>CM057235.1:47630214-48220214 GCA_029891385.1 Erythroxylum novogranatense | reverse complement strand
TAAATATAAACACAGTCACCATCCGAGATCTATACGTCTTAATTAAACAAAATATTTTTCAACATAGATAATTTTAATAACTATTTTTAAAGCGTGTGTACATTTTTTTTGTAATTACTAATTATTTTGGCAAAAGTCAACTTTACGGCTCTCGCCAACAAAGCTACATGGGATTGGTTGGCATGACTATTCGGACAGACATCCCAATTGTGCAGAATCGCATGTGGTCGGTTTTGTATTCAAAGCTTTCTAGTGCTTGGCTCTGTGAGGTAAATACGTAATCGCATGCACGCTCCATTATACTAGAGTCAATAAACGCCGATCACTAATTAAAGTCAACCTCAACATGTATGATGTACCTCTAGCTTTTCTTTTTTCCATCCCTTTGACGCCATTCTTCATGCCTACTTGCAAATCGTGTTTAGCAATAATTCGGACAAATGAGTGTTCCAAGCTTATGTGTACTCTGCTTTGTCTACAAAACCAATGACATGCGTGAGAAGGACTCCTCTTTTTAATTGAGTTTGATAGTTATACTTTCTATAGTTTTTTTTTAACTATAAAAAAATAAGTCGCATATGCTAGTAATAGGCGGAGTCACCAATTGGGCCTAAATAAACTTAATACATACAAATTCAAATGAGATTCTATCCTAAAATTAATTGGTGATAGTAAGATAGAATTGAAACATATCTTATATCTTATTTTTTTTCTCTTTTCTAATGCGACAAATTCTTACTTTATATTTCAACACATCCCCCTCACGTGTGGGTCTAACACGTGACATAATCTATCATTTTGAGGGGTTAACGACTAACATAAGAGCAACTTGCTTTGATACCATATTAGAATTCATAATAGGCCTACGGGTCCACACGAGAAGGAAAGTTAGACCACATACAAGTCCAAATGAGGTTCCATCCTAAAACTAATTGATGATAGGTGGAATAACCCACTAGACTTATATGCTAGTCTTTTTTCCTCTCTTTTTTCAATATCGGACAAACTCTCACTTTATATTTCAACAAGTACTAAGTAGAAATAGAATCGCTTTCAACCAAAATAGTTTTTCTTTTATAGAAAAAGTACAGGTGAGAAGCAGAACATGAAGAGTTGTAAGAAAAAGAAAAAGACTTTACCGGATTTCCTATTACTCGATCGTTTTCTTAACAAGATTCATGTGAAACACTCCATGCTTCCTAAAAATTCACCGTTAACTTGTTCCAACAACATGATTTGATACAACGTAGAAAAATTCAAGAGGGCAGTGAACTGAAATCCTCACATTATCAGCATTCTTAGAAGAGCATCCAAAAAGCTGAGGCCGTTTTTCTAAGACAAGCACCCATGACTTTGCACTTTTCTTATCCTGAAAACCTAACTGTCACGGATCGAGATGAGCTAACATCCAAAACCAAGACACATAATTGGCATAACCACCAATCCACGAGCTCACTAAGTGTCTGCATCACCTCACGTATATTTATTTGTCCCGATCCCAACTCATTATTCAGCTATCCAAATCTTGCCTCCCGGCATTAAAGGAACTCACGTAAAAGAATGACTCTCTCTTTTCTTTCTTTGCACAAGAAATATATAATCAAGCAACTCTCACTTTAATTTCCACAACTTCCCACTTTCGTTTCAAATTGTAAATACTAATTTTAAGTAGAGAAGTTTGAAAGAAATGAGAATGCTTTGTTGTGTTTCTTAACTGACGAACAACCCTTAATATACACAGCTTTGATAGTAACTAGATAAGCATATATAAAATTATAACGTGGTAATTATATATCTTTGTATTTTAATTAGTAATTACAATCTAAACCCATAGTTACTTCAACCGAAAAAACAACAAAAGCATTTTCTTTGAATTATAATCACAATTCAATTTTGACTTAAAATAATCCTATATTTTTCTTTGGAGTCAAGTTGAGCCTAAGTAAAATCCTTAGTTCTTTGACACCTTCATTTAACCAAGACATAAGTCAAGCATTCTCTACCTTTCATGTAGAAATAATTATTTAAGAGTAAGTTATCTGATTTCTCCTAATGTTAGTTGTTAACTTTAATGCTTGTGATCTTCATCATATTATGATTACGTAATTTTCTTGAAGTTTCAAGGTTAGTATGAAACTTTTAGCTAATTTTATAGACTAAATCTCGGTTGATTTATTTGTATAAATTTTAATTTTAATTTTTATTTTAAAATTAATTTTACTAATAAATTAAAAAATATTTAAAATAGATTAAGAAACATCCGACAATTGAAATTTTTCATAAGTGTAAACTTTCCCTTTTCGCCGTTATTAATTTTCTTCCGTGGAGTTGCGGGGATAGCTTAGTTCAATTTGGCAATGCCAGGCATCAAAATGGAATATGTTCCTTTCAACTTTATCTATCCGACGGTTGCGATATAACCTACTTGGCACGCTTAAACATTAGTTATACCTTCCGTAAAGGGCAAAATGCAATCTCCCCTTATTTTGGATGGTCGGTAGTCGCCAGTTGAGGACAACACGCAACACCGAGACCGGACCACAGGAAAATTTAATGGTAGGAAATAAGACATTTAGCTCAATTCTTTAATTTCTACTGTCATTTTCTTTTCCGAGGAGCATATAATATAATTAGTTTGACTTTTTAATTAAATTATTTATTTCAAATATTTGATTATAATTTTAATTATAATTTTTTTTAGAGGATAAGTCGTGATGCAATTATTAAAGTTGTTCCTTTCTAATTATAATATTACATATTTAAGTCGCATTATAACTCTTCCTAAACTCTTACAAAGCGTAGAGGGTTTTGCCCTGAATAAGTTAACTTTGATTATAATTTTTTAGAAGATGAGTTAGTCATGATATATTTTAATTACTCAG
Organism: Erythroxylum novogranatense; assembly: GCA_029891385.1. Classification (NCBI taxonomy): domain Eukaryota; kingdom Viridiplantae; phylum Streptophyta; class Magnoliopsida; order Malpighiales; family Erythroxylaceae; genus Erythroxylum; species Erythroxylum novogranatense. The sequence continues at coordinate 48,217,332 of CM057235.1, read as the reverse complement.
GTTATGGTACGATTGTTTTTTTTCTTGGACCGTATAATTACTAAGAAATGCCAATTTTTTGCAGTATTGGATGTGCGGTGCAAATTATTTACTTGACAAACAAAGATAACTGCGAGTATAGAAAGTGATAATTGACATAGTTGTAATTAGAGAGCGATATCAAGGAGAGTTTTTGGACAACGAGGGGTGGATCAATTGGTCCAAATTCCTCACTTAAGACTCTCTTTATAAGAGGTCTTGAATTCGAGTTACACAAAAGGAGGAGAAATAGACATGTTTCTATTGATGATCCTTTAGTCCCTGGGCATAGTTCTTTGATCAGATCAATTACGGATCGCCGCCCTTAGAATGATGTGAGAGTTAGAGCAATTTAGCGAACCCGAGGTGATGGGAACACGATGTTGAAGAGGAGGGCGGTGATTGATCATCAAGTTGAACAATCAAGTATGTGAAGACTCCTTGTGCGCAGAAGTATTACGTAAGAACCTGAGAGATCTTGGAATTCCAGATTTACATCCTCTAGACTCTTGGGATAAGATCGTAGGGGCTTAAAATTACCCCAATTAAATCAAGATATCTAATATAATAATAATAAAAAGATAGAGTTTTTGAATTCAAGTTGACTTCCTCGGGAGGCCATTTTGGGTGGGTGTGAGGGTCTCAGAGCACTTTTAGAGGGCACTTTTAATTTGGGTCTCACATGTGCACTTCCCTTCACTTTTGGCTATTACAGGAAATTGGAATAAATTACTTTTCCAAGTAGGTCCATGTAAACCTACATCAGCTTGGCTTCTTTGCAAATTTAGCCACATAATGGTGTTGTGCAATGTCCCTTCTCTTTCATTTTTTTATATCTTTGATTCTGCTTGTCAGCTAGGAACCTTATAAAGTTAGAGAAAAGCTATTCCAAGTCAGGGAAGAAGGAAGGAAAGAAAAAGGAATAGTGCCTCTATCCCACTTAACATGGTTGTCTTATGTAGATTCCAAAATTTTACCCTTCTTTATGCTAAAAACATGAAGGAAAGTTGCACCTTCAACTTTATCCTATAAAGATTGATTCTTTGATGCCATTTGAATATTTTTCATGGAGTAGACGATAATTAGTTCTCACTTATCATCTTTTCAATCTTTTGTTACAAAAAATAACAAATGAAAATTAAGTTGCCGTGTGCATCAACTTATTTACCATAAAACTTAATTAAATGTTAAAATGTAATATATATATAGAGAGAGAGAGACATTTTATGTAAGAATATTGTTTTCTTCAAATTTTAATATTTAATTTTAAAAAAAATAACTCATTCTCAAGTTTTTTTTAGTATTTTAGATTGTAATTTTGCAAATTTACGAATGTTGCTTCTAATTGTGAAAAATACAGATAGAAAAAAGAGAGAGGTTTCATTAGTTAGGAAATGCGTTATTATTTTACATAATCAAAGAAGAGCATCAACCAACATCCATTCCAAGTAAAGAACTATGGTCCCAAAGATGGTGATATTACAAGTGCCGCCCCAGTTTTTTTATAAGCTACTAGGATTCGTAGTTACCATTCAAATGTCATATGCTATCGTTTTCGAATAATCCATCCTGCCATACTAAGATCAAAAAGATAGAGTTGTATTATTGAACTCTAATCTTCCCTTTCCTCCCTTTCTTTGGTCCGCAACTAGGGAATAAGACAGCAAACATCTTTTAAAACCTTTTTTCTAATAAAGTAAAAGCAAAAAGATTGTAACTTTTGTTTTATATCTTTTTAATTAAAATAAGGGAAAAATTCAATTCAGTATTTTAAAGTTTATGAAATATACATTCAACACTTTACATTTTGAATTTACTAAATAAATCTTAAACTTGTAAATTATAATTAAATATATTATTTGAATCTTAACTTTGTAAAGATTTATAGGCTGTTTGAAAACTTTCAAATTGAATTCATTAACTAATTGAATTCAATTACATTAATAAGATTTGATTAAATTCAATTTACACCATTTGGAACAAATCCTAGTTGAATTCAATTACACTTTGTTTAGAACACAATCAAACTAAATTTAATTATTTCATATAACATTTTATCCTTTATTAAAAATTAAAAAGATGTAGTGCACAAATTGGTACAGTTTGATCAAAGGATTTCATGATTTATTCTTTATTTTTTAAAATCTCATATTTCTCTAAATTTACAATAATAATTTCATAATTAATGTAAAATTACAATTTCTAAATATAAAAAAGGAAAATTAATCCAATTATTAATCATATATAAATATTATTTATCATGCAAAAATGGGTGAGAAATTTTTATATCCTTGTTGAATTCATGCAAGTCGATCACTTGCATGAATTCAATCCCTATGCTTGGAGGAATGAATTTAATTTATAAAGAGAATAGATTTTAATTACATGCATGAATTAAATTCATCTCATTTTTGTTTTTCCAAACAGTTGAATTGAATTCAATTCATCTGTTTCCAAACAACTTGTTAAGTTATATATCGGTTTAATCGTAAAAACTTTGTTGTTAAAACTGATAAATTTATTAATTAGTCGGTCAATTTTGTAAGTTAATATGTTTTTATAAACCAAAATAAATCAATTAATTTTATTTAATAATCTTTTTAATTAAATTTTCAATTTTCAATTGACAAGAACAATCTCTTTTAATCATATTTAAATATTTAAATATTGTTTAATATTTAGTTGATTTTATGATGATTTAATATCGGTTGAATCTTTCAAACTTTAGATCTCTCTTGTCTTATAAGTTTATCTTTTGATTCGATTTTTAAAACATAGTTATATATCTAACGAATAATACAATTAAACTTATATTATATTTTATAAGAATTTGAAAAGGTATGTTTGATGTATTTAATAATCTTAAATATAAAATGTTAAGCATATAATGTCGACAATTTTGTCCTTCCTCATAATATTAAACAACTATTAATTGTATTTTTGGTTTTTAATAACTTATCGGTTAAGTTACATAATTTGATCTAGATAAAGATAATAAAGTGATCCAATAAATTATCTAAATCAATAGGTCGAAGTTTAGGAGAAAATAGAACCCGATTAGTGTAGATCGGACTCATATCAAACTCGTGATAGAAAAATTCGATGTAGAAGTTATATATATATATATATATATATATATATATATATATATATATATATATATATATATATATATATATATATTACAAATTAAATTTGTATGCTTGCACTTATAATTTGTAAGCACAGGGACGGAGCCAGACTCAACTCTAAGGGAGGCCGGGGGCCAACATCTAAATGCAAAAAAATAATACAATTATATAACATTATTAATAAATAATCAAAATTCAACACGCCGTTATTTTAGATCACAAAAATCATCTATCAATAAATCTGTACTAACTGTTTCAACAATTTCTCTTTCAATAAACACTAATAAACAATCAAAGAGATATTCATCTTCCATCTTATTACGAAGTCTCGTCTTCACAATTTTCATAGCTGAAAATGATCGCTCCATTGTAGCAGTAGAAACTGGGAGAGTGAGAACCAAAGTAACCACTCTATAAACAAGGGAGAATTTTCTGATTTTCTAGTTTTCACTAACCATTGGCACAAATCAGAAATGGTTACCAAGTTTTCAAATTCTGGAACTTGTGTTGCATGATTAAAGTACTCAAATTGTATCCTCAACTGTAGCATGTCATACTCTACAAAATCCTGTGGGTAGAATTTTTGTACTAACTTGGAAATATCATCAACCCTGAATGACCTATGGATCTCCTTTGGGTCTAAAGCTGAACTGAGAATAAGGAGCTCTACCGTGTGGTCATTGAACTTATTGTTCAATTCCTGCAATTGAGAGTCAATCACTGCATTGAAAATGTCAATTTTATAATGATGTTTTAATAAAATTTCATCTTGTTGATGACGAGCCCTTCCTCTTCTAGCAACATAAAGAGCATTGAAATCTAGCACAGGTATATTAACCTTTTCACAAAAATATTTCACTTCTAAAAGCAATTCTTCCCACCCTTCATCTCTCAAATTTTGGATAAGTGAATTTGTGGACGAAACTAAGTGCATTGCATTCAGTATGTCTTGAGATTTGAGTTGTCAAGCCTGACAAAGTGAGTTAGAAGTCTCCAAAATCTTTCTCATGAGATGCAAAATAAAAACAAATTCAAAAGAGGTTAGTGCCTCATATGCTGCATCTGCTTCTCCACGTTGAACCGATGTAGCTCCATCTTCAATAATATTCAATAAAACCTCACAAGTAGCATTAAACATGTTTATCAAACTGAAAACAGATTTCAAATAAGAACTCCAACGAGTGTCTCCTACTCTTTGTAAAGTGCCAATCTGATTCAAGCCTTTTCCACTTTCAAGTTCATTAACAGCAAGTAAATGAACAATATTTTCAGCGATGAAGCGACTTTCGGTTGGTCGTTGCGTTTACATGATGCCCCAACAATATTAACAATACAATTTAATTTTGTAAAAAAATGATGAATCGGGATAACTTCCTTCGATGTTGCAACTAAAGCCAATTGCAGCCTATGTGCCATACAATGAACATAGTAAGCATAAGAGCACTCCTTTAAAATTAGAGCTTGCAATCCATTCCATTCCCCTCTCATATTACTTGCACCATCATAGCCTTGTCTTCTAATATTTTGAATATCAAGATTATGATGTAATAAAACTGAGAAAATTCCCTCTTTTAATGTCAATGCAGCAGTATCTTTAATATGAACTAACCCAAAGAATCGTTCTCGCACAAGACCTTTTTTATCAACAAATCTCAAGACAATAGACATTTGCTCCTTCTTATACTCATCCCGAGCTTCATCAACAATTATACAAAATTTACCATCACCAATTTCTCCACGGATAACATTCTTCACTTTGATTCCCAAGACATGTAAAATTTCCTTTTGCACTTGTGGTGATGTATATGAGGCATTCAAGGGAGCTTTTTTCACAACTTCTGCTACTTTTTCATTATAAGATAATATGAAATTTAATAATTCAAGAAAATTTCCACGATTCGTTGATGTTGCACTCTCATCATTACCTCTGAAAGCACATCCTTGACATGCAAGCCATCTAGCAACTTCAATTGAAGCTTTTAATTGAAGTCTGTTATCTGAAATTTGTTGAGATGTAAACCTTTCAAACCTTTGCACTACGTGTGATGGTTGATTCATGAGATCTATGCAAGCTCTCTCGACTTTTCGATGACAAGATGTGAGATCCTTTCCAATATGTGCCAAAAATGCACGTTTTACCATCTCTCACTTTTTTCCAAGAGCGAAATCCATGGACGATAAATGCTTCACATCTAGAAGGTCCATTTTGTGCGAAAACAAATAACATGACAAACAAAATGCGACTTCTTTAGCGGTGAATATTCCAACCAAGACGGGAATAGTTTGAACCATGATGATTGGAAGCTACGTGAGTGCTTTTCATTAGATTTTGGATATGTTGAAAGCAAATCTTGATATGGACCAGCTTTAATATAAGCTCTTCTAACTTCATCACGTTGATCAACAACATATTCACATATTTGTTGTCTTAAGTCGGGATCACGCTCTAGGGAATTAATATCAAAAGTTGCATTGGCTTCAACTCTTAAAGCTTTGGTAGGATGATCCTCAGATGGCTCAGAAGGTTTATAATTAGAGATCGATTCTTGTTCTTGAGTTGCATCAGAACTTTATGTAATCTTTCTTTTAAAAAAGGCATGAATTTTTGTGTCTTTCAACATGATATCTATCATAAAAATAAGAATACTACATGAATTTATTTGTTCAAAATACTGTAAATACATACATTTTTTAATATCTATAATGAAATAGCATACAAAGTATGAGACACGTTCAAACAAATGAACACTAAAATTTAAATAATAACAGACATAACACATAAGCCACCGCCCAGGCTCGCTGGGAGCGATCACCCAGGCTCACTGGTATACGTACCTTAAATAACTTGAATCTTGAGATGGTGAAATTAGCTTCTCATTGTTCTCAAGTTTTAATCGTCAATCAATATCCTAATTCCTACATACCAATAAGGCAATAACCCAATCAGTAATCACAAAAAAAAATTTAGGAATCAATCAATTCTAATTTAGGCTTCTTTTGAGCTGGATAATGATGCCTCTAAGATTCATCTATTTAAATTTACTCAAGGTGAAGCTATCAGAAATTTTACCATGAGATACACTTGGGTGAGTGGACTATGAGATGACCCAGATGGAGCCTGAAGGGTGGAGACGTTTTCAATCTAGCGAAGGAGGGCTGTGCGTGCAGAGTTGAAGAGAAGAGAAGATAAGGATTTTTTTTAGGGGGGCCACTTATATTTGTAATTTTAAAAATTTTAATTATATAAGTAATTAAAAAATATTTGAAACCCCCCCCCCCTATATAACATGGCTTCGTCCCCTGTGAAGATATCTGATTCTACGACTAAGTTAAAATCTTACATCTTGAGAAATCAGAGCAAGACGTTAACTACGTATCCGTGAATATTTTTTGTTAAAGTCCCGAAAGATTAGAACTCATTTTGGCCTCAAAAATTACTTCAAAAGATTAGATAAAATTGAAATCAAATATTTCGTATTTTTTTCATTTTTAATCTTTTCATAAATGATCCGAGACACATAATATGGTCTATCCCACTTGTTATATATAATTAACAGAGTTGAATGATTAAATTATTTTCCTTTTTCTTTTTTAACGTTTGGTTACGAGCCATAACTGAGCCGGCCGAGAGAAGGAGAGGCAAATAGTGGCTTGTGGTGGGTGGTGGGTGTTGGGTAAGGCGGCGTCCACATGTGTGCAACGTGCTTTCGTCGCTACAACAAACCACTGAACCACAACGATGAGAGAGGAGTGTCTTTGGCAATTGGCAGTATGATACGGGTTGGAGCTGTTTCTCCAACTCTATTCTACTTAATCGTTAAAATTTAATAAAATAAGGTTAAAGCTGATTAATTGAAAAAGAGGATTCGATCTCGTATAGCTTAGACCCATAGCACCTTCCCTTCCTCGTCCATACTCCAAAACTAGAGAGGATTCAATTTTTTTAATTTATACACACCAACGCGTCTTAGATGCTGACGTGGGACCACATTCAATGATTTTATGCCGCCTTGTGTCCAATTGGCATTTTTGTCCTTTTCTTCACTTTAATGCAACCGCTTTTATCCTATGTATATAAAATAGAAAATGATGCGAGAAGTGGGTTTACTTGATGTTTGATAAAAAACATTTCTAATATAAAATATCCTCATATATATATTTATATTTAAAAGAATAAATATAAGAATGTGATTTGTCAAAAAGACCATTTTAAAATTTAGATTTATTTTTCTTTTCTAAAATTAAATACAACCTTAAAATTATCATAATCATAATTCTTCAATTATGTATTGATTAAAGTTTTGAGTGTATATAATAATATGTTAATTATTTTTTAGTTAATTATTTAATGAGTTTAAATATAGCACTAATGGAGTCAAAGTGAGTCATTCTCTTAAAAGAAATAATAATAATTATATAAATAATGATAACATATTATATTCATATGGTTTTTTTGTTCCTACATAATATTTTAGAAGGATCCAAATTATAAAAGATATTTTTAAATCATTTATATTTAAACTAATCTTTACTTAAATCGGACAAATCACTTGCGGAGAATAAAATTCTGATTTTAAGTTTTAAACGATTATATACATAAACACGAATTTAAAATCGCGATTTTACGTCAGTGAAAAGAGTCGCTTGCCAACGCTTACGATATTTAATCAATAGAGATATGGCTGCAAAAGAACGAGTGTACTCCGGGACAGCTGCCTGCCTACACATCTTCACAGTCGACACAAATTGGAATGAGACAAAGCAGTAACTTTGGCAAGCAAACTTAGGTGCTGTTTGCAATTTTATTTTTAATGCTTAAAGTTTCTTTAATTGCGAGTAATCACTGTACGGTAGAAGAATGTAATGTCATATCATATCATTTTGAGAGTTTATTAATGGCGGAGGGGGCTCTGGGCGGATTCGGAAGCAGAACATCTGTCCCATTAATTTGAGCTACATTCATCAAGGGGGTCCAAGGCTTTTCGCACGTGGTCAAGTTTGTCGACTACGCACCAGTCTTCTTGGCCATCGAAAACCATTAAACTGTATCGGTCCTACACACAATGACCGTCATGTACCGAGCCCAAAGGGATATTCCTCTATCATAATGGAATATTTGTTGAGATATCGCAAACTAAAACACACTAGTATTCTCAATTTTAATTTGGGTGTTATCACCTTTATACATACATCTTTAGGGTACGTTTCGATCCTCCTAAATGATAACTAAGGGTCTAACCACCCATATTTTATTATTTAAGTTGTTTGATTTACTTTCCTTTTAATACCACAAAAAACACACTTGTCTTCCATGAGATGGCCAATGGTAATGAGATTTAGGGTTTAAATTTCACTAACAACATTTTATCACTTGGCTTGCTCAGTAGTTTATTAGGTGCGTATTATATATATACAAAAGTTTGTTTTGTACACACTTAAAAAATAATCTCATTTTTTTAATTCTTTATATATATTTTGTATCTTCAAAATAATTCTTTATAATTTCTTGCATTCATATATTGTGTTAATTACTTATTTATTTTTCAACTGAAATGACATAACGTTGAAACAATAATGAAAGGAATTGAGTTATTACACTATTTAAAAAGATTAAAATAAAAATTAAAACACACAGTATTTAAGATGATTAACTAGCTAAAATTTGTGTTGTTTGTACATTAATGTTGATATTTCTAAAATAACAAATTAAATATTGAATTAATCTTTGATAATAAATAATAAGACGTAAAACCATAAGTAAAATTTTGAAACTAGATTCTAGATCTAAGTACTACATTATTAATGGGCTGCATAACTACTTGCGTGATCTATTGAAATTTGAAATTCCGAATGGTCGGGAATTGACCGCATTTGCTGAGAAAAGTACGTTTTGACATTGCCACGTTTGCCGTTAGCGACCCTAAATTCTCAAACATTTACTTGTCTAGCCCCATTTCCCCGAAGGAAAAGAGAATGACGTCTTCTGTATTATTAGTCTTTAAACGGAGTGAATCTTTTAAGTATATTTTCCATATAGCAAATAGATCCACAAGTTTTTTATTACCAAGTTAGATTCAATTTGAGTGATTAACATAATTAAATTATAAACAAAAAGTTAAATTAATAAATTTAAAGATCGTTTGGTTTTATTTCTATTTTACCGTTGTATTTTTAGTTTATAATCCTATTTTTCCGCTAAAACAAAAAAATTTGTTTGGTTATTATATTCTTATTATCGATCATACTTACGTATTAGATAATATTTAAAGATAAAGTTTTTTATTAATTAAATTCATTTTAATCTCTCATATAATTTTTATTAATGAATTATAAATAAATTTATTTTATTTTATTAAAATAAATAATTTAAAATAAAGTTTATTTTAAATATATTTTAATTATTAAATAAAATTTTATTTGATATTTATATACTTTGAAGATATTTAAATTTTAATTTTTATTAATAATTACTAAATTAATATCAATAAGTAAATAAATTATTAAATAAAATTAAATTATGATAATTTTAATTAATTAAATATAATATAATATTAAATTTTTGTTACTAATTAATTAGTAATTTTATTACTAATTAATATTTTAAAAATTAAAATAAGATACATTTAATTGATAGTAAATGTTATATTTAAGCAGAAAAATCAATTTTTTGTGATATTTATAAATTTTGAAAACTTGAATAAATTAAAATAAAAAATAAAAGCTAAAAGTTTAAATAAACATTTTTTATTAATAAGACGTTTGGTTTGAGTGTTTGGGAATGAATGAATGAAATAATTGTAAAAAACAGTGTTTGTTTTGGGTTTTTCAATTCCAAGGTAATAGATTTATTCCATTAAGTTTGGGAATCTACTAAACCCTCCAAATGGAGTAGATATCAAGTTTTCATTCCAATCTAATGGTTACTATTTATATTCCTCCCCTACATAAGCAATTTTTATTTTTAATTATATTACTCATCACTCATCATCTTTATTATTATTATTATTATTAATAAGTTTTAAACTTATTATTATTATTAATTATTATTATTATTGTTATTATTATTATTAATTATTAATACATAATAATAATATTATTATTATTACTAATTATTAATTATTGTTCTTATTATTATTATTATAAATTTTAAAATTATTATTATTATTATTATTATCCTTATTATTATTATTATTATTATTATTATTATTATTATTATTATTATTATTATCATCAACATCATCATTATCATTATTATTATTATTATCTGAAATTAATTATCTTATTATTATTATTTTTGTTGTTATTATTAATGTTATTATATGAAATTAATTATCTTATTATTATTATTATTATACGAAATTAATTATCTTATTATTATTATTATTATAGATTTTGTAATAATAATAATAAATATGATATAAAAATGGTATTATATTATCTTTCATTCTCGTTAATGCAACAAACCAAACAATATTATTGGTATTAGTATAGAAACTCAAGTTATAAATCAAACATTATTTTTTATTTTTCATACCTATTCCTATTTTCTTCTACTATTATACCCATATTCATACTCAACCTTGTACTCAAACCAAACGCTCCCTAAATTTTACGAAACAAAAAACAACGTTACTCGAATTTAATTATTAGTGCTATCTCTCTCCCTCCCTCTCGTTTCCTTTCGCCACGTCATTCCTTAGGAAAACTGCCATGTCATCAATGGACCCCACACAAGTACAACTAGGCCTCTCAGTATATATTCTGCTCCAACGCCATTTTCCCAAAGCCCCTCATGTATGACCAAACACTCGCTACCACCTGCCTCTCTTAAGTTCTCTCTCTCTCTCTCTCTCAGTCAATCAACACTTTCCCGATATTATCACCGATATATTGGCCGGCTGGTTGCACCTGAACGCTATAAAAACCCGATATTTTGGTGATCATATCGCGATAAAGGGAGTGAACTCTCTGTGTGTTTGGGTGTTGAGGAATTAGTCTACGTTTAGCAGTAATGCCGATGGCGGCAGGGCCAGCTGCGTCGTCGAAGGATCGACCGCCTCCAGTGATGCCCGCGGTTATTCCAGTTCCAGCTCCGCCGATGGTGGTGGCGGACACGGTCGCCAAGGACGCGATTCTAGCCTGGTTTCGCGGGGAATTCGCGGCCGCTAACGCGATTATCGATGCGCTTTGCGGCCACCTCGCCCAGCTAGACGCCGGAGGGGGATCGGAGTACGAGTCGGTGTTCTCGGCCATTCACCGGAGGCGACTGAACTGGATCCCAGTGCTACAGATGCAGAAGTACCATTCGATTGCCGACGTGGCCGTGGAGCTCAGGCGCGTGACGGAGAGGAAAGCAATAGACGAGGAGGAGAAAATATGCGCGAGTGAAAATAAGAGCGATGAACTTGTGAAGGAAGTTTCTTTCGATGAACAGGAGATGAAACGGGAAGAGGTAGCTGTGAAAAGTGCAGAAAGTGACGCCGTCGGCGACGGAGTTGAGGTGGTTGAAGAAGAGGACTCGCCGAACAGCGAGATTACTGATTCAGGTAAATATAACTGATCGTGTTCTCCACACGCATTAGGAACAAAATTTGGCTTTCCTGTCTTTCAATTTCAATTCTTGGCTTCAATGTGAAATTGTGTGTTTGACTGATGGTTTGACTATTTTGTGTTTGTTTCTGAAAATCGATACAGCGAGTTCCCTTACCAGTGCGAAGATTTAACGATAATTCCGTCGAAATAGTAAAATTTGAACGGTTTCTAATTTTCCGTTATTAATCGAGTAACGGTTCTCCACCGCTTTAGGTGCATTCTGCTTGTTTTCTTTGCTTTTTAAGCCAAAAAGTCAATCAATTGCTATTTTTGTTTGAAACTCGCCAGTTTTATTTCCAGAAAAGTTGCGATCCTTTTATTTTTTCTTTACTGGAAATTACCTTATTTTCATTATTTTCTCTTAAAGAAATATATAGTTATTTACTTACTCTGTAATATAGCAATGTTTTTCTTCATAGATCGGAGATTCAACCCACTGTGCTATTTTGGCCGTTGAATTCAACGTTTCTGTTAGGTTAGGTGACGATTAATGTCGTTTAGATTTTTTTTCCTTATTTTTAAAAAACACTATGATTTGATTTTAATATTATGCCATCTCAATTTTCTGTCAAAGAAAAAGGAAGAATCGCAGTGAAAGACGGGGGAAGCAATTATATGGTGTTAATATTATTTATATGGTGTTAATATTAATTTCTAGCTATCTCGAAGTTTTTAGTGGAGTTTGAGTGTTTCGAGGTGGTGAAATTGTGAAAAGGGTTTGTCTGCTTCTGGTGTTACGGTTAGTTTCGGCAGGTAGTATTGCGTGGAGATGTGTGCCATGATTTTATTGTAGACTGCTTGTGGTGTAGGCCGTCTGATCTGATCTGATCTGATCTTAGTTTGACGTCATCATTCGATGTGTTGGGAGCTGTTGGATTTTGGCATGTTTACACATTTGCCAATAAGGTTATTAATGTGGGGGCTACTTGGACAGGGCCAACTTTTCGGGTCAAGTCCGGGATCATGGGATTCCGGGTGGAACAAAATTATTATTTTTTGTTTCGTTGAAATTGTCGCCAATTTTATTTTTGGGTTGGCATTAAACCAATTAAAGATTCGAATCTCCGCCACTGCTGCCATTCTGCTGTTTCTTGTACCTTTACTGTTGGCCTCATGCCCGTCCCCTCTTATTGGGAGTCATCTGGGTACATTTCCGGACAGGGACAGCTTTGTCACAGGTGTCACAAGAATTTTCCAACCGTCAAGGGCAGAAAAAGGGGTGGCTGCTATTGTTATGCTATTTCTTTAACTACATTATGAATGGAGTTTAAGTCACTGGGTCCTAGTTCGATCATTTTGATCGGATTGGGTATCAGGTCTACCTAGTAAGCTATTAATTTCAAAATTTTGGAAGATGCGACTCAAACTGGGGTTGGGCATAACTAAGGCAATGTCAATGGGTGTTAAAATAGAGGATTTTGGAGCTAAGAGTGATCTTAATAATTTCATTCATATATCGTTTCATCTGGTTCTAGAGTAATTCAAATAACATTTTGGGACGATCAAGTCTGCCAAGATTGTTTCTGTTGCAAAGTCCTTGTTTAGGACGACAATGCAAAGGAGTTTATTGTTCTGGGGAACGTGAGATTTTATAGGATAAAGGAGAGTGTAAGAATGTGTTTTGATGACATGCTACCCCAGGACAGCAGGACTTAATCCACTTACTAGACACCTACAGCAATGTGACAATTTCTCGTCATTTGTTCTCTTGACTTGATATTGTTCTGACTCCATTTGTCTCTGTTTTCCCCTCTATAATGCAGGATCTCAGGAAGTGCAGCCCATCAACGAAAATGTTGATATATGTTTCATCCACGAACAGTGCGAATCACGTCCTGCTCAAATAAAGTTGACGAAGGGTTTCACAGCCAAGGAGCAAGTGAAGGGTCATATGGCGAGTTCTCTCTTTCAGAATTTACAGCATTCTTTCCTTAGATAAAATGATATCCAGAGAGTTGATATCCTCTATAGTATGCGCTATTAAGGAAACGAAACAGAAGCCCGCTCTTACTGATTGGGATATTGCAACTGGCAGGTGAATGTCGTCAAAGGTTTAAAGTTATATGAGGATGTTTTCACTGATTCTGAGCTGTCTAAGTTGACTGAATTCGTTAATGAACTCCGTGCTGCTGGTCAGAATGGAGAACTCTCAGGTGACATTTCTCTCTGTGGTCCTCTAGCTCTAGGAATGCTAGTCAGCCTAACTTTCTGTCGCATTATCCAGCACAGTAAGCGATCCATATATTCCATCCGCTCAAATAATACTTCTGTTGTTTGATAACACTTCCATTAGGAGGAGGTCTTTCAGGCTAGTTGTTAGTCTGTTGCTTTTATGAGGATTTTCACTTGTTGAGATACAGCAATTAAAATTCAAACCAGTCGGATACTTTCCTTGTGCTTCTATTACTGTCTTAAAGTAAATGATGACACTTTAGCAATTTAGTTTCTCGCTTGAGTTGCATTTTATGACTCTGCCATTGAACACTTGATGGCAGTTTAGCAATTTGATTTCTGTTAACTTGAGTTGCATGTTATGACAGTTCTTTTACAATATCAACTATCTTTGAGTAATTTCCTTCAGAACGTGCCAATTGTTTCATGCTACAAATCGCTTGTCAAAAGCCTGGTGATTGCAGAGAAGCAAACGGCAGATTCATTGAATATTTTTCTTTTGAACTAACTGAACTGATATTGGTTTAGGGGACACTTTCATTTTGTTCAACAAGCAAATGAAAGGAAATAAGAGAGAGCTGATACAGTTTGGTGTTCCTATTTTTGGTCATATAAAAGAGGAAGCTGCCAATGGCAATCAAACAAGTAAGATCTCATAATAGTGTTACTAATGGAACTTACGTACTCTTTCTTCTCTCTCGTAGGTTATTGTCTTTATGATATTTTGATTTTTTCATGTTCTACTTCAACTATCATGCTGTAAATTGTTTAAGATAGTGAGTGATTGTTTTCTTTTTGTATGCTAGGTAGTATAGAACCGATTCCAGCTCTTCTCTGTGGTGTTATAGATCACTTGGTTCAATGGCGGCTTATACCAGAATACAAGAAACCAAATGGTTGCATTATTCACTTCTTTGATGAGGTATTACCAATTTTGCCATCTTGTTATGCCGTATTGTTAAGATGGTCCATAAATTAAGTGGCATATCGAACCTTCGTTGATATTTGACCCTAGTCAATACTATCATGACCGTTTATTCGTTAAAGTGAATTGAATATCTTCTTTGAGGAGAATAAAGAAGTAACTTGGTGTATGTTCTTTAATGCAGGATGAATTTTCTCAACCTTTCCTAAAGCCACCCCATTTGGACCAACCAGTCTCTACTATTCACCTCTCTGAATCGACAATGGCTTTTGGACGAATTCTTGTGGGTGATAATGATGGAAATTACAGAGGTCCACTCATGCTATCACTGAAACAGGGGTAACTATTTTGAACCTAATCATTAATCTTTCATCAGTTACAGGGCTTCTATCTGGTACTCTGAAACAACTAGAAGCATCTTGCAGAAGAACAATCCCAAATAGCTGGAAAATGGCTTAGTTTCCTCATTTAGGTTTTGATCTGTAATGTAATTTAGTTAGCTATTTAGTTAGACTAAGTAGCATCTACTTGCTTCCTACTGCATTCAACTAAGAGTACCAAACATGAACAGGCTTCGCGCTGAAATTTTTTACCTGATTGTTTATGATGTGTCTTCTCCTTGGGAACGATATTGTAAAGATGAAACATGACATGATGTAAAAATTTTGCAGGTCTCTTTTGGTAATGAGAGGAAACAGTGCAGATATGGCGAGGCATGTCATGTGCTCATCTGCAAACAAGAGGGTCAGCATTACATTTTTTAGAGTACGCCCTGATTCCAACCAAGGCCAGTCACCACCAACCAGTCCCATGGCTCTATGGCAACCAGGTATTGCGAGCCCATATGTAGTACCAAATGGAGCTTTCAATGGATATGACACAGTTGACACAATGTCCAAATGGGGAGTCGTCCATACCTCTCCCATGGTGATGCTGGCTTCAGTGCGTCCTGTAGTTTTGAGTCCTAAAAGAATGCCTCGTGGCGGTACAGGAGTTTTCTTACCATGGACTGTAGGATCAAGAAGACCTGCTAAGCATCTTCCTCCCCGTGCCCAAAAGGGACGTCTTCTTGCATTACCTTCTCCAGTTCAGACCCATGTAACGGAATCAATTTCTGAAACAGGCATCACTATTGAAGGAAAATGAAGTCGAGTCCCCTGAGGAAGTTTGTTGATGAATCAACAACATTCTGTTATGTGAAAAAAGTTCTCCTATTCTACAAACAAGGGTCAAGTGATGTTAGAAAAAGTTCGCTTTTTTTCCTGCTTTTTTCCCCTTCCTTTCTCTGAGAAAAATATTAGGTTCTAGTGCTGCTGATCACATTATACATTTCTGCGATGCCAATCATGTAAGTCCCGAAATGTAATGGAGCTTCAAGGGTCGAGGATTGTGAACTCTGAGGGAAGAATTTTGTATTATGTCATTTTTTATCTTTTAATAGACAGGTAACTTTGTGTTTTGGTGACTGCTTTTGTGAGTTACTGTAATTGTTTAAGGGAAGATTAGATATCTGTTAATGCCTTGTGTTAGAAGTTATAGTTATCATGTAGAAGAACAATTGTAGAATGCAAGATAGCCATGTTTTAGGAGTTGGATTACGTTATGCTTCCTTTTCTGACAGTAAATGTAACCCAGAAAATATAACATCTCCAGGGTCCTCTTAAGGTTTCAGTTTGCATTAAAAGTTGCCGTAAACAGCATATCTGAAAATAGAAAACATCTCTTGGCAACATGTTTATATTAAAAGCAGTAGTGGCCTTCTTCAGAGAAATCGTCTCCTCTACTACGATCAAACTTACGCAGGCCTAGCATGCTAGAAATGAGCAGCTAAACAATAGGACCTACCAATACTAGTGAACAGATACAGAAAAGTAATAGGTAATCAACAGAAAGCTTGCTATTATAGACACATTTGTTTCAAATTCAATAATAGAGGTACAAAGAGAATTATATTCTCACTTGCAAAGTGAAATGCAATACAATGATCAAGTAATTTCACAGAGGCTTCAAGCTTTAGTTGGCTCATCATCATCTTCATCTTCAATATCCCAACTCAAATCCTCCTCTTCTTCAGCAACACTCAGCCGCTTCTGTATATCAATCTTATTTGGACTTCCCGTCTGACCCGTTGGTCTCTTCTCGTCTATGCTGCTCAGGTCTTCAATCTCGTCCCACCCTAGATCCTCTTCCTCTGCCATTGATTGATGGCTTGACACCACTGAGAATTCACTATCTTTACAAGACTCCCCATTATCACCTTTCACCTTTACACCCACTTCCTCATCAGACTTGAATAGATTCTGTTCTTTACTCTTCTCCGACTCTAGCTTCTCACTAACTACATTGTCACCACCACTAGTTACACACCCTCCACTACCAATCTCTGTTTCGCAACCCTCATTATCCACTGCCTTAACTTGATTTATGTCCTCAATTTCCGTATGTTTTTTGCTACTAGAGCTCTCATTTTCCTTAAATCCTGAATCTTTTACGATTTTCTTCTCCTGTTTCTCGATCACTTCATCATCATCATCAACATCCCAACTCAAGTCCTCCTCTTCAGTGGATATCGCTCGTCTCACGAGATTAGCTCTCAAGTCCTCATCTTGCTTGAGCTTATAAACCCTGTAGTAATACCTAGACCAGAAAGTCTGCTCATCAACGCTGTTGGGTACAACCCTTTTGTACACGCTCTCCACAGCTCCATTTTCTTCAATCAAGCTCCGACTCTCCTCTCGCTTCTCCTCCAACACAAACCCTAATTTCCACTTCCTGTACTCTTCCGAATCCTCCGGTTCCTCACAGTACGTGCTCACATCACCTTGAATCGCAAACACCTGAGCATCAAATCGACTGTACGGCTTCGAATTCAAGCTATGTTGACTAATGCTTCTATTGACATTGTTATCGGCTGAATCCGATTCCTGATCTATGGCAAGCACACTCTCCTTGCCATGAGAGATGATCTGAGCCGTTCCTTTCAATACGGAGCTACCAAGCTCGTCGATTGCCTGCCCTACATTTTCCAGCGAACCATGCGCCACCTCGATCTCCTTCCTCAGACCCGACCCAAATTCCCTTAGATCGCGACGGTAGGTCTCTATGACGGATTCGGATTTCGTGGTTAGGGTTCTGATCATACCTCCGAAGCTCCACCCGCCACCATCACGGACGGGTGGGTTATCCGAATTTTCGTCAGCAGATTCCGGGCTGTGGGGATCGGATTCGGATCTTGCCGAATCGGGTTCATCGGAAAATACAGACTTGAAGAAATCCATCGACGGGGTACGGACAGAAACGGGACTAGTGAAGATGTTGACTTGAGTAGCTGTCGCGTCTTTTTGGGTATTCTGGAGCCCTCCGCCCTTGTTTCTTTCTTGGAATGATGCGCTGGGCATGAAATGAAGTGCTCACCACTTTGGTGAGGTGTCAATTTCTGGGCCTAATTAGGTCGAGACGACAGACTCTATGACAGGTTTAAGGCCCAGTTGATAGTGTAGGCCTAAATTGGATTTGGTAATTTTGATTTTACTTAATTTCTTTTCATCGGTGCTGGGTGGGTAACGTGGAAGAAAGATATCCTCGTGTGTGCGGTCGTGAGTTCGAGCTATGGGAGGAGTAGCTTTTATTAAGGTAATGTAATTCTCTGGTGATGAAGGCCCATTTGTTAGAGTAGATATCTCTGATGCTATCTAAGATCAAACTTGAATTTATCTATCTATGAGTCTGAGTGAGTGGTTTATAAGTTCTAGATAGTCAGGCCAAATCTGAACTCTGAGTTATCTTTAAAAAAAGATATCCTCATTGTCCCTGAACAATTCTATAGTAGAAAGAATTGTGAAAACTTTCTGTGTATTTTCCATCACTAATCTCTGTACATTGTATCAACTTATATACATGACTATCGAAACTAATACATGGAACTAATCTTGATAACTAACTAACTGAAAAGAAATCGCTAATCAATAATTAATCATCATCCCCCCCTCAACTTGGAGCTTGTAAGAAATCAAACAAGCCCAACTTGGCAAGAAAATTAGTAAATACAGGAGCAGAAAGGGACTTTGTAAACATATCAGCCAGTTGAGTAGAGGAAGAAGTATGAGATAAAGAAAGAAAACCCCTGCACAGCTAATCACGAACAATGTGACAATCAATATCTAGGTGCTTGGTCCGTTCGTGGAAAACGGGATTGACAGTAATATGGAAGGCAGCCTGATTATCACACTTCAGAGAAACAGGGGAAACAACAGGAATCTGAAAATCACGCAGAACATAAGAAATCCATAGAAGCTCACAAACAACAGAACTCATACTGCGGTATTCGACTTCAGCAGAGGACTTGGAGACAGTAGACTGCTTCTTCGACTTCCAAGATATCAAAGAGGATCCCAGAAATATACAAAATCCAGAAACTGAGCGGCGAGAATCAGGGCAGGCCGCCCAATCAGCATCACAAAACGCCGTAAGATGAAAAGAAGAACTAACAGGATAAAACAACCCTAAAGATGGACAGCCTTTCAAATACCGTAAGACGTGCTGGGCCGCCTGCCAATGAGTCACCGTAGGGGCATGAACAAACTGACTCAGCTGATGAACAACGAACGTAATGTCCGGCTGAGTGTAACCCAAATACAGCAATTTACCTACCAACTGACGATAAGGCTGAGGATCCTCAAGAGGCAAACCATCAGTAGCGGCTAAAACTAAACCTTTCCGAAGAGGAGTAGTAGCAGGCTTACTACCCATCAACCCCGCATCAGCAACCAAATCCAAGACATACTTCCTCTGGTTAATGTAAATACCTCGAGAAGACCTGGCAATCTCAAGATCCAGAAAATATTTGGCATGCTGAAGATCTTTAATCGTAAAGACATCATCCAAAAACGCCTTTACCTTCTGAATTTCCTCAACCGAATCACCAGTGAGTAACATATTATCAACGTAAACCAATAAAATCAAAAAACAAGAAGAAATTTTCAAAGTAAACAAGCAATGATCATTAGGGGATTGCAGAAAACCATATGAATGAAGGCGAGAGGTAAGCTTCGCGTTCCACTGCCAAGAAGCCTGCTTCAAACCATACAACGAACGCTTCAATTTACAAACATCGTCGGGACCAGCTTTGACATAGCCTTGAGGCGGAAGCATGTAGATATCTTCGTCCAAATACCCATGAAGAAAGGCGTTATTGATATCAAGCTGGTGTAAAGGCCATTGTTTGGCAGTAACAAACGCAAATAAAATTTGTACCGTCACAACTTTCGCCACCGGTGAGAAGCTATCATGGTAGTCAACACCTTCAATTTGGTTGTAGCCCTTAGCAACCAAACGAGCTTTAAAACGATCAACTTCCCCATTAGGTTTCAATTTCACCTTGTAAACCCATTTAGAACTGATTGCCTTCTTCCCCGCAGGCAATCGAGTAAGCTCCCAAGTACCGTTAGCTTCAAGCGTATCGAGCTTAGAATCCATAGCCGCAACCCAGTTGGGATCTTTACTAGCATGAAAATAGGAAGTGGGTTCATGAACATCAGAAGAATTAGCAAGAAATGCAACATAGGAATCACTGAAATTACGGTTGACAATAAACGGAAAGGTATTAGGAGTGTAGGGAGAAGAGGAAGGCACTCTGGAAGATGGCAAATACGAAGGCCGATGGCAGATGTGAGAGACAAAGTCATTTAGCCAAGAAGGCGGAAACCTAGCTCAACTATTGCGCTGTAGTGGAGACACAAAAGTAGAGGGTGGGGTAGGTCGAATGGGCTCACCAACGTCAAAATGAGCCGGATCCCCAGCAGCAATTAATCCCAAAGAGGAACCATCAGACGCAAGTGAAGAAGGTCCACCATTAGGCACACCAGAGTCGCCAGAAGAGGATGGAAACGAGCTTTCATCTTGCATAAAGGAAGGGAAAAAAAATAGGTTATCGAGGAGCAGTATCAGCGGCAGATTGTTTAAACGGATAAACATCTTCATGAAAACAAACATCTCGAGAAACAAAATAGCGCTTCGTAGACAAATCATATAACCAATAACCCTTCTGACCAGGAGAATGTCCAAGGTAAACACTACGGAAGGCTCGAGAATCAAACTTGTCTTTGTGCGGTCTAGTATTAGTAGCGAAATAGAGACAACCAAAACATCGAAAACTAGTATAATCAGGCGGCTTTCCGAAAAGCATCTCACAAGGAGACATCCAACCAAGAACTTTACTCGGTAACCGATTAATGAGATAAACAGCATGAAGAACGCTCTGTCCCCAAAATTGCTTGGGAAGACCAGACTGAAATAACAAAGCGCGCGTCACTTGAAGAATATGACGATGCTTCCGCTCCACAACACCATTCTGTTGTGGAGTGTATACGCAAGTCTTATGATGAACAATACCTTTACGTTGGAAAATGGTTTGAGAATGATGACCCAAAAACTCAGCTCCATTGTCCGTTCGGATGACTTTCACACACCCTGCATACTGCCGTTCAACAAAGGAAAAAAATTGCTCCAGAAGATGACTCGTTTGTGCTTTATGTTTCATTAAAAAAACCCCAGTGCACCTTGTGCGATCATCGACAATAGTTAAAAATAGTGCGCCCCACAGAGAGACATCTCTTTATAAGGACCCCAAACATCAATATGCAGCAACTCGAAATTAGCATCTGCTCTGGTATGACTAACAGGAAAAGAGCTTCGGACTTGCTTAGCAAGAGGACAAACTTCACAAACAAAATTCCTATTATTAACAAAATCACAACAAATGGGAACATGCTTCATTACAACATCAGATGGGTGTCCCAATATGGAATGCCACAAAACACCATCGTCAAATCGATTATGAACATTACAAACATTCTCATCTGTGGCATCAAGAAGTGGTTGAGGAATACAAGAATTATTACAAACTGATGTGTCACACACGAAAGAATTTTTGTCAAGGAAATACATATTGTTAAGAACTCTCCCCATTGCCACAACTCTTTCAGTCTTCTGGTCCTGTAACAAACAGTGTTCAGTGCAGAACAAAACGTTGAAAGATGAATTTTTGGCTAACTTGCTGACTGAAATGAGGTTATGACTAAAAGTGGGAACATAAAGAACCGACTTCAAAACCACTTGATTACTCAAAACTATTTCTCCACTATGTGCTACTTCACTCACTTCACCATTAGGCAAGAATAACTTCGTAATTCGTTTTACATGTACCAACGAATAAAACATGTCCTTATCTGTGCATATATGTGAAGTAGCACCAGAATCCACAATCCAAGTTCCAGATTTCTGAACAGAGTTAATAATAGGATTTAGAATAGACATACCTGCAAATTCATTCTGCACTAAATGCAAGAAATGAGAATCACCAGAATTCTTTCCTTTCAACAATTTTTCTAGTTCTTGTTGAATCAACGCAGAAAGCGAAGAAGAATTATTCAATAAGTCAATGCCGACGTCCACACCTTGTCCAATAGTATCAACCATATGCACAGTTTTTCCTTTAAATTGTCCTTTCTTTGTACCATCTCGCTTGCTGCGCAATTTAGTGTACCAATCAGGATATCCATGTAACTTGAAGCATATATCTCTTTCATGACCATCCAATTTGCAATAATCGCAATGCTTATCCTCCCTTCTTTTATAATCTTTCTTACGATTGCCATTTTTGATCATAGTTTCTGTATGCATCATTCCTTTCTTACTACAATGATCATCCTTCACTAACATGGCTATAGCACCTGTGTCTTCATTCAACATATTCACCTGTCTTTGTTTTTCAATCCGTAATACAAGAGAATAAGCTTTACTGGCAGAGGGAGGCGGATCTTGAGCCAAGATTTGGCTTCGAATATGATCATATGAAGGATTTAGTCCCATCAGAAATTGAATCAATTTGTTCGCACCATCCATTTCCATTAGCTTCTTGTGAATCCCACAGTGACAATTTTGATAACTACATGCCGGTATAGGCAAAAGTTGCCCTAGCTCATCCCAGTATTTATTAATCTTATTGTAATAAGCAGTAATGGAAGAATTACCTTGCTCGACAGAATTAATCTCCCTCTGCACTTGAAAAAGCTGTGGTAAATTGCTTTCTCCATAAACTTCTTCGAGCTTATCCCATAGTGCTTTAGATGAGCTGCATGTAATATACGATTCAGAGATGTCTTTAGAGATGGAATTCAAGATCCATTGCTTGACCATACAATCTACTTTCCTCCAACGTTTGTATCGTATGTCACAAGTAGGTGGCGAGATGGTTCCATCTATAAACCCAAGCTTATCACTAGCCTCCAAGGAATTCCGAACATAAATTCTCCAAGAATAGAAATTTACGTCAGTTAGTGGTGCAGTAACAAGCACCATACCAGGATGATCAGAACTATATAGCTGTAAATAGGGACGTAGCTATGTGGGGGCCAATGATGCACTAGGCCCCCCAATTTTTTAAATATATATATATATATATATATATATATATATATATATATATATAAGTATAGAGTTATTTGGAGTTCATTGATACACTGGGCCTCCCAAAATTTTAAAAAATAAAATTTGGGCCCTCTTATCTTAAATTCTTAGCTTCGTCACTAGCTGTAAACAATCATCCCGTGACTCATCAGCACCTGTAAATTGTGTCCCCATTCCTTCTGTCAAATCTCTATCAGTTGTATATAGGATTGATCACCTGCTTTGATACATGTAAATTGTGTCCCCATTCCTTCTGTCAAATCTCTATCAGTTGTATATAGGATTGATCACCTGCTTTGATACCATGAACAATTCTATAGTAGAAAGAATTGTGAAAACTTTCTGTGTATTTTTCATCACTAATCTCTGTACATTGTATCAACTTATATACATGACTATCGAAACTAATACACGTAACTAATCTTGATTACTAGCTAACTGAAAAGAA
The DNA here is from genome assembly GCA_029891385.1 of Erythroxylum novogranatense. Classification (NCBI taxonomy): domain Eukaryota; kingdom Viridiplantae; phylum Streptophyta; class Magnoliopsida; order Malpighiales; family Erythroxylaceae; genus Erythroxylum; species Erythroxylum novogranatense. Next base: position 48,193,580 of record CM057235.1, on the reverse strand, counting down.
ACCACTAATCAATAATTAATCATCAGTCCCACCAGAGGACTTGGGTTGGTTTGGCAATGATTATTTGATGTCAGTTGTGGATTCGGGAATATGAGAAACATGAAGCAAGGTAGGATTCCACTTTCATTTGTAATGCATGGAATCCTCAGCTTAGACTTGTCTATGATATTCCTCCTCCTATCTCTTTCAGCTTTTTACTAAAGCAGGTCTACAAATTGAGACGAAATCTCCACCAAATCACAAAAAGGATGATTCCTTCGTTTTCACGTTCTTTCTTTTTGTTACCCCCGTTTGCAAGGATAGAACAACTTATGGTGACCAATTGGTCAGATAAAGCTCTACAATATCTGTTTTCTTTTACCCCATCACACTGTCTGTTGTTTCTGTTCTTATCTGTTTAAACATGCAGAAGGAGACACGGTATCAACCTCCCGGTATTTGCCAAAGGCTCATCAACTTCTTTATGAACGCCATAGTTGCTCGCGGCCTCAAGCGCATTACTTGGGGTCAGGCAGCAACTCAAGTACCTGGTGCCGATCCTGCCACCCAAGGAGCGGCTTCCGGTCTTAATGATGAAGAAAAGACATTCCATGAAGCTCAGGGATGCTTGGGAGATGATTTAGACTACGACGAAATCCAGGTTCATTTCATCCGTAATGAAGAAGAATTGGATCATTGGGTTCCTGTTGACAAAACCCCTTTCACAGAAGGAGACGAGAGCCAATTGGTGGATGGAAAGGCTGCGATGAATAGGAACAGAGTAGTGCGAGTGAAAGGTGGCGTAACAAATCAAAGCAAAGCCTCACAGGAGTCAGCAGCTCGTCGAGGTAAAGCCCTCACGGAACCAAATATGACAACTTCAGGAAGCGACCGTAAAAAGTCTGTCAGTATAAGAGATGGTGGTACAGTCGAAGACAGGGTCAAGGATAAAGGTAAGAGCATAGCAAGTGATAGATTGGCCATAGCAAAAGAGCCAAAGAAACCCAGAGAGAGGATTCCGAGACATCTGTTCAGTGTGGCTTCAAATATTAACGAAAAATCAGATGAATTCATTAAGAGCAGGAAAGAAGCCATGAAAAGAAACTTTAGCATGGAACCGAGAAAGGGTTAAAATTATCTCATGGTGTTAGAGCTGAAATACATTGATAAAGTTTGCAGTTGAATTTCGTTTTAGATGTAATAAGTTCATATTGGACGATCAACTTGTTTGTTCTTGTTAGCCTTAGAAAAGGATATCAGCTTTTCCTTGAACCTTTTGCCACTGCTTGTATGTTGTTTAAATCCAAATCCAAGAATCGTGCGAGATTTGTAAATAAGTTCTCGAATTCTTGAAACATTTGAGAGAAAAAGCTCAAAACTGGAATTCAGAAATATGTAACAAGGCACTAGGTATGTTCAGGCGATGAAAAATAAGCTGAACATTGCAGACAAAGCATTGTCGGTCGATCATTCCAACAGAACTGGAAAGATCCATGCTCTAAGCAACAACGATATATATCAGTTAAAGAAACCTTCAAGCGCCCATTTCAGTAAGTACCAAAAGGACGGGAAAAAAAAAGAACCAAAAAAGGAAAAGCAAGACCCACTAGAAAAACCTTCTCTTTCCTGTCTGCTGCTGTTAATTTTCTGCGTGTAAGATTGGTAAAGCAACTGCTCAATTTATGTTAGTTGAATCAATATAAAAGCACATCTTCCTTGCTCTTTCGTCACCCCCAGAAAATGAAGGAAAGATCATGTTTTTAATCAAAGAAATCTTCTCTTCTTCCCCTTCTTTTATTTAATTTTTTTTGTTTTAACCTTTCTTATACTATCTCGTCCCATCTTCCCCATGTCTAATGCTTTCATCCTTTATTCTTCTAAGGAATGTGATGAAGAGCGATAGAGATCATAAGGAGCCCAAAGATGATCCACTGCGCAAGGTTTTCTCGAATCAAGCCTCAACCATGGCTTCCCTTTTCCACTCCAATGAAGCAAGCTAATAGGACCAGGATGTAAACTCCTACACTTCCCTTCAATATTATCACCTCCTAAGCCATGTTGGTTCCATCTATGATCCACAGCTTTTATGTTTCCAGCCAAAACCAACAGAAATGGTGGCATTGACCCCAAATGGTATATTCTCTTCTGCTTTTGCATTCCCATCCACTCCTCAACTTTCAATGAATATTCTCCTTCCCTCCATTTCTCCACATCCAAAACCATAACCCCAGTGTTAAAATAACAAGGTGTCCTTCCCTCAAACGTCTTGGCCAAGACAGGATCGAACCAGAACACCTCTGTGAAGTATTTGGTGAAATTTGCATGGCAATATTCTGGTGCAGCCAAAACTTTGTCCGCTAAATCTACCTCCCATAAATTTTGAATATCATCGACAACGACAAGATCAGAGTCCAAGTATATAACCCGTTTGACACTAGGTGGGATAACGTCTGCTAGGTAAATTCTAGCATAGTTGAGAGGTTGGTCCAATGCCTGACGGATGGATTTAGAGATTTTGCCACGAACACGGTTGGAGTCAAACCTGTAGATATTGAAGTTGAGGTAAGGGAAGGTGGACTTGATGCTGGAAAACACCTCGGACTCAAAACGTGCAGAGAGAAAGTGGAATTCAACATTTTCGGGACACGTTGAATGCTGAAGAATAGACAAAACTGCAGCCATTGTGCCTCTAAGGTAATTTGCATCAAGGGTCATGGCAACATGGATTCTATTTGGTCCGCAGGAGTCTCCATTGCGAAAAGCTGGAGCTTCCCGGAAGATGGGGACACTTGGGGACGGTTTTTGGATTACATCAACACGGATTCCTCCCGAGGAGGAGGAGGAAGAGGAAGAGGAAGAGGAAGAGGATGAAGCTGTGACCAGATAGGAGATCGGTGAACACAAGACAAGGATGATAAGAGACAGGAGGCCATGGAAGAGAGGTAGAAGGGTCCAAGAGGCCATCCTGTCCTAATAATAAGGGGAAGGTATGAAGTTGAGGGTAGATGGTGATTAGGGAAGAAGAGTAGCATTGGCCATTGTTAGGCCAGTTAAGAGAAGGTTTAGGACAACCAACACTAACGATTGGGGTTGGTAGGATTGTGAAGAAGAGAAGATTCCTCGGAGGAGGAGAGAGGCCCATGTAATGCCCCTCTCTCCTTGTAATAACGAATGCATAACACCCCTGGCCTTATTGCTCAAAACCTTCATTTTCATCATTTTATGTCCAATGAGTGACTTCAATTTGCGAAGTATGAAATTTCTCTCCTCACACTGTAGGGCCTATTTCAGCGGCGCGAAACTCGGGTTTCACTTACAAGGGAAGGCCATACAGAATTTCATCCATTTTTAAGTCAACAGAATGCTGTTTTTTCCAAAATAGATATATGCTGAAAACTCATATAACCGTACTTGCTTGGATGAATATGGCAGAAAGAGCAACCAGAATGAACGTAGGAGGTTCAGTGTCGTACTTGATGGAGCATCTAGCTCTCTGCTGTTGTAACGACCAGAACTGGCACAGGTACGAGGGCTATCCTCGAAACCGTAACCAAAATCTTGTTCTCAACAAGAGATTTCTTGTCGCCTTTTCAGGTTAAGTGTTCCGACCCCGCCTCGTTTCCTCTCCTGTCATACAAGTGATTAGTTCATCAACGAGCCACAAGTTCTGAAACTTTCACTTCACAAGATGCCAATGGCCCATTCCTCCTGAAAACTAAGGATTTCTGTTCTTCCTCCTCATTTGCACGTTCCCTGGAACTTCAAAGTCCCTGGAAAATTGTCCTGTCCCTGTCTACTTCTTCATCGTCGTCGTCACCCACTCCGAAATTTCAAAATAAAGCGGGGTTTGTAAAGATCCTGTAGTACCACCCTTATCTCGATAGTAATCAAAACTTTTTCGTTTCTTAAGGCGTTCCTACAAGAACAAGCCCGTGATACCGTATTCGTATTTTTTAAATTAAAATTATAAAAAAACATTTTAACGATTCAATAAAATGATAAAAATAATAGTGTAAATTATATTTAATATTTAAAATATTATATCATTCTAATTAAAATTATTAAAAGTAGCAATAAAGTATTCAAAATTTTATTTTATTATAAAACCAACCTACTATTAATCCTATAATTAATGATACTAATATAATGTAAGCACGTCACTATCTATGTGAAAATATATAGTGAAAATAATATTACACATAGCAACTACATCACCAAACAAATGCTCAAACATAAACTTAGGGCTTCATTCTTTTCATTAATTTTGTATTTTCTGTTTTGTTTTTAAATTTAGTAAAAGAAACTTGTTTGTTTAGTGGTGTTTGATTTCACTTTTATTTTTTGTTGTAATTTTAGTTTTTTTGTTTATAATTTTTATTAAAACCAAAAATTGTTTGATAGAAATTTCTAATATAAAATTGAAAAAAAAATTACATTTGGTTGAGATTTGTAATAAAAACTAAAAAAACATGTTTGCTTTTATCATTCATTTATATTTTTTAATTACACTCTTATATTTTTAAATTAATTAATTATCATTATAGTTAAAATTAAAATATATGAAAAATAATATAATTAAAAATTACACGTTAATTATATATTAAAATTCTATAAATTCTAAAATTATTTTAAATAATTATAATCAATAAAAGATATCCATTATAATATAATTCTTCAAAACATAATAGTATTATTATTTACAAAAAGAAATATAAATTAATTAGAACAAATATAATCATTTCACATTTGTCTAACAATTTCATCTCGCTTCCAAGATATACTTCGAAATTGTGCTGGAGTGATATTATACACCACTTGAGAACTTGCATCTTTATTTTCACTTTCCTTTAGTTGTTCTTCATTTTCAACACAATCATCAAGTAATTCATCGTTTTGTCCATACTTTCTAATATAATTGTGTATAACATAATAAATAATAACGATGTATTTTTATTTTTTTTATATCATGACTCGACATGTTTTTAAGTATAGGGAATCTTGTTTTTAGAACGTCAAAATATTGTTCATTAACATTTTTTAATGAAGAATGTTTGTAGTTAAACAATTTTTGTAGACCTTGAGGTTTTCATCTTCCTTTATAATCTCATAAATAATATCTCTTACCTCGGTATGGTAAAAGAAATCTAAGCATATTGGTATTGTTAGACCCCGAATTTTTCTTGAAATTTTGAAGTATAAATTGTCATTAGATGAGAAATTTGTGGTAACTTTATTTATGTGAAAAGAAAAAGAAAATTAAAGAATGTAAATTGTTATATGAGATTAAGATAGGTGAAATATGCTTTTGTTATTGATGTTATGATTAATTATGGCCTAAAATGGTGTTTTGAGTTTGAATGGAATTGATAGTGAATAAATTGCTTTAAATGGAGTTGAAAAGCAAGAAATGGAGAATGAAAGTGTTAAATTTTAGGAAATTGCAAGTTTGACTTTTTAGGATGAATAGTAGCAGAGTTGACCTTTTGAGCTGAAAACCTTTGTTAATTTTTCTGGCTTGATTTAAGCAGAATTTGAGAAAATGATCTTCATGAAAGTTGTAGCTTCTGTTGATAGCTTTCTATCGCTATAAAGTATGACATTTTTTGATATCGGGATTGAAAGTTATGATCTTTCAAAGTTAAGGTTATGTTACTTTATTTTTGAAAAAGCTCATAAGTGAGGAAAATTATGAACTGATATGTTTTGAATTGAATTAAGTGTTCTATATGAAAGTTGTAGAGGAAGTTTATATCTTTACAATGATGTATAATATGTTATTTTTGGTTGTGAAAATTGGAAGATATGAAATTTGGAAGTTGGATGTTATTTTGGGATGACACATTTCTGGCATAAACTTTAATTGAAAAATTGACCTAGTTAGAGGTTGAAACTGCTTTGAAGTTCTTCATGAAAGTTTTAGATACTATTTTGATTTTTCCATTTTGGGCTATGAAATAGGAAGTTATGATTTTTACAAGTTGCTATTACTGTTTGGGAAGGGTATTAGTGGACAGGAACTTTGAAGTAACTTTTGACTCCCTTAGAGTCCAAATTGATTTTTCTGTCCTTCATGAAAGTTGTAGGTTGCTTTTTTATCTTTGCATTAATATAAAATATGATATGCTTGGACCTTGAAGTTGAAAGATAGAAAGTTTAGAAATTGAGTTACTATTTTGGGATGACAAGTAGGGGCAGTAACTTTGATTGGATTTTTGACCCCCTTTCGAGATGGAATTGGTTTTCTAGTTCTTCATAGAAGCTATAGAGCTTCCTTTGATCTTTCTATTGATACTAACTTTGTCAAATTTGGAGTTTGGAAGCAAGAGTTATGAATTTTAGAAATTTTGGTTATATATATATATTTATTAGTGAAAAAAAAGAAATTCGAAACTCGCATGCGCCCTCACGAGCGGCTCACGATCACGAGCGTTCGCGCGCGAGGGTTGTCAGACCCCACTCCCGGAGCCCAACTGATGTCGGATCCCGTTTCCGGAATCCGACTCCCGAATCGTAAAACATGAAACTTGATCATCTTGTCTTGTAGGGTTTATTCTACTTAACCCTAATTGATGTTAATTTCTCTTGTAAATCATAGCCTTAAGACTCTTGCTTTATTTCAGACAAGAATCGCTTCAATCGAAGTCATATAACTCAAGATACACTCAAAAAAACCTAAAGGAATTCATACCGAAACATGCTCTCAACCAACCCTTAACTTGCTTTTTATTCAATTATTACCAATTTAGCTCCAAATGCTACAAATTTTTATATAGAAACAGATACATGTCCTAGAAAACTAATGGTTCAAGCCTCACCTCATTTGGAGGTCATATGAGGGGTTTATGCCCAATTTAATAGGCCATGCTCACTTCCAAATTCAAACTGAAACTCTTTTGGGACAATTACCATAACTTTTTATATATAGGTCAGAATGTGTTCGCTCTTTCACCATTTGAAAGTAGACATCTAGATCTACAACTCTCATGAAGACTGTAAAACCAAATTCGGCCTCTAACAATGCTCAAAACGCTTGACTAACAACTCGACCTGTCTTGAAATTAGCCTATAAGTCGACTTATCTTGAACAACTCGACTTATCGAGGCAAATAAGTCGACTTGTCACCAACAAGTCGACTTATCGAGGAAAATAACTCGACTTATCTATCTAAAAGTCGACTTATTATGCAAAAACTTCACAAGTCGACTTATGGGTCCAATAACTCGACTTATATCTATCCGAACTCAAAACCTAACCTCTACACTCTCTCTTGACTTATTCCAAACACCATATACACTTCTAAACCTCTCAACTCATTCATTCCACTCCCAACATGCTATAATCTCACTTAATCTTACATCATTCATCTACCCACATGCATTTCAAAACAATTCCATACAACTTTGGAACTATGCTTAAACATACATGGATTTCTCAAAATACATTTGAACTTAGCATTCTTTCATTCATATGAAGTCATAAGTCATTACAAAGCTTTAGAGGGCATTTCAAGCCACTCCATCATATCCCCAAAAATACAAACTTGCCACAATCATCATTTTCTCAAAATGCATCTAAAGCATTGAGTTACAAAAAATCATTTCAAATACAAAATCAAAAGAAAGTCTTGGAGTAAATGCCTTTAAACTTGCTCCTCGGGATCCTGCTCATTTTCCTGGAGAATCTGAGGGGGGTGAGCTTTCGCTCCGTGGGTAACACATTTATATTTATATAACAAGCATGTCCTTTTTATTATTCATACTTTTAGCAATTGTTCAATAAGTCATAATGCATGCACCATTCAACATTCATCAATACACAAACATAATCTTTCATAATTCAACATTCATCAATACATAAACATAATCTTTCACAATTCAACATTCATAATTCTAGCATTCTCATGTAATCACAATTAAACATCTCAAATGGCTCGGTAAGTCCATATTCTTGGCAACCACGTAATCTCATTTAATGAGCTTACATGGGCAAATCTTGAGGAGTCCAATGAATGGATCATCCTATGCCACAATCGGGCAGCCGGGCGAAGGCTTTCATGGTCGACGTGCACGTGACGATTCTTGGGACTATACCTTACCCACATAACTTACAATCATGCATAATCATAAGATTGAACTATTCTTGTCCAATTCACTATTTCTTGAGAATCTTGTCTTTCATGCATATTTCATATTGTACAATTTCATGCACAAGTCATAATGTACATTCATTACTCATTTCATCCATTTCATCCAATACTAACTCGATTTTCATCGAATCATCAACATCAATATCAAGCATTTAACACAAGCATTAATGGTCTACAACAACCACATTCATCATTCAATTACAAGCATTTAATACATCTTCTAAGTAATCAAAAATCATTAATAACATGCATTAATTAACATTTATTTGCTTATATACATAAAGATAAATATGGAACCCACCTTATATCCTTGCTTAAGCTTGCCTAAGGAAGCTCCTCTTCTTGTTCTCCCCTTCTTTCTTGTCCTCCTTCATTTATAACAAGAAAAGAACCTTACATCACTTAGGGTTTCTAAAATTGAAAACCCAATGAACTTTAATCATGAAATTAACTCTAGAATCACTAAACCCACTTGATTCTCAACCCTTTTAACCAAAAACTCAAACAAAATCTTAACTTTGAAATCATAACTTACCTTAAACCTTTTCTTAACCAAGAGATTTCTTGTATCAAAATGAAGCTTGAACCTTCCTCCACACTTTTAACTCTTGGACTTTCTTCAAAACTCACCCAAAACTCTTGGAAAAACCACCTTTCTTCCTTTCTTCTTCTTCTTCTCCACTTCACCGAAACTTCTTCCTTTCTCCCTCTTATTTTCGTAAACTCCCCTCCTTCCTCTAATAACTTACTCCTTTCTTTCTCTTTTTATACTTCTTATTCATTTCACTTAAGCCCATTTATCCTTTTAAGCCCATATACTCCACCTTCATCTTCCTTTCCTTCTTCCTTCCTTATTTCCTACTACAACTTAAGCCCATTGATTTCCTTTAAGCCCAATTCATTCTCTTTTCTTTTCTTCTTCCTTCCTTCTTATCTTCTTTAACCTACATCAAGCCCACTTGTCTTTTAAAGCCCAACTTATTCTCTTTTCTTTTCCTACTTCATTAAAGTCCATTGCATATATATCCTCTCTTCTTTCTTATTTCATTTGGGCCCATTTCATTTCTTTTTCTTTATTCATTTCATTTGGGCCCAAGGCCCAACTAACTCATTTAATTTCCTTAATTCTTCACCTAACTCTTTAGTGCTATCATACACTAATTAGTGACAACTTAATTTGATGCTAACATAACTTACTTAATTTAATCTAATCAAGCTTGATTTATCATAAAAATTTTCTGGAGGTAACATTTCTCCCCCCCTTAAGAAATTTCGTCCTCGAAATTCATACATACTTAAACAAACGTTAAGCAATACAGTTTCTTTACTTATGTCTTCCCAATAAAGCTAGTCATTCTCATAATCAACTTTCTCACCACACCTATTCATAATATTTTTCACTTTTTATCTTAAATACCATCCATGTCAAATCCAAACGCCATTATTTCTTATAGGATTTATTAGAAGTACAGAATGTTCTTCCGTTTCTCATTTAGCTCCATCACTCAAAACTTTCTTTCAAATGATAATGTTGTCATTATTGGTCATTTACTTCCTTAACTAGTTTCTCTTTATGCTTGCACCACTCATTTTTTAACTTCTTGTGTAGATAACACCATAATCTTATCACCTCAATATTTCCTTAACATGCTCACATATATCATACTTTGGGTTCTTTTGTCAAGAGCATCAACTCATAATACGCTCATACTGAACTAATTCATAGCGCTTAGCGAATTCTTTTCCTAGCTTGAGCACTCCGAGCAAGGTGATACCTTGAGAGACAAAACAATTTTCACTTCATAATTCACATCACTATTGTCTCGGTTCATGCAATTCTTATGTCAATCTCCCGTATTCCATATCTTTGCCCTAAATCAACTTAATTCATTTATCTTCCTTAATCACTTAATTTCTTATATCTCTTTAATCGATCGACATCCAATCATCTTTAGGTCTTACTTATCATAATACAAAAGCGATGATTACGTATATCTTCTAACTCCTCATCCCGTATTCTATTGAAAACAATATGCCAACAATTGCGATGCTTAAAGTCAAATAGAACTATACATTAGTATCATGTTCCTACAATCTCTAAACTATAAACTTTAGGCATATCTTCCGATAGTTAAAACTGTCGACAATTCAAGCTTTCAATCACTCGACATCTTTCTTCTTAGATGTATAGCCTAAATCACCATTACTTTTCTCACAATCGCTTTGCTAAATCATCTTTGCGGTATGCATATTTCTTATCTCAATCACCCAAGTACCATGATTCCTACTCAAACTCAAAAATTTATACTCATTTCCATTTTCTTAGTAAGCTTCACAATTTCTTAATCTTCAATTTAGCTTGGTCCACATGAATCGATCTAAACTTCCGGTGTCTAGTCATCTTGTCTAAAATTTAATTTCACATTCTACACTCTTTCTCGCACTAGGTTTAGCAACTTTAATATCCAAATTTATGATACATCGCTGTTAATACATCCGATCATAACACTAGTCTTACAAGTATAGCACTCACGATACAATCATAATACTTGAATAACTCTATCTATTGTCTCGGTCTCATATTCAATTCTTTCAACTCAAGCATCTTTATTAATTCCACATACTTCTTATCTACTCACCCTATATGCTTCTTCTCATTCAAACTTAACACTCATATCTGCTTTCACTTTCTTAAACTCTTAATCCTTAACTGAGGTAAACTAAACCTCTATTCAATGCTTTCTTTGTATTAGTTCTTATAACCTCAAAATTAAATTTCTACTTACAGCTTTGGATATATCACTTAACTTCTCGCTAGAACAATCATAGCCTTCGATGTTTTATCAATCTCCGAGTCTCATAATTAATTTTCCCAATTCATCGATTGTCTCGGACTTTTACGATCTGCACTTACATGTGTATATTTAAGATATTCTGTACATATACTGTCTTCAAACTTTCAAATAATCATTAGTTTAACGATTCTAAATCATGTCTCAAATAGTCACCATAAGACTTCAATTTTCTCCATACATATGAAATCATTTTGTTATGCTACATTGATTTCAACCAAATGTCTTATACAATATCTCATGCATACTATAAATTCTCCAAATCTATATGATATAATTTACCTCAGATAGTTCCTTTAAAATTCTTTTTATGCACGTTACTCATACGCTTTACACATTTTCTCCTCAGATTCAAACTATTTTTTCTCAATTCTTGAATGTCTTTACTACACCTTCAAATCTTGAATCTCTTTAGTCTCCAATACCATGGTGTTATTAGGCATTTGATAACTCAAGTAATTATTCTCAAAATTCATATATCTCTTGATTAGCCCTCATGCATTCTTAATATAATTGTTCCTTAATGAAGTACATTGTCTCACTTTCTTTTCCATTTCCCCTTATTAACTTCCTTCCTCAATTGATTCTCTCTATTTCTTGCATTTCATCAATCCTCACTTGAACTCACTATCATGTTTGCTCATCCATACCAATTTCTCCATCCATTGCAATCTATTTACAAATTTGACTTCTTGTGATTTTAATACATTCCTCAAGTCATATTAGTTTCTCCCAAACATATTTTCACATAACATGTACTCATATACTCTTCATAGTCTTCTTAAATTTAGAAATCTACTCATATGATCCTTTACCTCAATCAAGATACATACTTTTTCAATATCATATTTTACCTCTCTGCTTGAATCTTTGTTAGGAAGTGTACACACTTTCGAATCATTACATATTCCTTTCCGATCAGTTCTTTCATCGATCACTTTTAATATAAACTATCTAGTCGGCTTATTCTAACTTAATAAAATTCCCTTGAAAGGAGGCTTCTTGCTACCATCAGCTATGCTATTCGTGCAATCTTGATCAAAACCTATTATCCTCCCCACATTATCAACTATTCTTAATACCTTGGGAAGACCCATTTCTATCATCCTCATAAGGTCATAAGGTTCAAGTCACTCAAAACTCAATGGAGTAATTGGACATACTTGCTGTCGCATAAGCTTGGGTGGCATAATCAAATTCAACCTATTTCGTCCACATGCTTATCTCCACCAATTCCCTAAATCTATCTCTTACATGATTGATACTTTGATCTTCATTAATCCTAGAAAATATTCTTCTCTTGATTCTTTGACTTTATTTCTCATTGCAATATCGTCAACAATTTTCCACTAATCTTCACTTGATCAATGAGAGCACTTTCATGTGTCACGCTAATCAATAGGTTTTCTTCAACTATCTTCTCCATATATATATATATATATCTACGTGCTTAATAAACTCATAGATGTATTGTATGATAATGGATCATCATATAGCTACTCACAAAAACAACAATTTACCCTTTTTAGGACTTGTACAAATATTACTAACATTCATCACATCTTCCCATTTCTTCACATTACATCTTACATATATTTTTATTCACCACTTGTTCAAACTTATAGATGGAAAATCATCACACAATTCACATACAGAACATGTAGCAATTTCTCAATGCATTCAAAGCACAATATGCAACAATCATGATGCAATTTAAATTATTCATGAAGAATCGTCCTAAGAATTGAAAAGATTTCTTAAATCATTCAAAACCATGAACTTAATAATTCATAAATCATTTGGAAAACAATAACTTATAAACATGTTTATTTTCTTGATTTTCTTGAAAATACATTAAAAGCTCATTACTTAAATTATAAACATGAAAACCCACTTAGGTTCCGGTTTCATCTTCGGAAGACCATGTGCATCTCTGTTTTCAAAACATTTCACTTGTTCACTTCAAGCTTGACATTTCCACTCACATCCTCGATTTCCCCAAACAAGCCATGATTATACATTTTCATCGAAATCACATTCAAGGTATATCATCATAATACCTCACCCTGGATCTCCACTATAAATACATTGAATCATTACCTATCATCTTTGACCGTGTACTATTTCTCATCTCCATGTATCCATAACTTTCATTTTCATATCATTCCATTAGCCTAAACTCTTAACAATTTCTTAAGTGTGTAACTTATACACCTGCGCCCATGTAAGATCTCAATTCCGGCGCTCTGATACCACAGATGTCGACCCCACTCCGGAGCCCAATCGATGTCGGATCCGCTTCCTAATCCGACTCCGAATCAGAAACATGAAACTTGATCATCTTGTCTTGTAGGGTTTATTCTACTTAACCCTAATTGATGTTAATTTCTCTTGTAAATCATAGCCTTAAGACTCTTGCTTTATTTCAGACAAGAATCGCTTCAATCAAGTCATATAACTCAAGATACACTCAAAAAAACCTAAAGGAATTCATACACGAAACATGCTCTCTCAACCAACCCTTAACTTGCTTTTTATTCAATTATTATCAATTTAGCTCCAAATGCTACAAATTTTTATATGGAAACAGATACATGTCCTAGAAAACTAATGGTTCAAGCCTCACCTCATTTGGAGGTCATATGAGGGGTTTATGCCCAATTTAATAGGCCATGCTCACTTCCAAATTCAAACTGAAACTCTTTTGGGACAATTACCATAACTTTTGATATATAGGTCAGAATGTGTTTGCTCTTTCACCATTTGAAAGTAGACATCTAGATCTACAACTCTCATGAAGACTGCAAAACCAAATTCGGCCTCTAACAATGCTCAAAACGCTTGACTAACAACTCGACCTGTGCTGGAAATTAGCCTATAAGTCGACTTATACTGAACAACTCGACTTATCGAGGCAAATAAGTCGACTTGTCACCAACAAGTCGACTTATCGAGGAAAATAACTCGACTTATCTATCTAAAAAGTCGACTTATTATGCAAAAACTTCACAAGTCGACTTATGGGTCCAATAACTCGACTTATATCTATCCAGAACTCAAAACCTAACCTCTACACTCTCTCGACTTATTCCAAACACCATATACACTTCTAAACCTCTCAACTCATTCATTCCACTCCCAACATGCTATAATCTCACTTAATCTTACATCATTCATCTACCCACATGCATTTCAAAACAATTCCATACAACTTTGGAACTATGCTTAAACATACATGGATTTCTCAAAATACATTTGAACTTAGCATTCTTTCATTCATATGAAGTCATAAGTCATTACAAAGCTTTAGAGGGCATTTCAAGCCACTCCATCATATCCCCAAAATACAAACTTGCCACAATCATCATTTTCTCAAAATGCATCTAAAGCATTGAGTTACAAAAATCATTTCAAATACAAAATCAAAAGAAAGTCTTGGAGTAAATGCCTTTAAACTTGCTCCTCGGGATCCCGCCATTTTCTGGAGAATTGAGGGGGTGAGCTTTAGCTCGTGGGTAACACATTTATATTTATATAACAAGCATGTCCTTTTTATTATTCATACTTTTAGCAATTGTTCAATAAGTCATAATGCATGCACCATTCAACATTCATCAATACACAAACATAATCTTTCACAATTCAACATTCATCAATACATAAACATAATCTTTCACAATTCAACATTCATAATTCTAGCATTCTTATGTAATCACAATTAAACATCTCAAATGGCTCGGTAAGTCCATATTCTTGGCAACCACGTAATCTCATTTAATGAGCTTACATGGGCAAATCTTGAGGAGTCCAATGAATGGATCATCCTATGCCACAATCGGGCAGCCAGGCGAAGGCTTTCATGGTCGACGTGCACGTGACGGTTCTTGGGACTATACCTTACCCACATAACATACAATCATGCATAATCATAAGATTGAACTATTCTTGTCCAATTCACTATTTCTTGAGAATCTTGTCTTTCATGCATATTTCATATTGTACAATTTCATGCACAAGTCATAATGTACATTCATTACTCATTTCATCCATTTCATCCAATACTAACTCGATTTTCATCGAATCATCAACATCAATATCAAGCATTTAACACAAGCATTAATGGTCTACAACAACCACATTCATCATTCAATTACAAGCATTTAATACATCTTCTAAGTAATCAAAACTCATTAATAACATGCATTAATTAACATTTATTTGCTTATATACATAAAGATAAATATGGAACCCACCTTATATCCTTGCTTAAGCTTGCCTAAGGAAGCTCCTCTTCTTGTTCTCCCCTTCTTTCTTGTCCTCCTTCATTTATAACAAGAAAAGAACCTTACATCACTTAGGGTTTCTAAAATTGAAAACCCAATGAACTTTAATCATGAAATTAACTCTAGAATCACTAAACCCACTTGATTCTCAACCCTTCTAACCAAAAACCCAAACAAAATCTTAACTTTGAAATCATAACTTACCTTAAACCTTTTCTTAACCAAGAGATTTCTTGTATCAAAATGAAGCTTGAACCTTCCTCCACACTTTTAACTCTTGGACTTTCTTCAAAACTCACCCAAAACTCTTGGAAAAACCACCTTTCTTCCTTTCTTCTTCTTCTTCTCCACTTCACCGAAACTTCTTCCTTTCTCCCTCTTATTTTTGTAAACTCCCCTCCTTCCTCTAATAACTTACTCCTTTCTTTCTCTTTTTATACTTCTTATTCATTTCACTTAAGCCCATTTATCCTTTTAAGCCCATATACTCCACCTTCATCTTCCTTTCCTTCTTCCTTCCTTATTTCCTACTACAACTTAAGCCCATTGATTTCCTTTAAGCCCAATTCATTCTCTTTTCTTTTCTTCTTCCTTCCTTCTTATCTTCTTTAACCTACATCAAGCCCACTTGTCTTTTAAAGCCCAACTTATTCTCTTTTCTTTTCCTACTTCATTAAAGTCCATTGCATATATATCCTCTCTTCTTTCTTATTTCATTTGGGCCCATTTCATTTCTTTTTCTTTATTCATTTCATTTGGGCCCAAGGCCCAACTAACTCATTTAATTTCCTTAATTCTTCACCTAACTCTTTAGTGCTATCATACACTAATTAGTGACAACTTAATTTGATGCTAACATAACTTACTTAATTTAATCTAATCAAGCTTGATTTATCATAAAAATTTTCTGGAGGTAACAAGGGTGCGATGCCGTTTTGCTGTTCCCTTGCACGCGAAACGCTGCCGTTTTGGATTTTCTTCTGATTTTGCTATTTTCTCCCTAATCCGACCCTCTTTCAATCTTTTGTTTATAACTTTTCCATCTTACATCCGATTGACTTGATTTTTAAAGTGTTAGATTTATAAGACAATTTTCTACCTCCTCATGGGAAATTTGTGGATTTTTTAGATTAATTTGAGGATGATTGATTTAATCAAAGTGAGTTGAAAAATTTTCTGAACATAATTCAGTATTTTGGTGAATTCTTGGTCTGTGGAGATTCAATTGAACTGATTCTTCTTGTAAAATAAAATAGAGACATGAGGCTACAAGTCATATGAAGGAATTGAATTTCAATTTAGCCCCTAAGACTTTCAATTTCTGAATTGAAGTCGGGTTTAGTGTTCAGTCTTGGATTAGTAAGAGCTGAAAGTGTTTAGGCCATAACTTTTTCTCTAGTCATCCAAATGAGGCGATTCTTAATTTGGATTAAACTAGAGAAATAGGACTACAAATTTTCTGAAGGATTTGAGTTTCAATTTAGTCTTTAAGAATATCAATTTTTGGATGGAAGTAAATCGCTGGAAAATATTTTTAGCATAAGAATAGTCCAAAATGTTTGGGGAATAACTTTTAAAGTAGTAAACCGAATTCAATGATTTTGGGTATCATTATGAAATTGAGACAATGAGGAACATTTCTCTAGAAGGAAGTATTAGCAAATTCCTTCAATTTGATAGTTAGAAAAATGTCTTAAAGTAAGCATGAATTAAAATGTATTTTAGGGGCAAACTTGGAAGAACACTTAAGGTTTTAAGTTATAAGGCATATATGTAAGGGCATAATGGTCATTTTGCATTCATTAAATGCAAGAAGAGTGGGCTGTCATTTAAGAAGAGGAGAAGCACGAATTTGTTTAAGTTAGAAAGAAAAGAAAGAAGAAAGAAGAGAGAAGAGGGAGAGCTTTCGGTGGAAAGAAAGGAGAAGAAGAAAAATATGCTAGGTTTCGATTTTTATGGGTTTTCAAGAAAGATTTTAGAGATGCTCCAAGAGGGAAAAAGATGGAAGAAGATGAGAGCTTCAATATGAGCCAAAAAATTTCAAAATTGGAGAAGATTTAAGGTAAGAGAAGATTTTGATCTTTGAATTTTTAAAGGGATTTTGGTTTAGATAACTTAAGAATGTTATGGGTTTGTGATTTCTAACGTTAATTTTGGTGATTGAATGGTGTGAATTATTCAATTTGGGTGTTTATTGATTAGGGAATTTTAATTTGGATGGAGGAAAGGAATGGAGGAATTGAGGCTTTGAACAAATTCCAATCATGGATATAAGGTGGGTACCATGTTTATAATTTAAATTATAAGCTAACTGTGGGTTTTCGAAAAATCAAGAAAGTAAAAATGTTTTTAAATTATTGTTTCGAATGATTAAATTCATTGTTTTTGGAATGATTTAAGAAATTGTCATAATTGATGATTTCATTGTTTTTGAATGAAGGTGAAATTGCCGCATGAATTTTGGATGATGAATGTGCAATGTGAATAGGAATTTGTTTGAATTATGATTTTAAGAAATTGCTATGATTTTCTTATTCCTTGTGTTTGAATGATTGAGAATTTGATATGCGAATTTGTGACTTTATGTTTGAATATGACATGACATAAAAATTAAGTTTTTGAAATATGCTGTCGGGCAATCCGATTTTCAAGTATGAACTGTCTGTTATGTGGGTTTGGTTAGGTACCATAAGAGGGTCAAGTGCACTTGCCTAGGCTTCGCTCGCCTGCCCGCTAGTGGCATTGGAGCTCTGTTAAAGACTCCCATAAGTTTACTGCTACACCGGACCGCTATGCGGGAAGGTGTAGTATTTTCTATTTACGGCTGCACAGGACCGCTATGTGGGAATGTGCAGTACGTTCTGTTTCTGGACTGACCCAAACCAAATTTATGATGTGTTATATACTTATGTGTGTTATAATATGCTGCATTCATGTTTTGAATTGTTCATGAATTGTGAGAAATTTGAGAATTTTGAAAAATGAGCAATTGAGGTTTTCAACCGTGAAATTTTTGAAATTGATTATGAATGATTTGAAAAGTAAAAAAGTTTGAGAAATAAGCATTTTGCCAAATTTCTACTGTGAAATTTTCATAAAATGAAAAAAGTTTTGAAAAATATAATTTTGCTTCTTTTTCTGTTATAAACATGTTATCCACGAGCTGTAAAGCTCACCTCCCCCTTTTCATCCCCATCTCCAGGTATCGAGAAGGAGATTGGATGAAAGCGAGTCAAGAACTCTGTTCATTTGTATATACGTTGTAGGGTTAAGTTCTTTATTTGTAAGAATAAGGTTTTAGACTCTTAATAAGGATTTTGGGATTTATGTATTCTTCTGTATTTTGGATTTTGAAATTAATGTTGTATCGTGGCTTGAAAATGCCACTTTTGTTTGGTGATGTATTTCTTTTGGAGTATGTAAATGAATTATGGATGTGTATATAGAATAGAAAAGTGAATTATGGTTTTGTATATAAATTGCATATGATTATGAATGGGATTGATTGTTGTTGGATTTCAGACAGGAGGTCCGATGATACTGATGTTGAGAATTATTGAAGTGCTTTGGTTATGTATGAGTTTGATTTGCGTTTGAATTTCGGACAGGAGGTCCGATGAATTGTGTTGATTGAGCTAGAAATATTGAAGTGCTCTTTGTCATGACTTGATTGGTTTATAATATGTGTGAATTTTGATGGCAAAAGAAAATAAGAATTTTTGTTTAAAATGAATAGTTATGATTCGTATATGAAGGATAAAATGTATCGAGGGATGGATAAATTTTCCAATTGGAGATTTGAATTTGCTTTAATTAAAGAATGGGAAATTGAAGCGCTTTGTATGAGATTGACTAAATAATGAAAAAAAATTTATACCGTTTTGGATTGGTTTAGACCGATTGTCTTATAATTTCCAACGCGACACGTTTGTTTGTTTAAAACGTTTGCATTCTTGGATGTTGGAATTTGCCTTTACGTTTTGATTGAATCGTTTGGTTTTATTTGATTCCGAGGTTTTGTAGACCTGTTCTTTCGGTTTCCGACACTTTGGTTTTCGATTTGTGAGAACATGTTCCGCCCACGCTTTGTGATCACCCTTTTGAAAGTATACGCGTTGTCAATCCGTTTGCTTCGATTCCGCTTTGGTTTTGTTTCTGCTTTATGACTTTTGATCTAACTTGATTTCTTTGGTTTGCACTTACTTTCACTTTCGTCCTCTTTGTTTCGCTTTCTGTTTCCGTTTAGGTTTTCGTTTTTCGGTTGGGCTCCGGTTTCAAAATCGAGTCCCAACAGGTATAGCCTAAATAAACTAAATAGAACTTTACCTAACATATAAAGAACTTAATATTAACAAAAAGATATTAGAAAGAATCATAATTATGATGTTTATTTAAAATAATATAGTATCTTATGAAGGTATAGGAAATTGATTAATTGGATTTGACACTATTTCTAAAAGAACTCGAGAGTCATTTATAATACTTTTCCATCTAGCCATTACATATGTAAAACGTATGTCAAATGAGCAACAACATATAATATTTTTGGTTAGATTAATTTTTTATATCCCTATATGGTATTTGTTCATTGGTCAGAACATGTGCATAAATGTGTGTACCATCTATTGCTCCTATACAATCCTAAAATTTAAATATATATTAAAATAGTTATTAATCATAAGGACATAATTAAAATACTAATTAAATATATGAATATGCCTAAAAATATGGAAAGAATTTTGAATTATAATGAATCTTTGGAGGAGTATTAATAAACGATGGTAGAGTAATGACTTTTTTTGCAAAACGACCAATTGCATATAAGACTTTGTGAAAGTACTTCAAATTTTCTAGGTCAAATGTTGAAAACGAATTTGCATTGACTCTAGTTGTCTCACTAAGCCTTATATTCATCAAGAAAATTGTTACTTGTTCTTCCACAGTCAAATGACTTATTGTCTTTAAGCCTCTTAAACTCTTCAACTCATCATATAAGCTCAAAAAGATTAATTCTCATACTTAAGATATCATAAATCCTTATAGAATTCTTCTTAAAAAATTTCAATATCCAATTATGACCTGATAAAGCATAAGTTCTACATGGTTACTTTTGTAAGTGAAAATATTTGTTCTCTCCCCTAGCTAGATAAATCATTATTATCTTCTTCAGTTCATCATAATAGTATGATTCGAAATCTAATAAGGAATCCATGTATCTACAATGCCAACATTAAATAATTAATAAAACATTCAATGAAAGGTTTGATCAAATATAGACAAAATATTCATACAAAATATAGACTTAACATTAAGTCAAATATTAATACAAAACACAAACTTAAAATGTTTAAACTATTAAACAATTTTAGGTTAATTATTAAAAAAATCTCAAATTTTACTTAATTTTGCAATTATATCCCGAACTTTAAAAATTGGCAATAAATACCTGAGCTTTCAAATTTTCTCATATTAACCTAATGTTAGGGTTTCCGTTAATAGAGCTGACATAGAAAGCCACATCAGTTATAATAAATCACACATGGGATGCTAGGTATAAGTCAATTTTCATGTCATATTATAATTAACTCAAATTAATTGTTATTAATTTACCTTCAAGGCATTAGGCATACGACGGAAGGGATAAACGGACAAGAAAAATAAATCAACCAAACCAAAAACCAATCTCTATACAAAAAATGTGTATAAACCTTACAAATCAAGGTGAAAACGGTAGGCTAGGCTTTTTGTTTAATTTAAATTTATTAAAATCTAATGTTGATTTAACATGATATATGACATCCTAGATTTACCATAACGTAACTGACTTAGCTTGCCACATCAATTTTGTTAGCAAAGGCACTAAAATTAGGCCATATTTGAGAAAAAAAATAAAAGTTCAAGTATTTAATTTGTCACTTTTTAAAGTTCAGGCTATAATTACAAAATTGTGTAAAGTTTAGGATTTTTTTAGTAATTAACTCTAGTTCTTAATATAAAAGTGTCAAATTAATAAGAATTCGATATGCAATAATATGAAAATGTAACTAAAGCGACATAATCCAATCGAACTTCCTTGTATCTATCATCTTCATAAACATATCCCTATGAAGTGGAGAATCATGAAAAGTCTTCATAACTTTTCCATATTGCACACCGTCAACACCAAGTTCATTTAAGGAATTCAGGCATTCCATCATTATCTTAGACTCTTGAGATCTATTCTCTGTAGTGGATGATGTTTCACTAAGTTTTTTCTCAAGTAAATCATTCCTCCTTTTTTATTGTTCACCAATTATAAGCAAGACCTATTCTACAATGGTAGAATGTGTCCTATTTTCCCTCATATTCTTAAGAGATTTCTTTCTCTTAGATAGAGAACATATATCTTGATCTCCTTTTTCATTATACAAGCAATCTTCATCAACATCATTTCTATGTTCCTCTTCTGTACTATTCAATGGAGATTTAATTGATGGATGTGTGTACAAACCAGTTACAATAGTATCTTCAAAAATATGACACAAGTCTGAAAGCTTCTTATATCATTATGAGCCATTTTATGCACCTATAATGATGAAAAAGAAACATGAGAACAAATATTATATAATATGATATATTAATAAAAAAGACATATTTTACCTTACATAGATTTTCCTAACATTCATTTGTAACATTAACTTCACCAGTAAAGGAGTTGTAACTGATTCCTATTTTTTTGAGTAAGTTCTTGAAATTATTCAATCTAACCCTTAATCCATTATACTTATTCTTCAACTGAACATCATTATACTCCTTATTGAATTTTGTTTTAAAATCTCCCTTAATATTCTTCCAACCAAATTTGGAGGAGATAGTAGTTGTTCGAGATCCCTTCTTCACTTCTTCAACCATCAAGGATTTTATACACATCTCTATGGTATCATTTCATGACATATATTTACACAAAATCATTGGAATTGTTCATGTTGTTCAAACCTTCCATCACTAAATGTAATTACATATAAGTGAAATCAATCACAACAATTTCTACAAAGTATTAAATGTTAAAAATGGTTCAAAATAAACATAAGACAACCATATTAAATGCTAAACTGCATATAAGTGCATGGACATGATAGAAGAGTTGAAGTGAGAAATTAAATGAAAGTCAATCAATCTCTATAAAAATATCCACAATATTTTGTGTTCATCTATAGTACGGGAGTTGTCTTTTAAACATTTGATTTTATTGCATAAAAATAAAGGTATTTATTTAAGCAAGGTCATAATATATGCATGATGCATGTCATGTTCATGCAAGCACATGTGTTTTTAACAATATGAACCATTTATAGGGTAATTACTCTAATGGACTAAGTCAAAGGGCCCATATTGTTTTTCTCATCTTCAACTGTTAATTAATCTGTGGAACACAAATGAGTACTGGCTGAGATCTCTTGACGAATTTACTCTAAACAAGGCCCAAAGTTTAAGAAAATGGATATAATCGTTTAATACTATATACAACACTGTTGGAAATTGGGTATACCACTGAATTACCTCAACAGTAAAAGATATTTGTCATAAACAACTAGAGTCATAACCTTCCTACAAAGAACTCATTGCTCAAGAAAAATTATGTAGTGAAGTAATATATGATTCTCGTAAAGGTTTCTAGAGATTTTGTAGGTAGCAAGTGGCTCACAAGAGAAGTAAGAAACTACAACTCCATAAGATGAGGGTTTCATAGATTGATTGGTGAGCTAAAAGTGAGGACCACTATTTCCATGCTTGACTTGGATGACTGGTTTCCATAATTGGAGAAGAAGCAGCTGGCTTTGGCATGTGTAGGTAGTGGCAACTAACGAAGGCTTGATTGCATAATTGAAAAAACAAACAGCAATAATTTGACCTAAAATATGTCGAGGCTACCAATCAGTGGCTTGGAGCGAATTGGCGACGGGTGAAGATTAAGCAGAGATGATGTTGATGCCAGTGGTGGTGCTACAACGACTAGCTAGCGAATACCCTAGATTTGATAAAGATAGGGTTTCTTCCGAAGGAAAGAGGGGGGGGGGGGGGTTATATAAATAGGGGTATAGTTGGTAGGCATGTCAATTTTGACCCGGCTCGGCCTCGCTCGATTTTGATCTAGGTTGATCAAATATGGTTTTTGCAGGTATTTTGTGGTGATCAATATAGAGTTGTATACATATAGCAGGATAGAGGATAAATTAGGTCAAGTTGGTGGGATAAAAGTCATGAAAGAAATTTAAGGAATATGAAGTGAAGTAATAAATGATTCTCGTTATTATTGTAAAGTATTTTTTATAGGGTGGGATATAGAATAATGAAATCTTGTAGCCTCATAATACTACTTAATCTAAGTATCTGTAGATTGAGGCTTCACTAAGTTAAAATTATTATTGTAAATAAGTATGGCACCCCACTATCATAAGGCATATCTTCGAACATACTGACAGTATTCGAGAACATACTCTATGAGGATAGCATACTAGAATAGTCAATCGATTGAAATTTATTACAAAATTTTCAAAAATGTCATACACATATGCGGAAAATCATTAATGGAACTTTAGACCCATTTTATTCGTAAACATTTTCAATCACAATGTTACAACCATTACACAACTCATCAAAATCTATTTCAGATACAAAATCTATTGCACATCACTTCATAAATTCAAAATATTGTGTCACATACGCTTCATATTCACTTAAATCATATATCACATTCGGAAATCAATCAAACTATTTAAATCATAAATATCATATGCATATACAGTGCTTATGAGACTCACTTTCTTTTATTATTGTTGTGATCGACTGACTGTAACTATCCCGTATCGATTGTGGATACCAGGTTCATTACTAATTGTCCCTTATCCGTTGGAGATGCAAGGCTCATTGTATATAATGAGCTTTTGGCTCTTAATTACTTTATGAGCTTTAAGCTCTTTTTCGGTGGCTACTCCGATCATAACAACCTTTATATTCTCATGCATTCATGTAATGAAATGCATCAATCACATAAGATTAACCAGTCACTTTATTTCACTTTACACATTTCATGGACCTTAGTCAGACATTCAACATTTAAGTAGAGAATCACTTATTTCATTCACATACACATTCATTTTTTTTGGAGCTTGGTCCAGCGTTCAACAATCAAGTTGAGTATCACTGTAATATCCCGACCCTGATGGGAAGGGTATATGGGTCATTTGGGACAGGCTAGTTCGTTGCATTGCATAGTCCGATATGAACCTGCATTTGGCCTCTAATTGGAGAGGACTGAGTCATTTGGCACATGCACATGTAGGTACATGCATTCATGGCATTTTCCCGGCATTTGATTTTGTAAATGATTTGAATTGTGAATTTGTGAGATAATTAGATTGGATTATGATATATTGGGAATTATGGAATAATTGTGTGTGAATAATGGAATTGGAACTGTACTAGAGTGATCACAAAGTGACAGTGAACTTTAGGAAAAGTCTCTGGAATAATTAGGAGAAAATGTCCGGACCGGAAATTCTCCGAGTGGCGGACCGATTGACTGAATAGGATCGAAATAATTGTCTTATGGCAATGGGAAAGTCTGATTTATGATTTTAGAAATTAATATGTCGAGCCATTGAAATTTGGAGACAGATTGGACTGGAAATAAATTGAAAAGAGAAATACATTTAGAGGAAAGAGACCGGAGGCTGATTGTTTAACCTTTAAAAGGCTTAGGGTTTGAATTTGGCAGAAAAGGAAATCCTCCTCTCCCTAGGGCACGATTCTCCTCCATCAATTGATCCCCCGTTCTTCCTCCTTGCGCGATTGATCGTTGGCTTGTTGTTTGCTTCTTCTTCCTTGTGCGAATCCCAGCCTAAACCTTAAGGAAGATGGTGTTTGGTATGGCTTTGGGAGCTAAACCCGTTGGTGTTAAAGGTTTAGGGATTTTCTGAGATTCGAAGGTTTTGAGTTTGATTTGGTAAGTATATGATTTAATGTTGTTATTTATGGTGTTAAATGCATTCATGGGGTTAAATGTGAAAGATTGTGTAGTTTAGAGTAATTAATACTGGTTTTTAGAGAGAGAAAGCTCGAAAAATCGATCGGAGAAGACGACCCTGCGTGAGCACGTCACGACGAAGGAATTGTTGGCGCGTTGCGACGAGTGGACGCCACGGCGAGCTTAGGCGTCTCGACGAGCGCACGTCGCGACGAGCGATAGTTTGGACGTCGCGACAAGGGATGTTATGCGTTGCGGCGAGCGATGTTTTTGACGTCGCGATGAAGGCTTGAAGTCGCGACGAGGGAGACATTTTTGAATTGATTCAAATTAGTTTTTGGGGCATAACTTATGGTGTAGACCTCCAATTGAGGTGATATTTGATTCGTTACAAACTAGAGAACGAGGTCTACAATTGGGGAAAAGAATGAGAGTTTGAATTTGAATTTTTGAGATCTCAATTAGTGAAAGATAGTTAAGAATGTGATTGTATTGCAACCTAAAGATTGTACTTGGTAATTGGGGCATAATGTGAGACTTTGAAAGTAAATTCATCACATCGGAAATTTTAGGAACTGAGCATAAAGAATGAATTTGACCTAGAGAATAGTGCTATTGACTGTGAGATAATACCCCAGCGAGTATGACTTGATAAATTGACTGGAAATTAGAAT
The DNA here is from genome assembly GCA_029891385.1 of Erythroxylum novogranatense. Taxonomy (NCBI): domain Eukaryota; kingdom Viridiplantae; phylum Streptophyta; class Magnoliopsida; order Malpighiales; family Erythroxylaceae; genus Erythroxylum; species Erythroxylum novogranatense. Next base: position 48,167,639 of record CM057235.1, on the reverse strand, counting down.
TGAAATTGGAAGTTCTGTAATATGTTATTGAATCGAAATGAGCCGATATTGATCAAGTGAGTGAAAGTTAGATACTGAGTAAAAGAAAATGGAAAGTGGGAAATGGTACCGGGAAAATCATGAATAGGCATAGTACATCTTTTATTCAAGGCATGTGCATCATTAATTATTTCGATTGTGCATTTTGTAATGAATGGAATTATTTGATTGTTATAAAGCCGATGAATTGATAATCCACGGACAGTGTTGGAGCTTCCAGGCAACAGCTTGGAAGTTCAGGTGAGTAACCTAGTTGGTTCCTCAGCCTTTATGAGTTTAATATTTTGCAATGACACCATGTGGAGATAATGGAGGGATATATGTGTTTGTTTTGATTGATTTCGGACCACGGGTGTCCGAAGTATTTGAATGTGTTATTGAAGTGCAAACTGTGTATACTGTGTGTGAAAGCTGTTAATGTAACATCCTACCCTCAATTAGAAGGGTAGAATAGTAAATTGGCATAGGATGTGCTAGATTGGGATTTCATAGGATTGCTCATGCATAATATGATTGCTACATAGTCACAATTGTGCACATGAACTTACTGTACATGCATACATGACATTCCCGGTTTTCGTGCCTAAGACAATTTTATTGGGATTAACGTGATTTTTGGGTTTGGAAAATTATTCTGAGTACGCCATAAATTGTTTTCTAATTTAAGGGATTTTTAGGAATTTTTCTGGATTTTTTCGAAAAAAATTTCCGGACCGAAAAAATCGCCAATTGGAGAACCGGTCGATTTTCAGTAGCGAAAATTTCTGCCCAATGGCACTGTAATATTGGGTATATTATTTTGGGATTGAAATTGGGGTCAATTGAGTTGATTGAGTTAGTTTTTGATCTGTATTAAATAATTATTATTTTGACTTTTCTTTAAAACCATAACCAATCACATTTAGCCAACTTAGACCTTCATTTAATGCTTTCTAACCTTGTAATTTCGGTGATGTGTATATAAAAAGAATGGAAAGAACTACTTAAGGGTTTAAAAGCTCATCTCATCCGATAAACTACTTCTATTTTCCATATCTATAGATTTTCTTCTTCTTTCTTCATCTTCCTCCAAACACTCAAGAGTTCTCTTACTTGTCACTAAGCTATAGTCTTCCCATGATGATGAAATATATATGTATGGTGGTAGAAGAAGTGATTAGTGAAGGTAGGAAGTAAAGAAGTGAAAGAAATTCAAGGTTGGAAAAGCTAATAGGTAAGTTTTGTTGTTAAGTTTTCTTTATGATTTGATTTAGAAATTGAATGCCATGGTAGTTAGGAGAAATTAATGGGAGGTTTGGTATATTTATTTTGATTCTTGATGCATTAAATTGATGACTAATATGGCTTGAATTAATGGGTGTTAGGTGAGGGTTAGTTATGAGTTGATGAAGGAGTATGAATGAGTGTTTTTAACTTGATTTTGAATGCATATGGATGATTGATTTTACTTAGAAAGGAAGAATTAAGTTCTGCCAATTTTTGTGTATTAGCCCTAGTACATGTATAGATGGTAGAAGAACTGATTTGTGTTCATTTGGATGTTTAATGATGTGTTAATGGCATTGGAAATGATAGAACTAAGGTTAACATCAAATCTGGACAATTAGGGTTTTCCCTAATTGTACTGTTGTTAGCATAACTAATTGTGTAGGAATGCAAATGAGGTGAGGTTTGTGGCCACTTAAACTTTGGGATGTTGGCTACAACTTTGTGTGAAATAGGTGTTGTTAAATTGTAATGTTAGAAGGGTGAATTGTTGCATGGAAAGTTTCTGTTTTTAGGGTCTGTGAACAGTACCCGCATATATGACCTGATTACTTTGCTGATTTTTCTAAATTAATTGAGATGGAATTAGGGAAAATGGTCTTCATAAAAGTTTAAGCATATTCAGTTAGCTTTCCATTTACACTGATCTTGCTATTTTTCGAGATGTATATTGAGAGATATGAACTGTTTTCTATTGACTGGTTTTGGGCATGTTGATGAAACCTAGCTGGAATGTCGAATTTGGTGCACATTATGATTTGGAGCAATTTTAGTAATTTATGTGAACTGAATTGGTGTGAGTAATCTTCTAAAAAGTTGTAGAGGAGGAAATTATCTTGAGAATGATATATGACATGTAATTTTTGGTTGTCATATTTGAGAGAAATGAATTTGCAAAAACTGAACCTGCCTTTGGTTGTGAATTGCTGATCATGGCAGAAACTTGCATAATAGTTTTGAAATTGTTAGAGATCGAATTGGATGTTGAGTTCTCATGAAAATTGAAGTTTAATATCTTATCTTTTCAGGGATATAAGGTAGTGAATTTGGTGACATTGGTGCTAAGAGATATACTGTTGTGAAATGTACTGTTCAGATTGGGAAAATTTTGAGGACTGATGCTTTGGTGAATTGTTTGACATAGTTAGCAAGTGAATCTGATTTTGGGTTATTCATTAAAGTTGTAGATAACATTGTGATCTTACTGCCTTATTTATTTTGTAATTGTTGACTGAAGAATCAGAGAGTTATTGAATTTGCAATGTACTGCCCTGTTTTAATTGGTTTTGAGTAGGCAGTAGGTTTGATTGGATTTTTAACACCCTTATGGGTAAAATTGCTTGTTGGGGTCTTCATGAAACTTGTAGAGGGTTTCATTATCTTTCCAACAAGGTATAATTTGCATTTTTCGAAAATGTGTAGAAAGAGTTATGGTTGTTGGAAGTTTGGTTGGAAATCAGAAAATAAAGGGGGAAATAAGGGTTATATATATATAGATATAAATTGTTGAGTTTTGGTTTCTTTCGTGAATAACTTTTCCGTCCGACGTCCGATTGACCTGATTCTTGAGGCATCGGATTCATAGAATATTGAATTTCATTTTCTGAGAGATTCGGGATTTTTGAACGAGGAATTGACGTGATCCTGGGTAACGGAGCCTTTAATCACTGTTTTGTTTAATTGGGGACCTATAAAGGTCTGAATTGCGCACCGTCAGCGCCAATAGGTTTCTAATTTTTAGACGGATTTTTCTGAGGGAAAAAAAGGGATTAGGGTCGGGAATTCATGAACATGCATATTTCACCTACATGTGCACAAATTGCATATTTAGTGACTCGTTCTTTCTCTGATTCATATAGAGGCCCAAGTGGAGCGTCGTTCGACCGACGGGGCGGAAACTTTCCGGCATTAGCTCGGAAGTAATAGGTGAGTAACCTAGTTGGTTATCCCGATCTACGTGTTTACTGTGACTTGATTGCCCTACGGGGATTACGTGGATTATATATGGCTTTTATTGACTGTGAATTGGGCATTAGACAACTGTTTAATTGGAATGTACATTTGGACTGATCCATGGACTGTGATATATTATATTGACTTCTATTGGGCATGTGCATTCATGTACAAATGCATTAAATTGCTAAAAGGAAAATTGTGAACCGAGACGCCACTGATACTGAACCGAGCCTAGAGCTCGACATACTGAAACGAGCCTCGAGCTCGAAGGGAGATAATTCTCCCCAGACGCGTCTACACTGACTACTGTTTATGTGCTCGGTCACAATACTGTAATAAACTGGAAAAGAGTCACATGTGCATTGCATACTGAACTGAATAGTTTTCATGGTACCGTGACTGTGTTGTGTGCCCATTACTGGGATTGTATTAGCATTGTAATTGTATGATTACTGGATGCATGCTGTATCATGCTTATGTGATGCATGAATTGGGAAAACCATCGATGATGGTTTTTCATTGAGTTCGCAAACTCATCCAAAATTGCAATCTATGTTCCAGGCTTAAGTGTAGACAGATAGCTCCCTCAGGACTGTAGAGCCGTGTACTGTGGATTGGCGAGAGAAGCGATGGCTCAAAGGTCGGTCAGCTGGGCTTTCTTTTGGAGACTGATAGTTAGATCTGTTCTTTGTACATTACTGTATGGTACTTAGTGTACAGTGTTTTGAAACATGTATAGACTGAAAATACTGACAGTTTGTAACTTTCTGAATTTTGAGTGAATGAAATGAAATCCAGTTTGGTTTTTAAAAGTTGTCAATTTCTTCGTACCGCTTTATGATTGTGATGCCCTGAGGAGTTTAGTGGTAGTTGTCAGTAGTGGTCTCTTATCGTAGGATATGTACCGGAATGACTTACGGGCGTTCCGGTGGGTACTCTATGGTAAGGGGGCGCTACATTAGGTGGTATCAGAGCATGGTTTGACATCTTTTGAGAATAGTAACAATGTAGGTATAAATTTGTGAATCGCTGAAACCGATCGTAATTTTGTTTTGTTCTAGGTCTTCGCATTAGGTGATCAGTTGAGCGACCGGTGATCAAGGATCAGTGGGAGCAAGTAAAGAGTCTTCTATGCCTCGTAATGGGGAATTGCTTCCTCGAGTTCCCGTGAGACGGGAGAGGAGGTATGATTTACTGTGCAAGCAGAGGGCTGTCGATTTTATGGCAATCTGAGACCGATGAGGCCGAGGGGTGGTTTGGAGAGGACGGAGAGAGTCTTGACGGATGGACCGCAAACTGATGAGAGGTTCGATTATGCGGTGTCTCGCTGCAAGGCCCAAAGATACAAGTGGTGGAAGATCGTGCAGCAAGACTACCAGCCTTGCTTCATCATGGGCTGATTTTTGAGGGCCTTCAGGATAATTATATGCCCAAGGTCTATCTTGACATGAAGATGCAGGAGTTTCGAATCAAGCAGGTCGGATGTCGGTGGCGAATATGAGGTGAAATTCAATGAGTGATGGATTATGCCTTTGTGATGATCCCGACCGAGGCCGATAAGTGCGGAGGTTCGAGAATGGCCTCAATCGAGATCCGCACCAGTTGGCCCGATCGGATATGGGTACATTCGTTGAGTTGAGGCTACCGCCGTGAGAGGGAGCAACCGATGAGGCGAGACAGCCGAGATCGGGTCCCGGGGTAAGCGGCCAAGTGATAGTCAGGGCAGCTCTGGCAGGAGCTTTAGTAAGTGTCAGGGCAGGATTTTCAGGTCTCCGGGAGGTTCGAGACAGTCTGGAGTTGGACAGAGAGGGAGATTTGTACATACTGGCAGTGGTAGTGGCAGAGGTTCTGGGCAAATTCCTCCAGTGTGCCCGTATTGTGAGAGGAGACATAGTGGGGAGTGTTGGTGGCTTACTGGAGCCTGTTTGAGATGCGGCTCGACGGAGCACCAGGTTTGGGATTGCCCAGATACATTGAGAGTTCAGTCTGCTAGTAGTGGACGAGTTGGGAGTAGTACGACTGTACAGCAGAGTAGAGTGGGTGGATCCGGACAGAGGGGTCGAGGTAGAGGCCAAGGTAGAGCTGAGGGATCTTTTGTGAGGACTGAGGGTCGGGGCAGCCGATCACAGTCCCAGGCCAGAGTCTATGCCATGACGAGGCAGGAGGCCCAGGATTCCCCTGATGTTGTAGCTGGTATGCTCCTTATTTGTGATATTGAGGCGTTTGCATTGCTGGATCCTGGATCCACGCATTCTTTTATTGCACCTCATATGGCATGTAGATTGCATGGGAATAGGGAGATGTTACAGTATGGGCTAGAGGTGAGTACACCCCTAGGTACTACTACTGCATTGGGAGAGGTCTGCAGGGGATGCTCGATCCAGATTGATCAGCGATGTTGAGGCGGACCTTATAGTGTTGCCTCGAGAGATTGATGTGATTACGGGATGGGTGGCATCGCCCATAGGGTTATTATGGATTTGCTACACCAAGGAGGTTATATTAGAGTCTCTGGTCACCTAGAGCGGTGTTCGAGAGGGTTAGTCAGCGGTGCCAGCCAGATGATCTCTTTTCTTAGTGCCACGAGACCGATGCAGGAGGTTGTGAGGCCTATCGGCTCATGTGATTGACACGAGTTGAGCAGAGGCTTGAGGATATTCCGTGGTTAGGAATTTCCGGATGTGTTTCTGATGAGTTCTGGGTTTGCCTCCGGATCGAGAGACAGAGTTTACTATTGACCTCGTTCCAGGTACTGCTCCTATATCTATACCTCCATATAGGATGACACCTGTGGAACTGAGGGAGCTGAAGGCTCAGTTGCAAGAGTTGCTGGAGAAGGGATTTATCAGGCCTAGTGTTTCACCATGGGGAGCTCCATTTTTGTTTGTGAAGAAAAAGGATGGGACTTTGAGGCTATGCATTGATTACAGGCAGTTGAATCGGGTGACAGTGAAGAATAAGTATCCACTGCCTAGGATTGATGACTTATTTGATCAGTTGCAGGGAGCTCAGGTGTTCACTAAGTTGGATCTGAGGTCAGGGTACTATCAGCTGAAGATAGCAGAGGCTGATGTACCTAAGAGTGCATTCAGGAGCAGGTATGGGCATTTTGAGTTTCTGGTGATGCCGTTTGGGTTGACTAATGCCCCGGCAGCTTTTATGGCCCTGATGAATAAGGTATTTCAGCCCTACCTGGATCAGTTTGTTATTGTTTTCATTGATGACATTTTAGTGTATTCGAGGAACAGACAGGAGCATAGTGAGCATTTGAGGATTGTGTTGCAGACGATAAGGATTGAGAAATCATAGTTAATGATAATGAGTCGAAACGACTATTATATCGAGGGTATTAGAATCTTATGAAATTGGTGTTTGAACCCTATAGAGATGTAATTTGATAATCGATTAAGGAAATGTTTCGAAGTGTATCGCCTCAATCAAGATACACTTAGATGAGAGAAAGGTGAATTAAGGAAACTAAATTCGTTATAAGTGGCCTCTACGTGACTGTGATACGAATGGAACTAAGGATTGGAAATTCAGTTTCAAAGCATAAAAGATGATTCGGATTCGTAAAGAGTTTCATGGACAGAATTAGGAAATATGGCTATGATTTGATTTATATGTTATTGATGTCGAAAGTGAAAATTTTGAGAAAGCCTGAGAATGTCAATGAGAGATTGATTGTATTGATTCAGTATACTGATAGAAATTGGTTATATAGTGAAATAAGTGGGAGATCAATCGTATATGAAATTTCGAGGACAAAATTTTTGTAAGGAGGGGAGAATTGTAAAATCCCGAAACTGATGGGAAGGGTATATGGGTCATTTGGGACAGGCTAGTTCGTTGCATTGCATAGTCCGATATGAACCTGCATTTGGCCTCTAATTGGAGAGGACTGAGTCATTTGACACATGCACATTATTGGACCCCGAATCTTTTTGGTAAGCTAGGATTATTAAATAAGGATTTTTGAATGATTATTCATGAGTAAAGAAGTTAAGAATTCTTGAAATTGAAATGAAATGGAAGATATGGTTTAAATACGAGATGGATTAATGGGGAATTAATTGACATGTTAATATGCTTAAGGTAAGGTGTCATGAAATTAGGTGGCATGATTTAATGGGATTCAATTGTTGTATTTTGTGGACTTAATTAGCATGTTAAGGAAATTTAATTAACATGTTGATTAGACTAAGACTATATGACATGGATTAAGTGTATTAAGGTGTTATGAAGGTTGTAAATGTATTAAGGGTTAAATGGGCCTTGGACTCAAGTTGGGCTTAAGTGGTGATATAAAAAGAAGAGGATTAAAAGAGAGTAATGAGTTAGGTGGCATGAATTAATACAATTAAATGTGTTAGTTGAATTCACGAGTTTAAAGTTTAATTGGGCCTAAGAGAATAATGGGCCTAAATGAAATGAAAAGAAGAAGAAATGGTTTGGACTTAAGTGATTTAGTAGGATGAGAAGAAAGAAGGAAGAATAAATTGGGCTTTGGGTCCAAATGAAATGAATAAAGAAGAGATGATATAAATGAGATGGGCTTAAGTTGTAGTAGGAAAGAAAAGAAAATAAGGATAAGATGGGCTTGAGAGAATAAGTGGGCTTAAGTAGTTAAAGAAGAAATAGGAAGAAAGGAAGCCCAAGGCTAGGGTCCATTTGAGTTACAATTTAAGGATGATATTAGCTTAGGTTTTATTTAGTTTATGGCATTAGAATGAAAGAAGCCTTTGGGCTAGAGCCCATTTGGGCAGAAAGTAAGTGAGTTAGATAGTTAAATAAAAGGAGAAAAGAATAGGAGTTTAAATGAGACAATTGGGCTTGAGTCCATGAAGTGGAAATTAAAAGAGGAAGAATGGAAACAAGATGAAGAAGGAGAGGAAGAGAAGTAGGTTTGGGCTTTGGGCTTAAGTAACTTAAAGAGGAGTATAAAGGAGGAAGAGTTAAGTGAGTTGTAGGAGAAAGAAGAGGGAAAACGAAAATTAGAAGAGGAGAAGAGGGAGGTGTCGTGAAGAGGAAAGAAGAAGAGAGAAGGAAGAAGCTTGTTAGGGTTTTTGGATTTTCCAAGAGATCAAGAGGGAATTTGAAGAAAGTGCAAGAGGAAAAAGTGTGGGAAATCACTAGAGCTTCATTTTGAACCAAGTCATCACTTGGTTAGTGGAAGTTTAAGGTAAGTCATGAAGTTTTGTTAGAGGTTTTGCATGGGTTATGGTTGAGAAAGCTTAGAAAATGAATAGGTATTGTGATTCCAAGATCAATTTCATGATTTGTGTCCTTAGGATTTGTTGCATTTTGGATGCCTTTTGATTTGAGAATTGTGTTGATTTTGAGGAAAATGGTGAGAGGCAAGAGGAATGGAAAGCAAGGGAAGGTCATTGGAGCAAGGTTTTCAAGCAAGGAATCATAAGGTAGGTTTTATGTTTATAGTTAAATAATGGGCCATTGACAAAATTTTCAAAGAAATTAAGAATATAAAAATGCTTTCAAATTCATTGTTTTTAAATGCCTTGAGAAATTGCTATCATTGATGTATAATGGTATGAATGATTTGAAAATGTTATGTGAATTGGATGATTGATGATTTGAGATGTGAATGTGGATGTTATGTGATTTTGCTTGAGGAATGATGATGCATTGCATATGAAATGCTTTATGAACATGAAATGAGTTATGAAAATTTGCATGATTTATGCAAAACAAGATTTCCAAGATTTTTGCCTTTGGGCAATCAAGTTTCAAGACATGATTATATGTTATGTGGGTTAGGTTAAGTCCACCCAAGAAACGTCTCGTGCACGATGACCATGAAGAAGCTTTCGCCCAGCTGCCCGATTGTGGCATAGGATGATCCAAGATACGGACTCCTAAAGATTTGCCCATATAGGCTCATTAAATGAGACTATATGGTTGCCAAGAATTGTGGACTTGCTAAACCATTATGATGTGTTAGGTGATATGTGATATATGATGTGAATTGTGACAAGTTGAATTGCATTCATGACTTCATGAAAGTTTGAAAAATGAATGATTTGTGATTTCAAGAAAATGACAAGAGCTCTTAATTTGTGATTTTATGAACCTTTGAAAAATGAATGATTTGTGATTTCAAGAAAATGACAAGAGTTTTGAAGAAAACAATGTTTTATGATCCAAAGGAAATTAATACGGAAATGGACTTCAAAAACTGTTTTGTTCATTATTTGGTTATAAGCATAGAACCTTCTGGGCTCCCCAAGCTCACCCCCCCTATTTTCCCAATTTCGTGTTTTTAGCAAGAAATCAAGTGGAAGTGGATCACATGATTGTGCTTGTTTTATTATGTATTTGAAGTTTGGTTATGTAAATGTATAGTTGTAATTCATATGAGCAAGTGAATAAGGTAAATGAGATATTGTTATTGGTCTTGGAAATTTGGCTAGGAAATGCCAATGAAATTGTAAAACTCTTATGTATGATGATTAATGCAATATGGACTTGAGTATGGTTGTGAATGTACAATTGCATCATTGTATAGCTTGGATATGATTAGATGATTAAGAGTGCGGTTGTTGCCTTGATTTGATTTTGGAGTTACTCTTGGGATTAAGTTGTGTTATATGAGGTTGCATGTTGAGTTTTATGCAGGTGGAAGTATTAGATTTGAAAATTGGTTAGTTGCATTTTCAAGGAAAGTGCTGTCAAATTTTCCTAAAATTTGACAGAACCTCATTTCAGTTTTAGACCCCATTAGAGATTGATTTAGATCAGGAAGTCTTCGTGAAGATTGTAGTAGAAGTTCAGATCTTTCTAAGGGTATATCATTTGTCTCATTTGGACTTAGGGTTAAAAAGTTATGAGGTGAAGAACACATTCGCCATCGCTCATGTATCTTGTTACATTGGTCTTTAATGAGTAGTGTCCTTTGAGTGGCTTTTTGCCTTGATTAATGATGGAATTAGCATTTGCATCCTTCATGAGATTTGTAGTTCATCTTGTTATCTTTCCATGGAGGTATAGTATGCTCATATTGGAGCTAGGAATAAGAAGTTATAAGCTTTGAAAGGTGGTAGTCTCAAGTGAATTGAAGTTGGTTTTAAGATTTGGAGTTTTGGAAAAATGGCGCGTCCGTTAAACGGACATAGAAGTCCGTTTAACAGACAGCTACGGGTCAAAAGGACCCCTTGCTATGTGTATGTCCGTTAGACGGACACGGATGTCCATTAAACGGACTTTCTCGGACAAATTGGCACACTTTTGACCGTATGTGTCCGTTAAACGGACATGCCTGTCCGTTTAACGGACAACTACGGGTCACTTAGAGAAACATGCGTTTTTGACCAGTTTTGAGGCCGAATCTCGCTTCGAGGCCTCTAATACGAGTTGTAGATCTTGATAGTATCTTGCAAATGGAGTAAGAACGAAGTCGTTTTGGAAAATTGTAGAAAACGTTATGGCAATCACGCCAAAAGAGTTTCAATTGGATTTTGGAAGTGAGCATGGTCCATTGTTTTGGGCATAAATCCCTCATACGACCTCCAAATGAGGTGAGGCTTGAACTATTGGATTTATAAGGCATATATCTTCCTTGATACAAAAATTGGGATTATTTGGAGTTAAATTTCCAAAGTTTGCATCAAAGTAAGTTAAAGGCTGGTTAAGAGGGCATGTTTCCGGTATGAACTCTTTTAGGCTTTTGGAGTGTATCTTGAGTTATATAACTCCGATTGAAGCAATTCTTGTCTTAAATTAAACAAGAGTCATAAGACTATGATTTACAAGAGAATTTCAAATGAATTTAAGATATTGAGTTTTTCAAATTCGGTGAACGCGTAGTGGAAATAAGTTCAAGTATGATGATTAGGTACATGGGCACACTAAGGGACTTTGGTAAGTAAATATTGGGAGCGTTTTGAGCATGAGAATGAATTCATGAGGTCTTTAAGGGTTCAAGGGATGAAGAATGAAAAAAAATTTATAACCCTTCAAAGTAATACGCACGCTCAGGTTTCACGATTCTAAGCAAGAGAGTTGGGTTCCAAAAACGGGATCCAACAGTTGGGATCCGATCTCCGGGTCGGGTTCCGACACACATGTAGGTACATGCATTCATGGAATTTTCCCGACATTTGATTTTGTAAATGATTTAAATTGTGAATTTGTGAGATAATTAGATTGGATTATGATATATTGGGAATTATGGAATAATTGGGTGTGAATAGTGGAATTGGAACTGTACTAGAGTGATCACAAAGTGACAGTGAACTTTAGGAAAAGTCTTTGGAATAATTAGGAGAAAATGCCCGGATCGGAAATTCTCCAAGTGGCGGACCGATTGAATGAATAGGATCGAAATAATTGTCTTATGGCAATGGGAAAGTCTGATTTATGATTTTAGAAATTAATATGTCGAGCCATTGAAATTTGGAGACAGATTGGACTGGAAATAAATTGAAAAGAGAAATACATTTAGAGAAAAGAGACCGGAGGCTGATTGTTTAACCTTTAAAAGGCTTAGGGTTTGAATTTGGCAGAAAAGGAAATCCTCCTCTCCCTAGGGCACGATTCTCCTCCATCGATCGATCCCCCGTTCTTCCTCCTTGCGCGATTGATCGTTGGCTTGTTGTTTGCTTCTTCTTCCTTGTGCGAATCCCAGCTTAAACCCTAAGGAAGATGATGTTTGGTATGGCTTTGGGAGCTAAACCCGTTGGTGTTAAAGGTTTAGGGATTTTCTGAGATTCAAAGGTTTTGAGTTTGATTTGGTAAGTATATGATTTAATGTTGTTATTTATGGTGTTAAATGCATTCATGGGGTTAAATGTGAAAGATTGTGTAGTTTAGAGTAATTAATACTGGTTTTTAGAGAGAGAAAGCTTGAAAAATCGATCGGAGAAGACGACCCTGTGTGAGCACGTCGCGACGAAGGAATTGTTGGCGCGTCGCGACAAGCGTACGCCGCGGCGAGCTTAGGCGTCGCGACGAGCGATAAATGGCACGTCGTGACGAGCGATAGTTTGGACGTCGCGACGAGGGAAGTTATGCGTCGCGGCGAGCGACTTTCTTGACGTCGCGACGAAGGCTTGAAGTCGCGACGAGGGAGACATTTTTGAATTGATTCAAATTGGTTTTTGGGGCATAACTTATGGTGTAGACCTCCAATTGAGGTGGTATTTGATTTGTTACAAACTAGAGAACGAGGTCTACAATTGAGGAAAAGAATGAGAGTTTGAATTTGGATTTTTGAGATCTTAATTAGTGAAAGATAGTTAAGAATGTGATTGTATTGCAACCTAAAGATTGTACTTGGTAATTGGGGCATAATGTGAGACTTTGAAAGTAAATTCATTGCTACTGGGAATTTTAGGAACTGAGCATAAAGAATGAATTTGACCTAGAGAATAGTGCTATTGACTGTGAGATAATACCCCAGCGAGTACGACTTGATAAATTGACTGGAAATTAGAATTGAAATTGGAAGTTCTGTAATATGTTATTGAATCGAAATGAGCCGATATTGATCAAGTGAGTGAAAGTTAGATACTGAGTAAAAGAAAATGGAAAGTGGGAAATGGTACCGGGAAAATCATGAATAGGCATAGTACATCTTTTATTCAAGGCATGTGCATCATTAATTATTTCGATTGTGCATTTTGTAATGAATGGAATTATTTGATTGTTATAGAGCCGATGGATCGATAATCCACGGGACGTAGGTTGGAGCTTCGGCGCAATAACTTGGAAGTTCAGGTGAGTAACCTAGTTGGTTCCTTAGCCTTTATGTGTTTAATATTTTGCAATGACACCATGTGGAGATAATGGAGGGATATATGTGTTTGTTTTGATTGATTTCGGACCACGAGTGTCCGAAGTATTTGAATGTATTATTGAAGTGCAAACTGTGTATACTGTGTGTGAAAGCTGTTAATGACTGAATTACCGGACCGAGGGTCCGAAGGAATGGAGGTTGGTCTTTGTCAAATGATTGTGAATGCGATTTGATACATGTGCATTGTATATATATATATGATTGAATGTGGGCCGAGAAAAAGGTGAAACACTTTATAATTGTGATAAACGAATTCCATAATTGGTTAATAATAATGGTTGGATTTGGAGTCGCCATCGAGAGGATTAGTGCATACCAGAGGGCTCTCGATCCCATCGTGAGCGGGCAGTAGTGCATACCCTGAGGGCTCTCCTACTTGCCTAAAATGTGATTACTATTATTGAACTGAGCCTTGAGCTCGAGGGGAGTCAGTGCATACCCAGAGGGCTCTCCTACTCCCTAAGTGTATCTAAATTATGTTATTGTTAAGCGCTCAGTCACAACTCAGAAAAGAATGGATAATAATGGGAAAAGTTCATGAGTGTAACTTTTATGTGTGAATGGAGAAAAAGGTGTTAATGCTGTGTATTCGTCTGATAAGTGTTATATGGTGATATTGAATGTGTAAAATTGACAAGGCATGAGATAATTTGGATTGTGATAATATGGGATATTGTATGAATTATGAATGCATGAGTTGAGTGAACCATCGATGATGGCTTCTCACTGAGTTCGCAAACTCACCCAACATTGCAATTATTTTTCAGGGATTGAAGAGTACCCCGTTAGACAAACGGGAGTATGATTGCTTCAAGCAAGCAAGCGCGTAGTCGTCGGGATCGATCATGTCTCAGATTTGAGTCATTCCGATTTTTATGTAAATTTGTAATTCCGCATGATTTGCACTGCCAATTGATTAATGTTGTATGGTAAATTGATTATTGAAATAGTGTTTTGACTAAAAATGTTTTCATATCGCGGGCCTAAATGGTTTACAGATTTACGCGCACTCGATTGTTTTCAAAAAAGGAAAAATGTCTTACTGAGTTTTAAACTGAATTGACTGCTCTAGAATACCACCCTCGCGGGTCACGAACATCGGATATCACCATCGATATCGGGTTCGGGTCTTGTGGGAGTGGGATGCTACAATCACTTATTTCATCAAATTCACATACAATGAGCACTTCCAATATGATCATGTTAGTAGTGTGCCCTAGGCCAATGGATATTTGTGATTCATGTATTAACATTATGACTTGTTAATAATATATTATGAGGTATTCCTTTATATATGCATGTATTTCGTTTATGTAATATGATTTACATTCCATGAATAGTATTAGACTTATGTCATCAAGTACGTGACTTGATAGTAAAACCAAGCGTTATAACACTATTCTAGAATGTCCCTGGTCGATCATTATTGGTGGAACAATAATGAATTAAGACTAGTATGTGTTCTGATTGATGATCACGTTTTACTGATAATGGATATGAGATATCAAATCAGAAACATATATATATGTTCGAGAACATATATTGGACCGACCTACATAAAGAATACTACATGGTTTCATGTCATTAGTGATTCTTTATATGGTTTGACTTTAGTCTTTTGACCTGAAGTCATCATGGTTCCCTACATGAGGAATTCGGTGTTTTGATATTAGACTAAGTTATTTTTAACCGAATAACAAATAGTCTTATGTTGGACATCAAATGAATCATGCAGAGGGACGTGAATGACGTAGATGGGATTTGTACCTCTCTTAAATGAGAGAGATATCATTTGGGCCTCTTGACAAGTGTGATCAAGAAATGCATGGTCGTGTTTCAAATGAATTGATGAAGAGTCATCAATGTCATTTGTTATAATCACCAACTTGGGGATCAAGAAACTATGATTAATCAAAGGTTGACATGTACCATGCCTCATGATTAATATTGATATCGTGTTACAAAAGGACCGAGCTTATAACCATAATACTGAGTTAAATCGGATTATCGATCCTCATTTGATTTGGGTAATCATAATGTCTTGCTAGAGGTCGTTTATGACTTATGGGCTTTGAAGTGTGATCGCCCATTGCCAACATCAAATGAGTTTCACAGGTCACACACAAAGAGTGATGTGATCTGGCTTATTCTCTTGGGCCTAATTTATTAGGTATTGAATAAATATATTTAGATATATTTATTAGGCTAGATTGAATTAAGTTGTCGGGCTTTTATTATATATGATATAATGGGCCGAAACTTAATGGGGCCTAAATGGGATTAGGGTTTCTCTATAAATAGAGAAGCTTAGGTCCATTAGGTTGAGGAAGTGACTCTATTGTCAAGAAACCCTAGCCGCCATCCGAGAGAAAAATCATGCAGCGTTCGGAAGAGTTTCAGGACGTGCTAGCACAAAACAGCCGCAGCTCGGATCGTGCATACTCGTGTGGATACTGGTAGAGGGCATTCGTGATTGCAGTGTCTTGGAATCCAAAAAAGAAGCAACCAATTCACGAAAACAAGGTATTTTCGTACATCCTTAGTATTTTCGATTATACATCATGTTATTGTATGGTTTTTCCGCAGTGTATTGTGAATACTCAGACCGTACGCAATCCAACAGTGGTATCAGAGCCAGGTTCTTCTGTATAATCGTTAATATACGTGTTTTTGATTACATGTGTTCACGATTTTGGCTTCTGTATAATTGAAAATATATACATGTTTTGATTACATGTGTTTTGCGGATTTGGATTCTGTAGAGATGAAAAATATGCATGTTTTGATTACATGTGCTCACGGTTTTGGTTGCGTGATACGAAGTGTTTTTATTTCATGCATGTTGTTTTCGGATTTGTTGATTATCTTGGTACTGTTGAGAATATATGACAAGCATGAAGGGTTTGACTGAAAAGTGGTGGCTGCTAGGGTTTCCACCATGTAAGACATGGATGTGGAATAGGAAACCGCAAGTATCCATGTTGGACAAGGATACTCCAGTCGACTAGCATCTCTTCCAGTCAACTAGAAGCGTTCCAGTCAACTGATCGAACAGCGGAGATGAGTTTTTCAACAAAAACGTTTGTTCCAGTCGACTGAGATTGGTTCCAGTCGACTAGCACAGGTCGACCAGTCAACTAGCATCTTCTCCAGTCGACTAGAAGCGTTCCAGTCGACTGATCGGAGAGCGGAGATGAGTGTTTAAGCAAAAACGTTTGCTCCAGTCGACTGAAATTGGTTCCAGTCGACTAGCACAAGTCGACCAGTCGACTATCATCTCTTCCAGTCGACTGACAAGCCCAGCAAGGGGCTGCTTCCCCTACGCTTGATTGTTCGTTATATGTTATATATTCTGGGTGATGTTACATGTGTTTGTTTATATTTTTTGAATATTTATATTCATGTGTAAGTTAGTATTCTATACTTCTAATATATATATACTCAAGTATGTTGTAGTATAGGATTAGAAATAGCATAGTACAAACACCCTTACTAATAGGATTAGTAGCCTTCATAATGTACTAAGAACGACCCTCTTCATAATTTTAAGTTTATATGCATTCCATAAATCTTTACCAATGTTTATCTCTAGATTATCCTTATGTGGGTTTTTGCCAAAGCAAGGCATATAGGGATCATCTAGGGAAGTCATTTGAATAATGGTGCTATTCATAGGTAAAGTATGGTTAAACTTAACTAAGCTATCAAAACAGTTTTGGGCTTAGGGCATAAGATTGGGTTTTTACATACATGCAGTACATAAGATGTATTTTAACATAAACCCATCAAGAGTTACATGTGATGTAATTGAAAAGAGTTTTCTACCTAAATAACTAAGTCTTGAGTGTTAAGCCAAAGCTTTCTTAGGACTTAGTGAAATATGGATCTTGTTTCTCCCATTTGTCAATTGAGGGTTATTTATTTGAGTGGGAGCTAATACCTCATAATATATGAATGTTGACCCTTATTGCATAATTCTTGTAGATTATGGCTACTCCATCCACAAACCTTTTTATGCGATCTATCTTAGAGAAAGAAAAACTTATTGGAACAAATTTCCTAGATTGGTATAGGAACTTGAGAATTGTTCTCAAGAAAGAAAGAAAGCTTTATGTCTTAGAAGAGCCCATCCCTGAGGAACCACCAGCAATTGCACCTAAGGCTCAAAAGGATGCTTACACGAAGCATATCAATGACTCTATGGATGTGTCGTGCCTTATGTTAGGCGTCATAATCTTTGACCTTCAGAAGGATTTAGAGGAAATGGAGGCCTATGACATGCTTGCTCAATTGAAAACTATGTTTCAAGAGCAAGCACGCCAAGAGAGGTTTAGAACCACTAAGGCATTGAATTCATGAATTGAAAACTATGTTTCAAGAGCAAGCACTCCAAGAGAGGTTTAGAACCACTAAGGCATTGAATTCATGCAAGATGACTCCTGACACACCCGTGAGTGCTCATGTTCTCAAGATGAAGAGTTGCATTCATCATCTTGAGAAATTAGGTGCACCTGTTAGTCAAGAATTGGCAACTGATCTTATTGTAGCATCTTTGACTGATGAATATGATCAGTTCATTCTTAACTACAACATGCATAATATGGAGAAGTCCATTGATGAATTGCATGGGATGCTGAAAACAACTGAAGAGAACTTAAAGGGAAAGGTTAAGACCACCAATGAAGTTCTTGTGGTTCAAAAGGAAAAAGCTTTCAAGAAGAAGGGCACAACAAAGGACAAAGGTAAAGTACCCAAGTCCAAGCCCAAGCCCAAGCCTAAAGATAAGACTAAGGCACCCAAGGAGGGAGTTTGCTTTCATTGCAATGAACCTGGTCATTGGAAAAGGAACTGCAAACTCTATGTGGAAGAGTGAAGAGAAGAAGAATAGTCGACTACTTCTTGGTATATTTGTTATAGAAATCAATTTTACTCCTTCGCATCTTGGGTATTAGATACGGAGCTGCAACTCACATTTGTACTAATGTGCGTAGTCTAAGAAGGACTAGAAGATTGATGTCTCACGAGATCGACTCTGGCGTGGGAAATGGAGCAAGAGTTGCTGCTTTATCCGTGGGGACTTATGATCTTATTTTGCCCTCGGGCTCATTTTGGAACTCAAGAATTGTTATTATGTACCTACTATGAGTAGGAACATTATTTCTTTTGCTTGTTTAGAGAATGATGGATTTAAATTTTCTATTGAGAATAGAAGTATTTCCATTTATATGAATGACATTTTATATGACATTGCGCGTCAATTAAATGACATTTATACTCTAGACACTGAGTTTGTTACAAATGAGCCCATCTATAACATAAATACCAAGAAGTTTAAATCTAACGATTTGAACCCAACCTATCTCTGGCGTTGTCGCTTAGGCCATGTAAATGAAAAATGCATTTCAAAACTCCATCAAGATGGATTTATTGATTCTTTTGAATCTTTTGAGACATGTGATTCTTGTTCACTGGGTAAGATGATAAAGGCCCCCTTCACAGGTAAAGGGAAAGGGCCAATGGGCTATTGGGCCTTATACATACCAATGTATGTGGTCCTTTTAGCATTTTAGCAAGAGGAGGTTATTTGTATTTCATTACTTTTTCAGATGACTTCAGTAGATATGGATATGTCTATTTAATGAAGCACAAATCTGAATCTTTTGAAAAGTTCAAAGAGTATAAGAATGAAGTACAAAATCAGCTTGGCAAAACAATTAAAATCCTTCGATCTGATCGAGGAGGTGAATACTTAAGCCAAGAGTTTGATGATTATCTTAAAGATTGTGGAATTGTTTCACAATTGACTCCTCCAGGAACTCCTCAATGGAATGGTGTTTCTGAAAGGAGAAATTGAACTCTATTAGATATGGTTCGATCAATGATGAGTCAAACTGATCTTCCAAAATATTTCTGGGGCTATGCTTTAGAAACAACAACATTCATATTGAACCGTATTCCTTCAAAGGCTGTAGAAAAGACACCTTATGAGATATGGACTGGGAAGCATCCCAATTTATCTTTTCTAAAGATTTGGGGTTGTGAAGCTTATGTGAAGCGTCCAATTGCCGACAAGTTGGCACCCAAATCTGAAAAATGTTATTTTGTGGGATATCCTAAGGAAACTAAAAGATATTACTTTTACATCCCAGCAGAGAACAAAGTGTTTGTTGCTCGAAATGGTTTTTTCTTAGAGAAGGATTTTGTTTCCAAAGGAAACAGTGGGAGTAAAGTACAGCTTGAAGAAATTCAAGTTTCACAAAATGACATTGAGCCTGAAAAGGATATTGAAGCGAGCTCACAAGTTGTTGATGAGCAGCCTTCAACAACACAAGGCCTACGTAGATCTGATAGATTCGCCATGAGCCCGAGAGATATGGATTTCTCACATCGATGATGATAATGTTATGCTCATCGATCATAATGAGCCCACAACCTATCAAGAAGCTATGGAAAGTCCAGAATCTGCTAAATGGTTAGAGGCCATGAAAGCAGAGATGCAATCCATGTATGACAATCAAGTTTGGACTTTGATTGATCCGTCTGATGGTTTGAAGACCATTGGATGTAAGTGGGTTTTTCAAAAAGAAACTCGACATGGATGGAAATGTGCACACTTATAAAGCAAGACTTGTTGCTAAAGGTTATCGACAAGTTCATGGAATTGATTATGATGAGACATTTTCTCCAGTGGTCATGATCAAATCCATTAGAATTCTTATTACCATAGCTGCATACTATGATTATGAGATATGGCAAATGGATGTGAAAACAGCTTTCCTTAATGGAAACTTACTTGAGGTTGTATATATGATATAGCCTGAGGGTTTTGTCCATCCTAAGAATTCGGGAAAAGTGTGCAAGCTTCAAAGATCCATTTATGGATTGAAGCAAGCATCAAGAAGCTGGAATCTTCGTTTTGATGGAGTTGTCAAAGAGTTTGGATTCATCAAGAATGAAGATGAAACTTGTGTTTACAAAAGGTTAGTGGAGTGCTTTGTTGTCTTTTAGCTTTATATGTTGATGACATATCGCTCATTGGAAACGATATTCCAACCTTACAGAGTGACAAGATTTGGTTAAGGAAACGTTTCTCAATGAAAGACTTAGGTGAGGCTACCTATGTTTTAGGCATTAAGATCTATAGAGATAGATCAAGAAAGCTTATAGGCCTAAGTCAGAGTACATACATAGATAAGATACTGAAAAGGTTCAGTATGCAAGATTCCAAGAGAGGATTCTTGCCTATGTCACATGAAATCAAGCTTTCTACGAAGGATTGTCCTACTTCAGGTAAAGAGCTTGAGCGCATGAGTAAGATTTCATATGCATCTGTAATTGGATCTATCACGTATGTCATGTTATGTACTCGACCAGATGTCTCATATTCTTTGAGCATAACAAGTAGATACCAATCTAATTATGGTGAGAGTCACTGGATAGCAGTTAAGAATATCCTTAAGTACTTAAGAAGAACTAAGGATATGTTCCTAGTCTATGGAGGACTTGAAGGAGAGCTCGTTGTAAATGGTTACACTGATGCTGGTTTTCAGTATGACATAGATGATTTTAGATTGCAATCAGATTTTGTGTTATGTTTGAATGGAGGTGCAGTGAGCTGGAAAAGTTCAAAGCAAGACACATTGTTGATTCTACAACCAAGTCGAGTACATTGTCGCCTCGGATGCAGCTAAGGAAGTAGTATGGATCAGGAAGTTCATTACTGAGCTTGGAGTTGTTCCTAGCATTGCAAGTCCTATAGACCTTTATTGTGATAATAATGGGGCTATAGCACAGGCTAAGGAACCAAACTCGCATCATAGATCCAAACACATACTTAGACGTTTCCATCTGATTAGAGATATCATTGGAAGAGGAGACGTGAAGATATGCAAAGTGGGCACAGATGACAACATTGCTGATCCACTTACTAAGCCTTTTCCACAGCCTAAACATAAGAGTCATACGAGGTCTATAGGTATTAGATATCTGACCGATTAGGCCTAGTGCAAGTGGGAGATTGTTAGTAGTGTGCCCTAGGCTAATGGATATTTGTGATTCATGTATTAACATTATGACTTGTTAATAATATATTATGAGGTATTCCTTTATATATGCATGTATTTCGTTTATGTAATATGATTTACATTCTATGAATAGTATTAGACTTATGCCATCAAGTATGTGACTTGATAGTAAAACCATAAGCGTTATAACACTATTCTAGACTGTCCTTGGTCGATCATTATTGGTGGAACAATAATGAATTAAGACTAGTATGTGTTCCGATTGATGATCACGTTTATCGATCATGGATATGAGATATCAAATCGAAACATAGATATATGTTAGAGAACATATATTGGACCGACTCACATAAAGAATACTACATGGTTTTATGTCATTAGTGATTCTTTATATGGTTTGACTTTAGTCCTTTGACCTGAAGTCATCATGGTTCCCTACATGAGGAATTCGGTGTTTTGATATTAGACTAAGTTATTTTTAACCGAATAAAAAATAGTCTTATGTTGGACATCAAATGAATCATGCAGAGGGATGTGAATGACGTAGATGGGATTTGTACCTCTCTTAAATGAGAGAGATATCATCTGGGCCTCTTGACAAGTGTGACTGAAGAAATGCATGGTCGTGCTCAAATGAATTGATGAAGAATCATCAATGTCATTTGTTATAATCACCAACTTGGGGATCAAGAAACTATGATTAATCAAAGGTTGACATGTACCATGCCTTGTGATTAATCTTGATATCGTGTTACAAAAGGAATGAGCTTATAACCATAGTTACTGAGTTAAATCGGATTATCGATCCTCATTTGATTTGGGTAGTCATAATGTCTTGCTAGAGGTCGCTATGACTTATGGGCTTTGAAGTGTGATCGCCCATTGCCAACATCAAATGAGCTCTGTGGTCGCATACAAAGAGTGATGTGATCGGGCTTATTCTCTTGGGCCTAATTTATTAGGTATTGAATAAATATATTTAGATATATTTATTGGGTTAGATTGAATTAAGTTGTCGGGCTTTTATTATATATGATATAATGGGTCAAACTTAATGGGGCCTAAATGGGATTAGGGTTTCTATAAATAGAGAAGCTTAGGTCTCATTAGGTTAAGGAAGTGACTCTATTGTCAAGAAACCCTAGCCGCCATCCGAGAGAAAAATCGTATGTATGCTCGAAAGAGTTTCAGGACGCATAGCACACAATGCCGCAGTCGGATCGTGCATACTCGTGTGGATACCGGTAGAGGGCATTCGCGATTGCAGTGTCTTGGAATCCGAAAAAGAAGCAACCTATTCACAAAAACAAGGTATTTTCGTACATCCTTGGTATTTTCGATTATACATCATATTGTTGTATGGTTTTTCCGCAGTGTATTGTGAATACTCAGACCGTACGCGATCCAACAGATCATGCATCAAATGCCTCCGACATTCAATGTCCATAATCAGTACAATCACATTCATGCAATTCATTCAATGCAGAATTTAAATAGAACAATCATTTAAAATAGACCATCTAGGTCGACTCACAATACGCTCTAGATTAGCATTAGCTTATATGATTCGGAAATGTCTCGTTGCAAACATTCTATCCTGTATCATCATTATGCAAAACACATTATTAATTGCACGATTACATGAACATTCAATCATACACGTATGTGTATGTGTGATGTATAATGCATGCTCAATGATAATCCTAGGTATACTATCAAAATCTACATCTTATGCTCATTCTCATTTCATAATTCATATATGTCTAATTGAATTTAGGTTTACACTTCATTTGCACATGATCATTCTAAGTTCACCATTCAATCCTTATCCTTTGTATGTGTCTAGCTTATTCTTAGGCTTATACCTCAAGAACACTTGGTTATTTTAGTATCATAACTCAATTTCTAGTCATTCCTTTTTCTAACATTATATGCTCTCATCATACCCAATTCTTGTTCACATTTAAGCACTTCATACATATTATTCAACTCCTTTGAATCATAATTATATCATATGAACATCTTGATTCCCATTTTACTCATGCTTTGGTAGTTTGATATCATCCAATCATTCACTAAGTTATAATCTCCATCATCACTTCATACATATCACTCATTAACCACTTGATTCAAACATCATTCTAGGTTCAATTCAAGCCCCATTTAAGACTTAATTAAGACCAAATGATAAGTGAATGTTCGTTAGGCGGACATCTATGTTCGCTGAGTAGACCTTCACTGGTCACTTACATAATTTTAATTTTTAACCCTCTAGACCTCAAAATCTCTTTTAGGATCTTTATAGAAGTGGTAGAAATAGAAGTCCTCTTTGAAACCATACTTAAATGATCTCACTTTGAGTTCTACAGAAAAAAGTTATGCCTCTTGCCCCAACATATATCCAATCGTATCCTTAGTTTTCCAGATTTATAACTCTTTACTCACTTCATTCACTACCTTATGCTTGGTATATCATTTCTAGTTCAATTACTCATCATTTCCCCATCATTCTATTTCCAATTCAACTCAATATCATCCATAAATAAATTATAGTCCATGATTTATCATGAACACTAAAACAAAACATATACATATATATACATTCATCAACTTTCTACACATATTCAACTTCATTTACACTTCTATTTCACTTCTAACTATAACCTTAATTCATCTCAGTTCAAGAGCATAACTCAACATATTGGTTAACATAACCTTCACTTTCATTATACCTTTAATTCACAACTAATGACATATACATAACAACTCATCACTCATGATTTTCATACTCTCAAAACAGAACACAAACACATGTATTCATCCATCAAGTTACTGCACCTAGTACACAAATTTTGACTAACTCTTAAAGAAAAAATTTGCATTCGATGTCTTCATGAAAACTGTAGCCACATGTCTCTTATTTAATCCAAATAAAAAATCATATCATTTGAATAGCTACAAAACAAGTTATGGTTAAATCATAGATGCATAATCAGTGGAAAATGTCCAGCTAACATTTTTCCAACACACTTTAAACACCATTTACTCAATTAATCCAACATTATATCATTCCATAATCTATTACCCATCAAAACACCAAAGCAAGACATTAATCTACCATATTACTCATTCACGTTTTAGCATGTACCCATCCTCATTTTATGAACATTTGACCTCTAACTATCATCAAATATGCTTCATTCATCAAAGCCATGAAGATTAATAGATTACATACTTGGTTTACCTAAAGCTTCTTTAATCACAATGAAACCATAGCTCCTCCAACATATACGATCATCACCATTGAAGAAAAAAAATGAAAGAGTTGGAAAAAAATCAACAAGGTGAAGGTGAGAGTGAGATATCCGTTAGTGAAGAAGAGAGAAAGGAAGAAGATGAAGAGGAGGGGCATGTATCTCAAGTGAAAGACCATTAGATGGTCTTTAATTTGGGTGAATAAAATCGTGAGTGGTGAGTGGCAAGTGTTGTGACACTTGTCACTTGCCACTTGCCCTTTTTGGTGGTCTCTAATTAACTCTTTTAAAAAGCTAGTCCGTTTGTCTCCAATTTTCAACCCAAATTTCTCCCAATTTTTAATGACACTTGTCATTAAATCCCAATGTCATTTATAAAAATCTACATTGCCATTTGACTCTTATTTTTATTACTATTCATCAATTATTTTGTTACTTGACGTTTTTTCTAGGCCACAAATACCCTTAAATTAAAAAAATTCTCATATTTGACCAAAATTTCTAATTCTCTACTTATACACTCCAACTTAACTTTTAAGACACATAATATATAATTCACATTATAATCGCATTAAAACGGTCATTTATACCTGAAAAATGTCAAAAGAGTGTATGAACAATTCATTGTAATGTGTGTAATAATCAAATTCACGCACTACAACAAAAATGAAATACGGTAACATATGATAAGTGTTATTAAATATGAATGGTAACACTAATGAGTATGCTATGACATCCCATGTTACTAAAGATATGATACTTTAGTAACAGTTTTGACATGTTATTGTCGAGTTTAATATGACGCTTATTAATAGCTATAAAAATTTTATATTATATTTTATAAATGTTATTAATTAACTATTTGTAACATCTTTACATTGTTATATATTAACTTTTGCAACATCATTAACATGTAGTAGATATGAATTTTGTAACATTTTAAAAATGTTATAGATAAGTTTTGCATGACATTGATAGAATGTTGTTGTTGAGTTTACTATATCATTTATTGATAGCTACAAATGATTTTATATTATATTTTATAAATGTTATTAATTAGCTATTTATAACATTTTAAATTGTTATATATTAACTTTTGCAACATCATTAACATGTAGTAGATATGAATTTTGTAACTTTTGAAAATGTTATAGATAAGTTTTCCATGACATTGATAGAATATTGTTGTTGAGTTTATTATAGCATTTATTGATAGCTACAAATGATTCTATACTATATTTTATAAATGTTAGTAATTAGTTATTTGTAACATTTTGAATTGTTATATATTAACTTTTGCAACATCATTAATATGTAGTGGATATGAATTTTGTAACATTTTAAAATGTTATAGATAAGTTTTCCATGACATTAATATAATGTTATTGTTGAGTTTATTATAGCATTTATTGATAGCTACAAATAATTTTATATTGTATTTTATAAATATTATTAATTATCTATTTATAATATTTTGAATTGTTATATATTAACTTTTCGTAACATCATTAACATGTAGTAAATGAATTTCGTAACACTTCTAAAATGCTCTAAGATTATTGTTTCGTAACACTTCTAAAATGCTCTAAAATATTGTTTAATAACAATATTAAAAATATGTTATTATTGAATTTATGATAACATTTGTTGATGCTATTATTGAAGTAAATCACACGTTAGTACAATGCTTATAGAACGATAACGAATACATGAGAAGGGAGGTTGAATTGTGTATTCCCCTTTTTTGAAAACTCTTTCAAAAATGTTTTGTTTAAAACAAGTTCTTTTACGTAAACTTGAAGAAATTCGAATTAATCAAAACTTTGAAAACTTGTTTCGGAATTTAAGTAATAACAAAACTTTGAACTTTAAGAGAGATAGGGTAGAGAGAAGTTGACACAGTGATTTTATACTGGTTCACCCCAAACCGTGGGTTACGTCCAGTCCTCAGTGTTAGACCCCGAACTTTCGGTAGAAATTAGAAATATAAAATGGAATTAAATGAGTGTGTTTGTATAGGTATTGTGTTATAGATGTTATTGTACTTAAAGGAGATTGATGAGAAATGACGTGATTGATTTTGATGATTTTGAAATTTGAGTAGAGTTGTATGAGTTATAAAAGTCAAAATGAACTAGTTGATTGAAATGGAAGTTGAAAAGCAAGAAATGATTGGTGAAAGTGTTATATTTTGGAGAATTAAGAAATTTGACCTTTGGAGTAAAGAGTTGACTTTTGGTTTAGGCAGATTTTGAGAAAATGATCCACATGAAATTTGTAGATTATGTTGAGAGCTTTTCGTAGCCATAAAGTATGCTATTTTTCAATATCAGGATTGAAAGTTATAATATTTGAAAGTTAAGTGTATTTTACTTGATTTGAAAAATGCTATTAAGAGTAAGATTGTGTATGACTTTTGTAAAAGAGAAATGTATATGCGCATATCCTTTGGTGTCGAGTTTGATGTGGGGAAATGACTTTGGAATAGTTTATTGAAGAGTTGAATTGTGTTTGAGATGAATTAGTTGAAGAGTTTGTGGTAGTGGGTGAATATGTGAAGTTGATGTGTTGATATGTGAAGTTTATGTGTTGGAAGGGTGTTTAGAGACTTCAATGGAAAATCTGTATTGATTTAGATGGATTTAGCCAAAGTGGTCTTAATGAAAGTGGTAGATTATGTTTTTATCTTTCCATTGATATAAAGCACGAAAATATTGGACAAGGGAGTAGAAAGTTATGATTGTTAGAAGTTTTGATGCTGTTCAGTGTAAAGCTGATCGACCAGTCACTTTGTGTGGAGTTTTTGACCCATTTAGAGGTCGATCTGATTTTTAAGTCCTTCATAAAAGTTTTAGAGGTTCTTTTACCTTTCTATAGACATCAAGTTTGTCAAATTTGGAGTTCTGGTTCAAAAGTTATGATGTTTTCAAATTGAGGTGCTGTGTAAAGTTTTGAGGAGATTATCGATCGGCTATCTTTAAGCTCATTTTTTACCCCTTTAAAGACCGAGCTTGTTTGTGAGTCCTTCTTTAAAATTGTAGATCTCTATTCTATCTTTCCAACGGTACCAAGTTTGTCCAATTTGGAGCTCGGAGTCAAAAGTTATAAGAGTTGGAAGTTTGAAGGTCGGATTGGGTGTGGGCCGACCTCTGTTGGCTGACCTCTGTTAGCCGACCGACCTCTGTTGGCCGACCGACCTCTGATGGCCGATCGACCTCTGTTGGCCGACTGATCTTCGTTCT
Source organism: Erythroxylum novogranatense (assembly GCA_029891385.1). Classification (NCBI taxonomy): domain Eukaryota; kingdom Viridiplantae; phylum Streptophyta; class Magnoliopsida; order Malpighiales; family Erythroxylaceae; genus Erythroxylum; species Erythroxylum novogranatense. Next base: position 48,140,044 of record CM057235.1, on the reverse strand, counting down.
GGCCGAGCTTTGATTTTCTAGCCGAGCTCTAACCTCCCTTCACTCTTTTGGCCATAACTTCTTCGTCTAACATCCGATCGATTTTATTCTTTTTTCAAATTAAACTAGAGAGATGGGGCTACAAATGTTATGAAGGAGCCGAGCTATAATGTAGCCTCTAAGACTTTCAATTTCAGGTTGGAAGTTCAGTGTAGTGTTTAGTCTTGGTGTTGTAAGGACTGAACAGTGTTCAGTATTTTGGAGATATCTTGATCGATAGAGCTCCGATCGATCTGATTCTTTTTGGAAATTAAAATAGAGACATGGGGCTACAAATGTTATTAAGGATCCAAGCTATAATGTAGCCTCTCAGACTTTCAATTTCAGGTCGGAAATTCAGTGTAGTGTTCAATCTTGGTGTTGTAAGGACTGAACAGTGTTCAGTATTTTAGATATATCTCGATCGGTAGAGCTCCGATTGAGTTGATTATTATTTCTAATTAAAATTGAGACATGGGGATACAAATGTTATGAAGGAGCTGAGCTATAATTTAGCCTCTAAGACTTCCAAATTCAGGTCGGAAGTTAGGTGTAGTGTTCAGCCTAGGGTCTGAAGAACAAACTTCAGTATTTTGAAGATATCTTGAGTTATAGAGCTCCAAACGAACTGATTCTTGAAGCGATGGATTCGTAAGACATAGAGGGACATTTCTCTAAAGTTTTTAAGGCAAAAAAGAAGGGACAATTTTGGAAGTTTACTTAAAGAGTTAAATTTTAGGCTTATGAGTAAGGGCAAATGGGTCAATTTTAAGTCATTTAATGACATGGCACTATAAAAGCAAGTGGGCTGTCATTTTAAGAGGCAAACCACGACACTTAAGAGAAAAGAAGGAAGGAAATAAGAAGAGAAAGGAGAAGAGAGAAGCATTCGGTGGTGGAGAAGGAGAAAGAAAAGGGGAGAAAGCTAGGGCTCGATTTCTCTACCACTTGAAGAGAGATTTTAAACGTTGTTTCAAGAGAGAAAAGGTGGAGAATTAAGAGAGCTCCTTCATGAACTAAGAAAATCCGAAATTTGAGAAGATGAAGGTAAGAGTCGATTTTCGATCTTTGATCTTTTAAAGAGTTTTTGGATTAGATACCTTAGAATTGGTATGGGTTTGTGAATTCTAAAGTCAATTATGGAGATTGCATGTTTTAATGGGATCAATTTTGGATAATTGGAAATTAGGGTTTATGCCTAATTTTGTAATTGGGATTTTTGGAAATTATTGGTTTAGAATCATGGGAAATATTATGGATTGGTGAAATATGATATCAATTTTGAAGATGTTGTGATTTATGATATTGAATTTGAGTGAATTGGTTTAGGCCAATTTTAGAATTTGGGGATTTTAGAAATTGTTGTTTTAGATAGCTTGGGAAAATGATGAGTATGGGTTTCCTATAGTTAATTTTGAGGATTATGCTAATTATGATGTTAAATTTGGATGATTATGGTTTAGGAAATTTCAATTGGAAAAAGAAAGAAGCGAGGTCAAATTGAAGCATGGACAAGTTTCAAGCAGAAATCGAGGTGGGTACTGCTTATAATAGATTTATAAGCCACTACTGCTTTCTTTAAATAAAGAGATTTCTGATTTCAATTGCATCATGAATGTTGCATTATTGTATGCATGATTTAAAAGAAAAATCCTTTTTGATTCGATATATGAACTTTTGATGAATTGCAAAAGACATTGTGTTATGCATTGAAAGATTTCATGGCATTCTGTATATTCGGAAAAGAGCATTCGATAATTGATTTGAACATGATATGTGCTTTTGTGTGGGCGAGAGAGGAACGTTTCGTTAGTCACGTGCACGTCGATGTATAGCCTTCTTCCGGCTGGCCGCTTGAGGTCACGAGATCCTGAGAAATCGGACTCGTTGTGTTTACGATAAACTTCAGTTTATTCGTTGTGTTCCACGAAACTCTCGAGCCATGTGTTGTGCATTGCATATGTGGTTTGTCATTGCATTTATGAATTTTCAAGTTGATGCATTCATATTTTGCAACCTATGGGTTTATGGCTGAAAGCCTAAAAATCATACGTTTTGCAATTGTGATTTGACTACAAAGAAGAGCGAATTTTAGAAAATGTGCTTTACGGATTTCAAAGAAATGTTTTCTAAGACCGTAAAAGAAAAGGAATTTCAAGGATTTTGCTTATATATTTGTTATAAACTGTTACCCACGGTCAGAAGCTCACCCCTTCATTCCCATCCACAGTGATGAGAAGAAGATCGGTGAAAGAAAATGAAGATTTGCTTGCATGTGTTTATATTGTATTATTGTTTAGTTAGATGGTTGCTGAGAAGTCTAGAATCGTTGTGTATTGTGTACTTTGGTTTAAGGTTATGGGTAATGTATAAGGCTTGAAAATGCCACTATGATTTGTATAAAGCTTTGATTTATGAAATGATGTATAAATCGTGATTGTATTTATGAGGTTTGGATGAGGCTATTGAGTTATAGTATTGCACATGGATATGTTATATAACTTGTGTATGTTCAACTGAGATATAAGCATGATTTGTATATGGAAAAATGTGAATGAACGGGTATTGGACATTGGATAGTGCTATTGTATGTGAATGTATTTGGATTGAGGAATGAGAAAAGAGAGGAAAAAAATAAAATATTATACCGGATTTTGGACAGTTTAAGTCTAAGGTTTCCAACGCGACCATTTTGACGTTTTTCTAAGATATTTATGCGGATGTCAGAATTTGTGTTTCAATTCGATTGGATCGTTTGCTTGGTTGTCTTCGAGCCAATTCGATTTGATTTTGTTGTATGCTTTGCTTCCAAGTTGGCTTTCGATTTGTTAATGATTTTTTTCGCTTTGTGATCAATCATTTTATTCATTCTGCCTCTTTGTGATTCGTATTCGTTCCGTCTTCCATTTTCGGGTTGGGCCACCGGTCTCTGGATCGGGTCCCAACACTCAGAGCTCTTTCTGAGATTGCACTATCTCTTCAACGTTTACAAGTATTCTTTCCGAGCCTCTTCAGGTCTCTACACTTAGTATTTTTTCACTCTTAACCTCTCGCAGTTATCTGTACTACTTTCTTACAAAAGTATTTGAAACCACATTATGATAATACTAGCTCTCAGCTAATTTTCACAATTGTGTCACAGACAAGCTTTTTCGTTCGCGTACGTAAATCAATTTACTCAACTTTTGCTAACTTTGCAATCTTCGATTTCGACTTATATTTATAGCCTTCGTCTGTAACTGCTTCTTGAATCTTGAATCTTGCTTCTTGAATCTTGTTTCTTGAATCTTGAAAGAAACGGTTAATCAGTTGAGTTCTGTAACTAACTCGAACTGACTCTTGCGTTTTCTTTTGAATTCTGCGTCTGCTTTTCTCTGTTTGTATTTTTGCATCTGCTTTTCTGCGTCTGTATTTTTGCGTCTGCTTTTCTACGTCTGTATTTTTTGCGTCTGTGTTTCTGCGTCTGTGTTTCTTCGTCTGTGTTTCATTTTGCGTCTACATCTGCTTTTCATTTTGCGTCTATGTCTGCTTTTCATTTTGCATCTACGTCTGGGTCTAGTTTTCATTTTGTATCTGCGTATGTTTTTTAACTTCGTCTGCTTCTGTGTTTTATTCTCCGTCTATCTGTTTTCTATTTTACGTCTGCTTTTACTACTTCTTTGTTATTCATCAAAATCACATATATGTAAAGTCATTTTGAATCAACAATCTCCCCCTTTTTGATGATAACAAATTATATACATAAAAAGAAAACAAAATACAATGTTTAAACAGAAAAAGAATCTTATCTTCAAAAATCTTTCTCTTCCTTCTTTCTTTTTCTTCGACTCCTTCAATCACACCCTTTGAGATTCTTTGATTGCTTCCTTCCATTCTCTTCTGCTGCCTTCCATTCTCTTCTTCCCTATTTGTTATAATAAAAATTGACCAATGACGATGACTCTTCATCAGTTCTGTCATCATCTTTTTCATTTCATTCATCATCTCCTTTATCTCGTTGATTTCTTCGTGTAAGTGGCTGATTTCAGCTTGGGAGTCAAACGGTGAGGAGGGTTGATCATTATCTGTTGAGGGCGCAGTGAACGCAATTGTTGTAGCATATGCGTCCGAGGATGGAATGTAATCGTCAACAACCTCAAAAATTGGTGGATGAACGGATAGATTATGCTCCGGAAGGTCTAAATCAAAAGGAGCATGTAGCATGAGCAACTGCCTTCCTTGCAGGGATATGGCTTCAGCTTCAATAGATAGTATATTAGATAGAGGTCTAATACGCATGACTGTCTGCACAAGGGATTCAATAAACGTCCCTATTATCAGTCTTCCCCCTACTGGACAGTATTCATACTTATCCGTAAAACTGCAACCAGCTCCGTTTATATTCTCTATTGAAGCACATGCTGCATCAATTCGACGCACTTCTTCTTCAATTTGATCTACGGACAGATCATCATTAATTCCTTCAGGATATAGCTTCATCTTTCGTTTATTCAAATTTAAAGGATATCTAGGCTGAATATCCAGTACAACCTTTATCACCATCTTCTCTATGATTGGATAAATAGTACATGGTTTGCTTGACATTTTTGTAGGGTATGGCTTTGTAGCAACATCCCTCAAGATATCATAGAAAGTCTTTTCATCTTCATTCAGTAAATGTCATGTCTCACTATTTATCAAAATAGGTTGTAGGATAGCCTTTACCTTCCTTCTTGGTTGATTGCAGATTGCAATAGTAGTACTTCTCTTGGTCACAATTTCAACCAGTCTGATTTCCAACTTATCTTTTCTAAAAAATTCAGAGTAGTTGTATGTAACTAGACCAGGTTCATCAGATTTTTCTTGTGGTACTTGTACCAAGCTTAATTCTGCTGTTGCCTCTTGTTGATCAGTGAAGGGAATAGATTGAACCAGGCTAAACTCGGCTAGTTCCTCCTGTTGGATAATAATGGGAGTTTCCTGAACTCTGCTATGCTCAATTTCCTTTTTCTTTTGAGCAGTATTGAACGTATCTTTCTTTTGACTAACTTCCTCAGCAGTGGACACACTTTTCTTTCGACTAATTGCTTTAGTCTTTCCTTCTACTTCAGTCAATCTCGGAGTTTTCTAAACTTGAGATTTTTGCTTCTCAGACTCTGACTTTCTCTTCTTCTCAGTCTCCTTAGCCTGTTTGGCTAAGTCTTCTTGTAAAATTGAGACTAGAGATCTTGTTGCCTTTGGTACGCGAGATCCAGAACCTTCTGACTGACTTTGCTCTCTGGTTCTCTTCTCTTCCTGTTGTTGCAGAGTACGAATCCTAGGTGATCTCCTCGCCTTCTTAGCAATTTCACCCAAAAGATTCTCTCCTTTTCTTTTCAGCGCACCTTCATCTGTCCTCCGAACTAGGCTCACTTCTCTTTGAGGACTTGCCTGTTTTATCAACGGTCTTCCGGATAATTTTCTCCTTTCATCTATCGGCAATCTCATACTTACTTGAGATTTAGAACTTGTAGCGGGAGATTTCTTCAATTACCGCTCCCCCTCAGTTATAGCTTTCATTGTAGACTCTGCTTCTTCTTTCACCACAGTCTTCAAGCCCATTCTTCTTATTGTATCTGAGTTAATAGTACTCTTGACAGATACCATTCTTCTAATTCCTTTGTGAAGAAGGACTCCGGATTCCCTAAAAATCCTCATGAGTAGCATGTCGTAAGGATAACTGTTGGTATCCTTCATCCCTTTAACCATATAATGAAAAATTAAAAATGGTAGGTCTATTGGTCGACGATTTAGCAAATAGAACAGATATTGCTCATCTAAGGTAGTCACTAGATGCCTTAACCCGGCTCTTGGTAAGATGCAATTGAACAGAATCGCATGAAGAACCCTAGCCTTCGGGACCAGACTTGAGGTCTTCCTCTCCCATGGGTCATTAACTCCATATAACTGTTTTCTGACATCTTCTTCCTTCATACTAACCTTGGACATCCATCCGGCTTTGGTTGATAGGGTTTCTCCAATCGATGAGTATTCAGTTACCTTCTCTATTATCTCCTTTGTCATGATAACATATACTCCATCTACTGTGGAGACAATGGTGTTATCTACCAGTTGCGCATGCTTCCAAAAGTCATATACCTCATCAGTATACACTGGTTCCCGCACCTGAAAAAGTTTTCTCCACCCAGCTTCTACAATTTCAGGTTCAACATCCATAGCATCTTTCTTCAGAGATTCGAAGTCCACATGTCTTCCATACATCATAGCTGGCTCCATTGATTCTGAATAGAAACTGTCTCTGGTAAAGTGTTCTTCAAAGGTAAAGTTGATTTCAAGAGTTTTCGAGAGAGATGAAACGACTGTATTTGAGAGTAACCGTAATGATTTTAATTTCAGACTACTCGTAGGGGTCTTATCCAGTGTGTTCTAGAATCATTGGGATCCTCAAGACTATGAGATTTTCCCTCCACAACTTCCTTGTGAGAGAAGTTACCAGCTGTAAAGCACTGTTTCTGACGCCGTTAATGTAACATCCCACCCCTTACGGGAAGGGTAGACTAGTAATTTGTCATAGGATGAGAGTGACTGGGATTAATTAGGATTGTTCATGTATACTGGTATTTGTGAACAGTGAAATTTTTGCACTTGAAAAATAACTGTACATGCATTCATGACATTCCCGGTATTTGTGCCTAATGAAATATTGTTGTGGATAACATGGTAATTGAGTTTGAAAAATTCATTTGAGTGAATCTTTGTGTGTCTTATATTTTAAGGGATTTTTATGAATTTTTCTGAAATTTTCTGGAGAAACTTCCCAGATCGGAAAAATCGCCAAATGGCGAATCGGTTGATTTTCGGTATCGAAAATTGCTGTCCAATGGCACTACAATATTGGGTATATTATTTTGGATTTGAAATTAGGGCCATTGGAATTGAATTGGGTCAACTTTAATTAAGGTTTCTTAATAAATCATATAACATGTTTTTGTCTTATTCCTTTTTGTCTTTTTCTTAAACATGACACTTGTCCTACACCATTTAATGCATTGTTTGTTCCTATCCTTCATTTTCGGCAACTTCACATTGACTAAAGGAAAAAGATGAGTTTTATCTCTTAAGGCCTCATCCATCCGAAAACTCTCCCATTTCCTTCTTCTTTATCAATTTCTTTATTGGCTTTTGTTCACTCATTCTTCTCCTACTTTAGTGCTTCCCTCATACTTGCAAGCTTAAGCTCTCTATCTTCCTTCCATGAGAACCATGCATGAGGATTAAGTAGAGAAAGTAAAGTAGTTGGAGAATTGAAGAGTTGGAAGCTTTAATTAGGTAAGTGTATGGTTTAAGCCTTGATTACGAATTTAATGCATGACTTGGTTGTTAGATGCATTGATTGGAAGTGATTGTTCATTAAATATGATGTATGATACATTAATGTCATGAAACCTATGGTGTGATTTGTTGGGTATGTTTGTGGAAGAATTAATGAGGTTAGTATGATTAGTGTGTGAATTGTGTGTTTTGAAGTGATTTTGGTAATGTTAAATGGTTAAGACTTAAAGGCAATTAATTTATGATGGAAGCTGAAAATTATTGATCTATGTTGAAGTGAAGGTCTTGATGACCTATTGGCTCAATTCTTGTGTGATTAGGATGCTTATGCATGTGGAATTGGTATTAGAAGTGATAGGATTTAAGTTGAAGATGAAAGCTGGAAAATTGATTTTGAACCTATTGCAATGTTTTGAGTATAACTAATTGCGTGGTTATGCAAATGAGTTGAGGTTTGACCAAATGAAACTTTAGTTGATTGGCTACAATTTTGAGTGAAATAGGTGTTGTCTAATTGTAGCTCTAAGAGGTTGAATTTTGGCTTGGAAAATCAGAGACATGGGCTATGTGAACAGTACCCGAATTGATGACCTAATTGTTTTGATGATTGTTCTAGATTAAATTAGAAGGAATTGGTGAAAATGGTCTTCATGAAAGTTGAAGCCTATCATGTTAGCTTTCCATTGCCACTGATTTTGCAATTTTTTGATATGTATATTGTGAGTTATGACCTGTGAATGTTGGCTGTTTATGTGCTTTATGTTGGAACCTAGCCTTAAGTGTAGGTTTTGTGAGTATTGTGATTGGAAGCAAATTTAGAGATTTCCATGATTTGAATTGGCTCAAGTGACCTTCTGGAAAGTTGTAGAAGAAGAAATTATCTTGAAAATGGTATATATCATGCTATTATTGGATATCAGATTTGGGAGTAATGAATTTGCAAATACTGAATCTGAATTAGGTCATTGACTGCTGATTAGGGCAGTCACTTACATGACAGTTTTGAGCTTGTTAATGATGGAATTGGATTCTGAGTCCTTTATAAAAATTGAATTATGATATTTTATCTTTCCAGTGATATAAGGTAGTGATTTTTTTGACATTTTTGCAAGGAGTTATGCTGTTTTAAAATTTGCTGTCCAGATTGGGGAATTTCAGTGGGAAGATTCTTTGTTGAATTGTTTGACCTAGTTAGCAAGTGAATTTGATTTCAGGTTGTTCATGAAAGTTGTAGAAAACATTGTGATTTTTCTGTGCACATTTATTGTGTAATTTTTCTAAGGAAATGGGAAGTTATTGAATTTACAAAATCTTGCACTGTCTTGAGAGGTATTGACTGGGCAGTAATTTTGATTGCATTTTTGACACCCTTAGAGGTGAAATTGGCTTTTGTGTCCTTCATAAAACTTGTAGAGCCCTCTTTTCTATATGAAATAGACACCAATTTTGTCAAAATTGGAGTTCAGAGTAGGGAGTTATGACCTAGACAAGTTGGCATGTCGAAGGCAATTGTTTCAGATATGTTATTTTAACAGGGCTAGTCGACTAGGATTCTTGGACCAGTCGACTAGTACATGTATTTTTCCTGCACTAGTAGACTACAACCTCTGATTAGTCGGCTAGGATGTGTATTTTTCCTTCTTTTTCTCATAACTTTTCCGTCCGACATCCGATTGACCTGATTCTTGAGGCATCGGATTCGTGAAAGGTTAAATTTCATTTTATGAGAAATTGAACTTTTTAATGTAGAGCCCGGCCTTTACCACCATCACTCCAGGTATTGTCCTCTTTGGCACTTGCGTGAGTCACGACTCGAACATTAAGACTATAGTTTTGTTCACTTTAAGTGGACGCCTCTTACCATTGAGCCAATTGGCTCAATGGTAAGAGGCGTCCACTTAAAGTGGAACAAAACCTAATTGGCTCAATGGTAAGAGGCGTCCACTTAAAGTGGAACAAAACCTTGAGGTCTTGTGTTCGAGTCGTGACTCACGCAAGTGCCAAAAAGGACAATACCTGAAGTGATGGTGGTAGAGGCCGGGCTCTATCGTTAACTTTGACGATCTCTTAGCTTGACTGGTCATTTAACATAACCATGTTAAGGTTTCGTCTGATTTCCTTGAACCGTTTTTCACTCAATGGTTTAGTGAAGATGTCTGCCCATTGATACTCTATCTCAATGAACTATAGTCGCACCATCTTTCTCTGAACGTAGTCTCTCAAGAAATGATGTCTGACTTCGATATGCTTTACTCTCGAATGCTGTATTAGATTCTTTGATAGATTGATGGCACTGGTATTGTCACAATAGATTGGGATCTCCTTTTCTTGAACTGAATAATCTTCTAATTGATATTTAATCCACAATGTTTGTGAACAACAGCTTGCGGCAGACATGTACTCGGCTTCGGCAGTTGATAGCTCGATTAAGTTTTGTCTCTTGCTTGACCAGGAAACTAGGTTTGAGCCAAGAAAGTGACATCCTCTACTAGTGCTCTTCCTTTCAATTCTATCTCCGGCATAGTCCGCATCGTAATATCCGATTAACCTGAAATCTTAACCTTTCTCAAACATTAAGCAAAGATCAGTAGTACCTGCGAGATATCTCATAATCCTTTTAACAACAATAAAATGAGACTCTCTAGGATCGGCCTGAAACCTTGCACACAAGCATACACTGAACAAAATATCAGGTCTACTTGCTATAAGATACAGTAAAGAGCCGATCATCCCTCTATACAGGGTTTGATCCGCCTTCTTACCAAGTTCATCTTTTGACAAAAGGTTCGAAGGATGCATCGGAGTTGCCATAGGCTTCACATTATTCATATCAAATTTAGACAACAATTCTTTCACATACTTTTGTTGATGAATAAAGATTTTCTCTTCGGTTTGCTTAACTTGCAACCCAAGAAAGAACTTTAATTCACCCATCATACTCATTTCAAACTCATTTTTCATCAGAATCTCAAAACTCATACACAACTTCTTTGAAGTAGCACCAAATATAATATCATCAACATAAATTTGTACTAAGATAAACTCATTCTCAAAATCCTTTCTGAAAAGCGTCTTATCAACTTCACCTCTAGTAAACCCACTCTCCAAGAGAAAATTACTTAGACGATCATACCAAGCTCTAGGAGCTTGTTTCAGGCCGTATAAAGCTTTATGAAGTCTATAGACATGATCTGGATTCTTAACATTCTCAAAGCCAGGAGGTTGCTTCACATACACCTCTTCTTCTATAAAACCATTCAAAAAAGCACTCTTCACATCCATCTGAAAAAGCTTTATATCATGACAAACAACATATGCCAGCAATATCCTAATAGCTTCAAGTCTTGCTACTGGAGCATATGTCTCATTGTAGTCTATCCCATCTTGCTGATTATAGCATTGAGCTACTAATCTAGCTTTATTCCGACTTACTTTACCTGATTCGTCTAACTTATTCTTAAAAACTCATCTGGTTCCTATAATGGGTTTCTTCGAAGGTTTTGGAACTAAGGACCAAACATTATTCCTAGTAAACTGATTTAGCTCCTCTTGCATGGCTAAAACCCAAGCTTCGTCCTGAAGAGCTTCCTCAATTTTCTTAGGCTCTATTTCAGAGATGAAAGCCACATTAGCTTCTCTTCTGAATTTGGACCTTGTCCTAACTCCTTCTGAGGTCTCCGATAATTAGCTCTTCTGGATGAGAACTCCTATATTTCCAATCTCTTTTTAATCCTATAGTTTCTGGAATATCCTCAACCTTATCTACTTGAGTTCCTGATGATGGAGTTTCTATTGTATCATCCAAGTTCTTTGAAGGACCTTCACCCTCCATGTCATCTTCCTTATGAGGCTGGGAACGATCATCAAACTTGACATGGATGGTTTCCTCAACTGTCTTTGAAATAAGGTTATATACCCGAAATGCCTTAGATGATGATGAGTAGCCTAGAAAAATTCCTGAATAGGTCTTTGAATCGAACTTATCCAACAATTCCTTTGTATTCAGAATAGAGCACTTGCAACCGAATAGATGAAAGTAAGATATGTTCGGTCTTCTTCCATTTCATAATTCATAGGGAGTCTTCTTCAACAAAGGGTCGCAATAAAGATTCTATTCTAATATAACACTCTATATTCATGCTTCGCTTGAAGTACTTAGGAAGATTCATCTCACACAGCATAGTCCTTGCCATCTCTTGAATCGTCCTGTTCTTTCTTTCAACAACTCCATTCTGTTGAGGAGTCCTAGGAGTAGAGAAATTGTGGGAAATTCCATTTTCCTCACAGAATAATCTAAACTTCTCATTTTCAAACTCTCCACCATGATCACTCCTGATACTGGCTATGGATACTCCTTTTTTAATCTGTAACTTTCTGGAAAGGGTCCTAAAACACTTAAAGGATTCATCTTTGTGTGACAAAAACAATATCCAACAAAATCTAGTAAAGTCATCAATAATAACAAGTCCATATTTCTTTCCGCCAAGACTTATTGTCCTAGTTGGACCAAATAAATCCAAATGTAAAAATTCTAAAGGTCTAGAAGATGTTACAAAATTTTTAGAAGAAAACGATGTTTTAACTTGTTTTCCTTTCAAACAACTTTCACAGAAAAATTCTTTGTCAAAACTTATTTTTGGTAAACCTCTTACCAAATCAAAATTTGCCAACTTTGAAATGTGTTTAAAAGAGACATGACCTAGCTTTTTATGCCAGGTTAGTCTTTCTTCTTTAGAAGATAGAAAACATGAAACATTTTGATCTTGAAAATCTTCTAAGTCAATTTTATAAAGATCATTTCTTCTCTTGGCAGAAAAGAATATAGACCCATCTTTGTTTCTGACTTCACAAAGATTTTGATTGAATGTGACTATGAAACCAGAATCACAAAATTGACTTACACTAATCAAATTGTGCTTCAGACCATCAACAAGCAGTACATTATCTATGCATGCAAAGGAATCTTTACCTATCTTACCGATTCCAATTATCTTGCCCTGCTGGTTATCTCCGAAAGTCACCGATCCTCCCTTCTTATACTGAAGATCTAGGAACATAGACCTTCTTCTCGTCATATGTCTCGAGCAGCCACTGTGTAAATACCAACGGTGCTTGTCGCATCTTCTAAGGAAGGATATCTGCAGGAGAAATTATTTTACTTTTTGGTACCTATATTTTCTTGGGTCCTTTCTGGTTTGTAATATGCATATAAGTTCTTTGATGCCTTTCACTAAATTGTTGATGAGAATGTGTTTGGTAATACCTTTTATTTTGATAAAAAGGCTTTCTTTCATATTGAGACTTATTTCCCGTAAACCCTAATCCGGTTTTATCACTCGGATGTCTACATTTTCTTAGCATCTCATTCATTTTCTTTGTACTCTTAGTGAATGTAGCTAAATCAGACGAAAGACTCTTAATTCTAAGCTTTAACTGATTTATCTCATCAGTTTTATCTATGACTTTCTTTTTCTCTTCTAATTATTTCTTTAAGTAGATATTTTCTCTCTCTATTTCTTCAGATGTTTAAGATTTTCTACATACTTCTTCTTTAATGATTTGTACTGCTTCGTATAGCATGAGAATCCTCTAATAATTCTGAATAGGCTTTATGCAAGTTATCGTATTCAGAAGTTACCTCCTCATCACTTTCTTCCTCGGCTACTAGGCAGATATTAGCATGTTCAGATGTCTCAAAATTTGTATCTGACTCTGATGAATCTAGATCTTCCCAAGTTGCCATCATGCTTTTCTTGCCTTCTCTACTCTTCTTTGGTTTCTTCTTTAGAGTAGGACATTCGGACTTGTAATGTCCAGGTTGATTACACTCGTAGCATATGATAGATGTCTTTTCTGCTTTACCATCATCTTTGCTATTTTTCTTAAAGGGTTGGCTTCCTTTGGACTTCTTCTTCCACATCCGTCTTATCTTCCGAGAAATGAAAGATAATTCGTCATCTTCATCACTTGACTCTTGTTCTGATTCGCTTGAGTCATCATTCTTCGATTATTCTATCTTTAATGCTTTCGATGACTTTCTCCTTCTTTGAGTCTTGTGGTTCTTCTGTCCGGCCTTCAGTACTATTGACTTATCCAGTTTGGGTTTGTCTTCAGCATCAAGCTCTACTTTATGAATCTTCAATGATCCAAGCAACTCGTCAAGCTTTAGCACGCTCAAATCCTTCGCTTCCTGCACCGCTGTAACTTTTGATCTCCACCTCTTCGGAAGACTTCTTAAGATCTTTCGTACGTGATCTTGGTTATTATACGTTCTTCCAAGGCTTTCAATCCATCGATGATTGTCTGAAATATTCCAAACATTTGATCAATAGATTCTTCTTCTTTCATCTTGAAAAGCTCGTATTGGTGCACAAGAATGCTTATCTTGGATTCATTGACTTGGTTTGTGCCTTCATGAGCGATGGACAGTGTGTCCCACATCTCCTTCGCAGTGTCACATCCGTGAACTTTTTCATATTCACTCCTGCTTAGGGCATACGTCAAGAAGAACTTCACTTTAGAGTTGAGCTGAATTCTCGCCTTTTAGTCAGCCGTCTATCTGGTCCGTGGAATAAGATTTCCATCTTCGTCTACTGGTGTATATGGTCCATTCTCTATCACATCCCAAAGGTCGACATGAGTAGATTCTATGAACAAACGCATTCTATCTTTCCAATAGTGATAGTCTTCTCCATTGAATGCTGTAGGTCTAGTGACTGAGGCACCTTCTGCAATGTATATATATGATTATGCCATTATCTTTAATCCACACTTTGCTACAGTAATCCTTGGATACCAAGCTCTGATACCAATTGAAGTAAATCACACGTTAGTACAATGCTTATAAAACGATAACAAATACACGAGAAGGGGGGTTGAATTGTGTATTCCCCTTTTTTGAAAACTCTTTCAAAACTGTTTTGTTTAAAAACAAGTTCTTTTACAGAAACTTCAGTAAATTCGAATTAATCAAAACTTTGAAAACTTGTTTCGGAATTTAAGTAATAACAAAACTTTGAACTTTAAGAGAGATAGGTAGAGAAGTTGACACAATGATTTTATATCGGTTCACCCCAAACCGTGGGTTACGCCCATCCTCGAGCTCTTTCGAGATTTCACTATCTCTTCAACGTTTATAAGTATTCTTCCGAGCCTCTTGGTCTTTACACTCAAGATTCTTTCACTCTTAGCCTCTGCAGTAGGGATGGCAGGCGGGTATGGGGCGGTATGCCATCCCGCACCGCCCCATGAACTCGCCCCCACCCCATACCCGCCCCATCCCGATTGGGATTTTTTGCACCCCATACCCGCATTCGTTGGGGTTTGACCCTATCGGTGCCGTTTACCGTCTCTTTTTTTAAAGATAAGTTTATTTAATATGAATGGACTATTTATTTTCTTTTAAATTTTCATGTTACATTCATACATACATATCAATTTAAATAAGCTTATCTTTATTTAATCATTGGGTTTGTATGTACATATATATAATGGCAAAATTGTAATTACTATATATCGGTAAACGGGTATGGGGTGGTATCCCATACCCACCTAATACCAAGGGTATTTTTGCTAACCCCCCATACCTGCCCCACGGGTAAAAATTTGCTCCCCATACCCACCCTCGTTCGGGTAATTTTATTAGGTACCCATCGGGTTCGGGTACAATTGCCATCCCTATCTGCAGGCTATCTGTACTACTTTCTTACAAAATTATTTGAAACCTGTTACAGTTGTTGGACCAATGGTGGTTGACAAATTAATTCCACTTATGCTTTGATACCAATTGTTAGCGATCTAGAAGGGGGGTTGAATAGATCTTAAAAATTCTTTGAAAATTTCTACAAGAAAATCAGAAGTTAAAACACACAAAAGCAATTTAGATAAACTTAATTGAAAAGAGTAGGGAAGAAGATCAAACACTTGTTTTTATAGAGGTTCTGCTAAGACTCCACGCCCTCTACCTAAGCTCCCACTTAGGATTTTGCCAACCACTTTATTGCACACTTTGTAGTTCAGTGTGAACTCTTACAGTACTGCTTGATTTCCAGCTCAAGCTACCTTACAATTTGATTTGTCTTCCGACACAAATCTTACCAATACCGCTTGATTTCCATCTCAAGCAACCTTTACAGATGATTTGTCTTCCGAAACAAATCCTACCAACAACACGTGATTTCCGGCTCAAGCTATCTCACACGTGACCTACCACTAGTCACTCAATTTGTAAAAGAAATAGGATAAAGATCTAAGAACAAGTTCTCAATACAAATGTAAACAAAGTAAGAACAATGATGAGCAATTTGGAGCAAGATAAGAGTATTTTGGCTTCTAGAACTTGTGTATACTCTTCATCAATCATCCACCCTTTATATAAGATGAAATATAGCTGTTGGGACTTATTCTAGCCGTTGCTAGATTGAAATGACCGTTCCTTAATAATCTCCCTTCTATTTTTGGCTAATTGGACCGTTGGAATTAATGTGCTGTACCCATAAGTCGACTTGTCGAGTTGTATAAGTGGACTTGTGACCATAAGTCGACTTGTCGAATTGTATAAGTCGACTTGTGACAACATTTTACGTAAACTTGCATCTCCGCTCTTCTATAAGTCGACTTGTGATGTGTAAGTCGACTTGTGGTCCACGATAAGTCGACTTGTGTTGACATATATTACTTGTATAGGAAACTTCCATCTTGATTTGTACAATTCTTTCATTGAATATCAATCCCAAAATACCTGAAACAATTTTTTAACCGATTCTATATATTTTATTATTATCAAAACATAAGTGGAATTAATTTGTCAACCACCATTGGTCCAACAACAGTAATACTAGCTCTTAGCTAATTTTCACAATTGTCTCACAGACAAGCTTTTTCATTCGCGTACGTAAATCAATTTACTCAACTTTTGCTAACTTTGCAATCTTTGACTTCGACTTATATTTATAGCCTTCGTCTGCAACTGCTTCTTGAATCTTGCTTCTTGAATCTTGTTTCTTGAATCTTGAAAAACGATTAATCATTGAGTTCAGAAACTAACTCGAATCGACTCTTGCGTCTTCTTTTGAATTTCAAATGCCTTTTCTTTATGTCTCGTATTTTGCATCCGCTTCTGCTCGTATTTTGAGTTTGCTTTTCTGCGTCTGTAATTTTTGCTTCTGTGTTTCTGCGTCTGTGTTTCTTCGTCTGTGTTTTATTTTACGTCTGCGTCTGCTTTTCATTTTGTGTCTGCGTCTGCTTTTCATTTTGCGCGTCAGGTTCTGCGTCTGCTCGCTTTTCATTTTGGCTCAAGGCTCGCTTTTTATTTTGCGTCTGCGTCTGGCTCGCTTTTCATTTCAAGGCTCTGCTGGGTCTGCTTTCTAACTTAAATGCTGCTCGTGTTTTATTCTCCATCATCTTTTCTATTTTACGTCTGCTTTTACTACTTCTTAGTTATTCATCAAAATCATATATATGTAAAGTCATTTTGACTCAACAATTATAATAATGTTTCTAATATATCTTGTGTAACTTAAATAAATAACGATACACTAATGTGGAAACAAATTTATAACTATAAAATTAACTTTTCAAAAACATATTTTGTTGTTCATCATGTTAACTGTTTTTTTCTTCTCATCCACCCACGAGTTATACAACTTGATGATGTTTTCATGCTTCAATGACCTTAGCAAATTAAGTTCAAGAGTATAGCTTCTCCAAATCTTTTAGGGTCTTCAAGACATCATCTGTTGGGCCCGGGCCTCGGATCCCCGATTCCCGAGGCGGGCCCTCGGGTCGCGCTTGCGACAGGCGCCCTATAACGTCGGACCCGATCCCAACATTTACACATATACATAGACATAATTCGATCATAATTCGTACACAACCATTCTCATACAATCCAGCACTTACACATGCATTTAAATCATGAATTAAACTCATGCCAGTACAACCTGAAGACATTTAACAAGTGTTCAAAATCATCCAAACTACAAAATAAGTTTTAATAAAAAAATACATGAAAATGCTCTATGATAATATGCTCGGAGGGCTAACCAAAATACGAACTTAAGGCAAAGCTCCTAATTAGCTCGAAGTTTCCGATGCCTCGCAAGCTCAAAGATCGTCCTGCTCTGCACCTGAGGAGGGAAAGTAATGGGTTGAGCTACACAGCTCAGTGGCTAATATAATTATAGCCATCGGCAACTAGCACAAATCCCAGCATATGAATGTATATATATTATACATACATATAGGCATCATTTCAAGCATTCACATGTCAATCAACAATTTACGCATTTAAGATAATTAATTCAATTCATAAATATGTCACAAAGTATGCTTCACAATGCATAATTCACATATGCAATGCACATCACAATGGCTCGAGGGTTCCATGGAAACAAAAGGGAGAAATCGGAGTTTACACCCTGAACGAAATGAGTCCATTCGGATCCCATAGGCCACAAGCGGGCAGTCGGGAGAAGGCTCTTGTCTACGTGCACGTGACGAACGAAATGGTTCCACTCTCGCCCAAACAAAAACACATAATCATGCTCATAATCATTTCATCATATGATATTCTTTCATATATTGCATTTAGTCAAAATGCCATGATCGAAGTCGAGGCATAACATGCTCAAAATCAAAATGTCATATTATCAATTTCCATGATTCTTTCAAAATATATGAAATCAAAATCATTCAAATCATCACATTTAAGCATACATAACATATAACATATATTCATACATAGGCAAGAAATTGCCTAGTCACACAATAACTATAAGTATATTACCCACCTAAGATCGCTCGAGTAGTTGACTCACTAGTGTCCTTCCTCTTGCGATGAAATCGGGTCAGCTTGGTTTCCTAAAACAACCAAGTTTCCATTCGATCAGTATCCACAGAAAATATTCAAAGCTTGGCAATTCAAAATAAAGCGCTAAAAGCCTATATTCGACCTCCTCCTAAAATTCTGAACCCTTCAAGGCAAATTCTGAACTTCCCTTCTTCATACAACTTGTAGTCCTTTATCTCTAGTTCACAATGAATCTAAACTCAACTCAATAGGAAATCTACACCAAAAGAATATGCCCAAAAATACCAAAAATCTCCTTCGCTGGTACAGGTGGCTTCGTCGCGACGAAGGCACGTTCGCCGCGGCGAGGACTCCGCTCGTCTCGCGGCGAACAGCCCGCGCTCGCCGCGGTGTGCACATAAATGTGCGCCGCGGTGAAGGCCATTCTTCTGCACGTCGCGACGTTCCCTTCACGCACGTCGCGGCGTGCCCAGCCTCGCACATCGTGGCGACTGCAAATTCGCACGTCGCGACGTGCGGGTCGGAGAACGCCTTCGAACCCCATTTTTCCAACATTTCCCATCTTAAATCCTTTCCAAATCCAAATGCAACACAACCAAACTATAGATCAAGAGTTATACTACATTTCTAACCCATTCTAAGCTTCAAATCCATCACAAACACATCAACCCAAGGATCTACCCATCTTTTTCACCCAAAACCCCTAAATCATCACTTTTACCCATTCCAAGCTATCTTAAGGTTTAATCTAACCGAAAACAAGATAGAAAGGACGTAAACTTATCGGGTATTGCTCCAAAACTGTCGAAATCTCCAAAAATCGCAACTCTCTCTTCCTCTTCTCTTCTCCCACGATGGCACTCCTATTTTCTTCTTCTCCTCTTTTTCTTTTCCTTCTTTCTTCTTTCCTTTTTCTAATTTCATTCTCTGAAACCTAAAGACATGGGAAAAAGACCATAATACCCCTTTTAGCTAAGCCCAAATCCATTCCAACTCAAGTAAACTTCCCAAAATGCCCTCATAAACCTTTACCCATTAATTCTCATTCAACCGTACTAAACTCAAATAAATCCACTAATGTTCTCAATTTAATCAAACCAAGGCATAATCACTCAGTTATCAAAATTTATGCTTAATGACATCATAAAAAAAATTCGGGGCCTAACATCATCGATGCTCACTTGGTTCCATGCAACTTCTATGCCATCTACTTCATCAAATGCTTTGTAACTACAAGAAGATAACAAGTAAAACAATTAGATTTATAGTGAAAACAATAATCTTCCTACAATCATATGGCTTTCTTGGAAGTACAAGTCATTAGGAAGTTTATAAACTAAAAAGGGCAATGTGTGAGAACCACACACAGTTTTGAAGGCATCTTTGTCCAACACCTCATGATACTGTACCACAAAAGGGGAACAGATGGAAATTGATGACTATACAAGAAAAAACAACCACTTCCACAAGGGAAAAAAAGAACAAAGTTCAACAAAATTTCTTTAAACATCAATGCCAAACATATCTACCAGTAGGATCTTTTTCTACAAAATCGGCCCTCGTATCAAGAGGCTACATAGTTGAGCAAGTTTTGTTATTCAAAGCCAACATAAATCTAGTTGTGTCCTCAACAACAGCAGGTCTCATTCCTGCCAATTACCAAACACCAACAGGCAAGCGAAAAAGGGACAAAACGGACTTGACAACAGCTACTTTGTGGTCTAAAAGACAACTACTTAGGACAACACATAAACGAAGAATCAAAGCAAGCATCGCGAAAGACAAAGACAGAGACTTTGAGGTCTTTGTTTGAAGAAGAATACATAACACTAAGCAAACGAATCAAGGAAAAAAATTGATAGCAAGATCATAGAATGTCATTTACTTAATTTGACTACAATCCTTCACTACATACTCGAGCATTTTTAAGCTGAGAAAAGGAACTTTCAAAAATATTTAATCTACGATCTCAATTTAAGTCTCCAATAAAATCAAGGTATGTTTTGTACATCAAGTAAGCAATCATTTTGAAAGTAACCATGTGATTGCTTATGAAGTGCAATATGACCTAAAAACTCCTAAAAAAACAAATGATAAAATGACAAAATGAACCTAATCAAAATGTTGTATCTGCGATTCGAAGAAAGAGAAGAAGAAGACAGTGAAGGGGCGGGTCCACCACCGCCACTGCCGCCCTTAGCATAAGCGCCTGAGGAGGACCGCTGCTGATTAAAGCTTGCGGATCGTCCCAATTTTTGATTGTCCGACCTAAATTGATTGAAGGACATAAATCCCTAACTTTAAATTCCCTTTGCCTTTGGTATTTCTCTTCTCCATGCATCCAAAACAAACGAGATCCCAAAGAATTAAAAAAACCTACCAAAACACAAGCACAAATCTCAACCACAACACTTGCGATTAAGGCGTTGATTAATTCGGAATAATCATTCCTCTGCATAAGAGAGAGGAGAAACAAATATAAACGTGATGACGTTTGGGAAGGTTGAAAGAGGAGGCAAATAAACCTTCTCGTGCATGATTGGGTTCACGAGAACGATTGTGGGTGAATCGTCGAGGATCGTGAGCCAACCGTGAGAAGAAAAGAGAAAGTATCTTGATCGATTAATAAAAGCTATGGTACAAAGAACCTTAAAAAATAAGAATAAAAACCTAAAGCTCGAGCTTTTAGCAATGGATTGATGGATGTTTTGGTGTGGTGCGTGTAACAGACAGGAAGGATCTTCATCTGTGAGCAATAATCACGCCTTTGCATAAGAGAGAGGTGAAACAAATATAAGTCGTTGATGAACGTCCATCGTTCGTCCTTAGTATTATTTTAAGATTGGAATAGGATGTTTAACTTAGAAAAAGAATAGTTTGATAAAATAGAGTATTCTAAGATATATTATTAAATAAAAATTTTAAAATTGTCTTAAAATTAATTTTTAATTTTAAAATTGAAGTAATTATTTTTTAATATGATTAAGATTAATAATTTATTGATTTCTAATTTAATTTCAGAAAAGTTGTTCTAAAATAAATATTAATTAGTTTCAATTAGATTGAATTTATTTAAGTAGACTCTTTAAAATTAAGAAAATTATTTTCTTAAGTAATTAAGGAAAATGTTAATTAAATTTATTTGTTTCAATTTGGTTAAGATAAATTAAATTTATGATTTTATTTATTTATAGAATCATTATTCTATTTATTTAGAAATTGTTTCTTTATTTATGAATAATAAAGTTCTTGGTTTCTTAGAAAAGATATCTCTCTTGATTAAATTTTAAAATTTTTATTTATTAATTAAGAAAATGGGCTTTCTTAATTTTTGAAATATTTTATAATTTATAAATAAATAATTAATTAAGAAATTAATCTCTAAATAAATCAATAAATAAATTTCTTAATTAAATTAAAGATGTTTTACTTAATTTTGAAAGTAGCTTCCTTTTAGTATTAGAAAATAATTTTTAATTAGGAGAACAATTTTTTATTTCTCATTTCTAAATATCCACAAATTTTCTTTTCTCACATTTTGACAGATCATCATTCTTCTCACTATTTCTGCCAGTTCAAACTCTTAACAAATGTTCGTGCTTGTGATTTTTGTAAATGCGACTTAGATTGGGGATTAGTTGCTACTTTCTGCTATGATATGTCTAAAATGTGTGTAACTTGACACATATTTTGAAAAATGCCCATGTAAGATACGAAATCTAGGCTTTGATACCAAATTGCGACACTCCACTCTCATAGGGCATATTCCCGAACATACTGACAGTATTCAAGAACATATTATACGAGGGTGACATTCTAGAACAATCAATCAATAGAAATTCACTGAAAAATTTTCAAAAAATGTCACACGCACATACATAAAATCAATAATGGAAATTTAGACCCATTTTATTCGTAAACATTTTCAATCACAATGTTACAACCATTACACAACTCATCAGAATTTCAATAGTCACTTAGGCCTATTTAAGATACAAAACATTTTAGTCATGAAGTCATACATTACAAATTCATTTACATACACACTGTAAAATACTTGTGAATACATATTTCGATACAAAACAAAAGGAAATACAAATGTAGATGCAAACTGATCCTGATCTCTATCTCTTACTTGAATGTAGTGGCTTAACTCTAATTTGTCTAACTAGAGATCGTCTCTAAGCCTGAAAAGCATTGCAAATTTTGGGTTGAGTTTTGTGAACTCAATGAGTAGACCATCCTCGATGGCTCACTCAAACACATAACACGTCAATTCATATAATTACATAATGCAAATCACTTCATAAATTCAACATATTGTGTCACATACACTTCATATTTACTTAAATCATATATCACATTCAGAAATCAATCAAACTATTTAAATCTTACATATCATATGCATATGCAGTGCTTATAAGACTCACTTTCTTTTATTATTGTTGTGACTGAGTGACTGTAACTATCCCGTATCAATTATGGATATCGGGCTCATTAATAGCTATCCTTTATCCATTGGGGATACAGGGCTCATTGTACATAGTGAGCCTTTTGCTCTTAATCACTTTCTAAGCTTTAAGCTCTTTCTCGGTGGCTACTTCGGTCACAACAACCTTTATATTCTCATGCATTCATGTAATGAAATGCATTAATACATAAGATCAATCTGTCACTTTATTTCACTTTACACATGTCATCGAATCTTGGTCCGACATTCAACATTTAAGTTGAGTGACACTTATTGTGTCAAATTCACATACATTGAGCACTTCCAATATTATATTTATGCATCAAACGTCTTAGATATTCAATGTCTGGAATCAGTATAATCACATTCATATAATTCATTCAATGCAGAATTTAAACAAAGCAATCATTTAAAGTAAGACCATCTAGGTCGGCTCACAATACGCTTCAGATTAGCATTAGCGTCTATGATCCGAAAATATCTGGATGCAAACATTCTATCTTGTATCATCATTATGCAAAACACATATTGCAGACACATTATTAATTGCACAATCACATAAACATTCAATCGTATACATATATATATGTGTTATATATAATGCATGCTCATTGACAATCTTGGGTATATTATCAAAATCCATATCTTATGCTAATTCTCATTTCATAATTCATATATGTCTAATTGAACTTAGGTTTACACTTCATTTGGACATGATCATTCTAAGTTCACCATTTAATCCTTATCCTTTGTATGTGTCTAGCTTATTCTTAGGCTTACACCTCAAGAACACTTGGTTATTCTAGTATCATAACTCAATTTCTCATCATTCCTTTTTCTAACAATATATGCTCTCATAATACCCAATTCTCATTCACATTGAAGCACTTCATACATATTACTCAACTCCTTTAAATCATAACTATATCATACGAACATCTTTATTCCCCTTCTACTCATGCCTTTGGTACTTTGATATCATCCATTCATTCACTAAGTTATAACCTCCATTATCACTTCATACATATCACTCATTATTCACTTGACTCAAGCATCATTATAGGTTCAATTCAAGCCCCATTTAAGCCTTAATTAAGACCAAATGATCAGTGAATGTCTTTTAGGCGGACATCCATGTCCGTTAAGTGGACCTTCACATGTCACTAATAGAAATTTGAATTTATGGACCTCTAGATGTCAAAATCTCTTCTCAGTGTCTTCATAGGAGTTGTAGAACCCAAAGTTCTCTTCAAAACCATACTTAAATGAACTCAATCCGAGTTCCACAGAAAATGTTATGCTTCTTTCCCCAACATATATCCAATTGTATCCTTAGTTTTCCATATTTCTAACTCTTTACTTACTTCATTCAGTACCTTATGCTTGGTCTATCATTTCTAGTTCAATTACTCACCATTTCCCCATTATTATATCTCCAATTAAACTCAATATCATCCATAAATAAATTATAGTCCATGATTGATCATGAACACTAAAACAGAACATATACATATATATACATTATCAACTTTCTGCACATATTCAACTTCATTTCCACTTTCACTTCACTTCTAGCTATCACCTTAATTCATCTCAGTTCAAGAGCATAACTTAACATATTGGTTAACATAACCTTCACTTTCATTATAACTTTAATTCACAACTAACAACATCTACATAACCACTCATCACTCATGGTGTTTCATAATCTCAAAATAGAACACAAACAGTTGTATTCATCCATCAAATTACTACACCTAATACAAAGTGTCAGGTCAAAATTTGAAACTCTTAAAGATAGAATTTGAATTCGATGTCTTTATAAAAATGTAGCCTTATGTCTCTAATTTAATCTAAATAAAAAATTATCTCATTTGGATATCTACAGAATAAGTTATGGCTAAATCACATATGCATAATCAGTGGAAAATGTTCCAGCTAACATTTTTCCAACACACTTTAAATACCATTTACTCAATTAATCCAACATTATATCATTCCATAATCTATTACCCATCAAAACACCAAAGTAAGACAATAATCTAACACATTATTCATTCACGTTTTAGCATGTACCCATTTTCATTTTATGAACATTTAACCTCTAAATATCATCAAATATGCTTCATTAATCAAAGCCATGAAGATTAATAGGTTACTTACTTGATTTACCCAAAGCTTCTTCAATCACTATAAAACCCTAACTCCAACATATACGATCATCACCATCGTTTAAGGTAAAAGGGTTAGGTCTTTTAGTAACAAGAAGGAGAAGACAACAAATCTTAAAGAAATAAAGTGAAAGAGTTGGACAAAAATCAACAAGATGAAGGTAAGAGTGAGATATCCTTGAGTGAAGAAGAGGGCAAAGGAAGAAGATGAAGAGGAGGGGCATGTATCATTTTTGACAAGTGAAAGACCATTAGATGGTCTTCAATTTCGGTGAATAAAATCTTGAGTGGTGAGTAGCAAGTGTTGTGACACACTTGTTACTTGCCATTTGTCCTCTTTTTGTGGTCTCTAATTGGCTCTTTTAAAAAGCTAGTCCATTTGTTTCCAATTTTCAACCCAATTTTCTCCCAATTTTTAATGACACTTGTCATTAAATCCCAATGTCATTTATAAAAATTTACATTGTTATTTGACTCTTATTTCTACTATTATTCATCAATTGTTTTGCCACTTGGTATTTTTCTAGTCCATAAATACCCTTAAATTTTAAAAAATTCTCATATTTGACTAAAATTTCTAATTCACTACTTATGCATTCCAACTCAACTTTTAATACACATAATCCATAATTCACATTATAATCATGCATTTATACCCAAAAAATGTCAAAAGAGTGTATGAACAATTCATTATAATGTGTGCAATAATCAAATTCACGTATGCATGTAACATTTTGCATAAGCATGAAATGCAATTTTCTAATCTCTCATTGCTATTTTCTCAGTTATAGAAATCTAGGCTTCTAATCCTTAATGTGGGAACGAGATGTTATAATAAGAGTTGCACTGAAAGTCAAGAAAATCAAGATTTAAGTGTGTTACAATGGATAGTCAAGTTATGAAGTCTTGTTATTGACACTTTAGACCAATGACATGAGGCCCATAACATCAAGGATGAGGAAGGTGGAGGCGTTTCTTTACATCTTCACCATTTAAATAGCGTCATTAACAAGAATGGAAGTCTCACACACAAGAGAAGTGAAAGAAAATAATAATAAGTGAGAAGTTGATGAATTATCAATTTAGTTTCAATTATACTACAATATGGAGACGAAGAGAATTGGAAGTAAAGATGATGAAGGTGGTAGGTTTTTGTTAGTGTTATGATCTAGAAGCCAATCATTAGATGGTTGTATTCTAACAGTTATGTTCATGAAGTGGATGGTTTATGTCATTTTGTTCCACGAGTTTCCATTATTTATGGATTATTCTAGTTGAGGACTCAGATTGTAAAACTCTGTAATGAAAATAATAATTACTCTAAAATGTTGCTAATCTTGGTACTTAACATGGAATATTAATTGACCATTAAAAGATTAGTGTGTGGATTAAATGATGGTGATATTCTATAAACCATTCAATAAGGAGTTGTCGGTTTAATCACATAGATACATAATGAAGATTATGGTATTCGACAAACCCTAAATGAAACATTATTAGGATTGTATATATGTCATTAATGTTTCATACGTGTCTTGAATTCTATAGTATGAGAAGTTCATTTTCTTACATAAGAAATATGTAACTGTTGGCATTGTCCAACACTAACCATAATAAGTAGCTATACAAATAATGCCACAATATGCATGACTTGTGTAGAGGATAAATGTTCATCAAGAATACTATTTTCCCTTGAATATGATATGAGTGATAATATCTATAGGCCCTTGATAAAATAATATTATATACATGCAATATGATTAAGGAGTTAATCATATTTATGATTTACTTTGGAAATCAAAAAACAATAAATTGGTAAGAATGACATATTCCAATCTTGCATTTATTCAAGATATTATGAGACAAAAGAATTAACACAGCAATTTTACTTGAGATCGTGATTTGTTTATTTATACTTATCATCCATGTCATTTGAGTAAATTATAATGTATTTTGCTAGATATTGTTTATAATGTATAGAAATAAAAGGGGTTTTAAATCTATTGTCAACATGACATAGATCTTAATGACTCACACCGTAAAAGATTTGATTAGAAAAGGAAAATTATTCTATAATATCATATGGAGATATGAACATGATGATAAAATTAGTTATAAGTGTTATAATTATTTTGATTGTCATATGATATTAGAATAAATTTTATTAGATAACAAATTTAATCCTAGATAAATTTATTTGATATGTATGACATGTCATATCAATTTGATGCTCAACAAAATAATGCATATAATTATATGGTATAGTTATATGACAATTGGATCAAATGTTTAATTATTTTTGAAACATGAGAAAATGACAAAGTGACTATTTAAATGAAAATTTGCATGGCCAACCTTGAAAAATCATGAGGTGTCTGAAATTAACGTAGAGATGTGTTTAAAGCCTAACGATTAAGTTATCTTTTCACATTGTTTTCTTGGCTTTATTTACACAAGGGAATTTTAGACAATTAAAGAGGCTTTTAATTAACCCTAATCTGTCCAATAGGAAGAAGGTTTTTCATGATTTTTGGTGTCGTTTTTGCAGCTGCTATTTTTTATCTTCTTCTCTCCCGTGGTTTCAACCTTTTTTTTCCTTCTCTTTTGTCTTCCTCCAAGCTACTGATTTTTTCATCCTTTTTATAAGACCCAAAAATCTTTGCCATTTAGATCATGTGTTGGGCATTCAATCACCCATATTTTTGTCTATTTTGGGGATTTTTCTAGGATCAAAGATAAGCCATTGAAGTAGCATCTAACATTGGGAAACATTGGGCCTTCTAATCGATCTTTGGTGAAAACCTTGGATTGCATTTTATTTGGTGCAAAAGAATTGAAGTTGTGAGTAAGGAGCCGAAGTTGTGAGCTAGAAGGTGGAACCATGAGATCTTCTATTTGGTTTGGAGACCAAGTTTAAGGTATAATGGTTTATATGCTTTGATTTATGCTATATTGGTTTATGAATTGGTTACAAGACAAGATCTTTTAGGTTCTTGTTGGTTTTAAAAAAAAATTTTAACATAAAACTAACAATGGTATTAGAGCATAGGCTTTAATTTGTGACCATTTTTGGATTGATTTAGTGCAAGGTTTTACATGATAAGTTGGTTAATTGATTGTCTGTCTTGAAGATTAATTATTTTATGTATTAATATGTATTAATAAATATGTTTTAAAACCTTTTTCCTATAATTGATTTGGTGCTTTTCTACGTTTCAAAAACTGATTTGATTGTGTTTTAAGATCTGGAACAATTAATTTTAATTGTTAGACTTGATTGAAAGTAAGGAGTGTCAAGAATTGAAATGCTGGAAATTTTTCCAGCATTTTAGTTTGCACTTGGGTGCATGTTTTTCATCCAATTGTTTTGGGATATTCCTAAACCAAGGATAATAGGATTGTATTTAGGTTGAAAAGGTTAAGTCTATGCGATAGATTATTTTTTGTAAGCCTTTCCCATATATAGTTTATTTTCAGATTTATTAATGGCCTTAATTGGAAAAATGTGATTCTAACTTTTATTACATGGAATTTTGTGAGAAATTGCATGTTTAAATATTAGAGAATATTTTTAACCTCCAATGGAATATATATATTTCATTATGTATTCTTTTGAGCTACATTGATTTATATATTAATGGTGAATGAATTGTTTATAAAGCAAAATGTAAATGTTGTTTTTTTCTTGGAACTAACTTTTTTTTTTGGATGAAAGCGAGTTTTGTATAGCCAAGGTGTCAATAAATTATGTGTATGTTGTATTGCTTTCTTTTGAATGAAAGTAATGCGGGCTTTGGTGCCACTTAAAGTTAATTAATTAGATTAATTAAATAAACAAGTATGTTAACTTGCTTTTTATGTAATTCATTCTTTTGAGGCTTGCATGCCTATTACATTTGGAATGGGGATTCAAAAATGTAACTTTTGTTTCCTTTTTAGAATAGTTTTACTTTGGAATGGGAATTTAAATTTTGATGTTTTGATTCGACCAAAGAGATGGTGAAGAAAACAACAAGATGCGGGAAAAGTTTTCAAAAAGGCTCATACAAAACTCATAACATATGTTTGATATCATTTGCGATGCTATAAATGTCATATGCCAGGTATGAAGGTATATTAACATGACTGCCATAAATAAACTCTAAAAATAGGGATTAATAATTTCTTGAGTTATATGCAATAATTCAAAATTGTAATTAATATGATTAATAAATTGTGTGACAATTTGATTCGTAAATTTTTTAAAGAAATGACCCACATAATATTAAGTCATTTTTCCTCCCTACTTTATCCACGTCAAATTATCGATCATTAGATGATGGGACCCATTCAGTGAGCTTCACTTTCCATCTTTAGGAGTTGTGGGGAATGTCAGACATGCCAAACCAAATAGATCAAGATCACTTAACAAGGAAGCAAAACAATTTTGGATATTGGGAAAAGGTTTTTTGTTGGGCGCCATTTCCGGAACCCAACTCTTAAATGGAATCATAAGACGTGAACGTACTCCAATGAAGTCTCCTTAACCATCATCGATTTTTTTTATACCTAATATGTTGGATCCGTTTTCAAAACCCAACATCTAGAAACCATTCATAAAACGTGAGCATATCAACCTGTAGGGTTATTTCATTTAACCGTCATTAGCCACCATCAGTTCACTCTCATTCTCATAACATCTCAAGCTATAAAGGAGATCCCACACAAAAAATCACAAAATCACAATTGACTTCTTCAAAATGGTAGCTCTTAGTCTCTAGTTTAATTAGAAACAAGAACCACCTCAATCGGAGCCCTATAGAGGAAGATATGCTTGAAAATCCAAAGTGTGTTCATAGCCCAATCACTCTCTCCAATCCGACCCCTCACTTACTTCCTATAAAATTTTTTGAATTTAGATCCAAAGGCTATCAATTTTTATGGAGATGTAAAAAAACGTGATAGGAATCTATCTCCTTAAGAATCTCCTCAATCATATTCATATCTTTCCTCCTATTGAACATGCTTTGGAGAAAATGCCATGACTCTCACTATAGGTATCAGATTGACTTTAATCTTAAACAATTAGAAAGTAGACTCCTAGATCTACAACTTTTGTGAAGACTCCAAAATCGGATTCTGTCATTTTGGACACGGCCCGTGTGATTTTACACGGGCTGGCCGTGTAACCTTCGGGTGGAATGTGCTCCTGCACTAGAAACACATGGCCCGTGTGATTTTACCCGGGCAGGCCGTGTAACCTTCGGGTGACACTAATTTTTCACCCTCTAAGACCCCTCCAAAGGATCCTAAACCCATTCTATTGTTATATATATATAACAATAGTTTAAGCTCAAGACTCATCATCTCAAGTTGATAATTTCAAACATACCTAGTTTCACTTCACATCATCCATGCACAAATCATACTTCATTTACATCATGAGACAAATGTTTACAAAACTTTAATGGCATTCCAATCCATATTACATCATCAATATTAAAAATCCGAAATACAACAAAATACACAAAATCCCATAATCCTCAACATACTTCAAACATCTTATTTTTACAAAATCTAACTTCCAATACAAAATATGCAAAATCGAAATGATGCCTTGACTCTTGATTTTTTGATCTCATTCTTTTTACCTGAAGATGGGATGGAAAGTGGGGGTGAGCTTAAAAAGCTTGTGAGTAACAGGTTTATAATCCATAATAAGCAAAACCATTGAAATTATTCATTTATCGTATAAAAATTCTTATCGAATTCAAGGAAAAACATGGTTTTCAACCAATTCACAATAGTGCATGTATGCACCAACTTGACAATTCACAATTTTCATACACATCTCATAATTCAATACATCATCCCATTAAACAGAAATGATGTCATTTCTCATTCAAGAATAACACACAATTCACATCATAACATAACACATAAAAAAATGCTAATGCATACATAATTTGGCTCGAGGGTTCCGTGAACAAAACAGAGAAACTGAAGTTTACTCTGTGAACGAAACGAGTCCACTTTTCAAATCTCGTGGGCCACAAGCGGGCAGCCGGGAGAAAGCTTAACGTCGACGTGCATGTGACTAAAGAAACGGTTCTTCTCTCGCCTAACCAAAGCACATAAACAATGCTTAAAATCATTTCATCGAAATGAAATGCTTTCATACTTTTCATATTCTTTTTCTTCTTTCCATTCAAATCAAAATGCCATGACATAATTCAATGGCATAACATAATCATATATCACAATGCATTTGTTCATATTCACAACAATTCAAAACCAATTTATGGAGCATATGCACACATATAAGCAAATTCTTTAAATCATTTGAAAACAATATATGCACAATTATGAAATACTTGAAATCATTTTATTCTCTTAATTTGGGAAAAACTTTAATGGCTTATTATTTAAATATAAACATGAAACCCACCTCATTTTGCTTGGACATCCAACCTCAATTGTTCCCTTCCTCTTGGTCTTGGATAGGTTTCTCTTGATTTCCTAAAACAAACCAAAATTCTCATTCAATTTTGATTCAAATAGAAATCCCCCAATTTTCACAAAATCCCTAAAACTTCAAAATCACAACAAATGAAATTCACATAAATCAAGCTCAAATCTAACTTACCCATAGTCCATCTAGGGTAGAAAACCCAAAACCTAGCTTAGAAACCCTAAAAATCAAATGGGTTCCTTAAATCATATTCTTTCTCCATTCATCCCCACACAAAACCCTATCTTTTCTACTTCCTTTTTCAACCCAAACAAGAAGAAAATAACATGGAGCTTACCTTAACAAGATGATTTTTCCCCTTTTTTCTTCTTCTTTCTTCCTTTTCTCTCTTCTTCCACGATTTTCTCCTTCTTCTCTTCTTTCTCTACGTTTTTTTCTCTCTTCCCTTTTGCTTTTCACGACACCTTCTCTCTTCCTCTTCTTATTTCAAGACAACATTTTAGTTTTCTTTCCCATTTTGCCGCTCATTTAAGTGGTCTTTCCATATTTACCCTCCTTTGTCTTTATAACTAACATCTTATACTTCTAACTTCTTGACTAATTATCATGGAAAAATTGAAGGA
Source organism: Erythroxylum novogranatense (assembly GCA_029891385.1). Lineage (NCBI taxonomy): Eukaryota > Viridiplantae > Streptophyta > Magnoliopsida > Malpighiales > Erythroxylaceae > Erythroxylum > Erythroxylum novogranatense. The sequence goes on along the minus strand of CM057235.1, from coordinate 48,108,189 downwards.
ATTTGATATCACCTCCTTCTAGAAAAATGTTCCTCATTGTCTTAATTTTCTAATGACACCCAAATCATTCAATTCGGTTCAGTACTCTGAAAGTTATACACCAAACATTTTTGAACTGTTCTTATGCTGAAACAATATGCTATGCTCAAATTCCACCCAAAACATGACTTTGTTAGATATTGAATTAAAACCCAATTTCATCAAACAATTTGTAACCCTATTTCTCTAGTTTAATCCAAATTAAGAATCACCTCATTCGGACAACTAAAGAAAAAGTTATGGCTAAAATACCGAAGCATACTTAGTGATCATGTTTCAACTTATAACTTCCAATATTTCACATATAACCCATCTTGTCCTACTATCCTTGTTGGACCCCGGTCTTTGAGTGGAATTTAGAAATATTAAATTAAAATAAATGAGTGTGTTTGTATAAGTATTGTGTTATAGATGTTATTGTGCTTAAAGGAAAATGATGAGAAATGAAGTGATTGGTTTTGATAACTTTGAAATTTGAGTAGAGTTGTATGAGTTATGAAAGTTAAAGTGAATGGGTTGATTGAAATGGAGTTGAAAAGCATGAAATAAATAGTGAAAGTATGAGAATTTGAAGAATTAAGAAAGTTGATTTTTGGGGATAGAGAGTTGACTTTTTGATTTAGGCTGAATTTGAGAAAGTGGTCTTCATGAAACTTGTAGCTTATGTTGAGAGCTTTCCGTAGCCATAAAGTTTGATATTTTTCGATATCAAGATTGAAAGTTATGATCTTTCAAAGTTAAGTGTATTTTGCTTTGATTTTGGAAAATGCTCTAAGTGTATGATTGTGTATGTTGTGTTTCGAGGCCAAGCGCCGTATTGATGTGGTTTGAATTGGAGAAAGTGGCCTTAATGAAAGTTGTATCTTATGTTTCCAGCTTTCTAACGCCATAAAATATGCAATTTTTCGATATCGGGGCTAGAAATTACGATCGATTGAAGTTTTGATAGTGTTTGGGTGAGTTCTAGCAGGACAGAAACTTTGATTGAACAATTTAATTAGATAGGGGCTGAATTGGTTTGTGAGTTCTTCATAAATATTGTAGACCTTGTTTTTATCTTTCCATTGATATAAAACACGAAAATTTTGGACAAGGGAGTAGAAAGTTATGATTTTTGGAAGTTCTAATGCTGTTTAGTGTGAAGCTGATCGACCAGCCCCCTTTGAGGGACTTTTTGACCTCTTTAGAGACCAAATTTATTGTTAATTGTTCATGAAAATCATAGATCGGTATTTTATCTTTTCATAGACACCAAGTTTGTCAAATTTGGAGTTCGGAGCCAAAAGATATGAAGTTTAGAAGTTAGGAGTTCAGAATCGCGTGGTCGACCGCTCGGGCTAGCGTACGAGCGATCGCCTGCGCAAGTGTGCCCGATCCCCTGTGCTCGCCTGCTCAGGCGAGTGCAGCACTCGGCCGTTCGCTCTCGCCCGCACGCTTGTCGATCGGCCCGCGGTGTCGATTTTCGGCCAATCGACCTCTCTTCCTTCTTTTGGCCATAACTTTTTTATCCGACCTCCGATCGACTCGATTTTTGAAGCGTTGGATTCCTAAAATATTTTTCTATCTTTCCATACCAAATTAATCAGTTTTAACATTAAATGGAGAAAGATCAACCAGATTAAAATGAGATGACCGTGGAAAAAGTCTAAACATCGTTCGGTATTTTGGAGATATCTTGAGCTATAGAGCTCCGATCGATCTGATTCTTCTTGCAAATTAAACTAGAGACATGGATCTACAATTTATTGGAGGAGACGATCACCAATTTAGCCTCTAAGACTTTCAATTTTTGGATTGAAGTTCGGTGTAGTGTTCAGTCTTGGCTTTGTAATAGTCTGAACAGACTTCAGTATTTTGGAGATATCTTGAGCTGTAGAGCTCCGATCGATCTGATTCTTCTTGAAAATTAACCTAAAGACATGGATCTACAATTTATCTGAAGGATCTGACTAACAATTTAGCCTCTAAGACTTTCAATTTCTGGATTGAAGTCAGGTGTAGTGTTCAGTCTCGGTTTTGTAATGGTCTGAACAGACTTCAGTATTTTGGGGATATCTTGAGCTATGGAGCTCCGATCGATCTGATTCTTGAAGCGATGGATTCGTAAGACATAGAGAGAAATTTTTCTAAAAGAAAGTTTTATTAAAGTACTTCATTTTGTTGATCGAAATAAGGAGACAAGATGTCAATTTTTAAGGCAAAAAGGAAGGGCAATTTTGGAAGTTTACTTAAGTGTTAAGTTTTAAAGGCATATAAGTAAGGGCTTTAGGGTCTTTTATCAATCATTAAATGACATGGCCTTTTACCAACAACATGGATGTCGTTTTATATATGGAAGAGCACAACTTAGAGGAAAAACAAAAAGAACAAAATGAGAGGAGAAAGATAGGAGAAGCATTCGGATGGAGAAAATGAAGGAGAAAAAGAGAGATGACTTAGGTCTCGAAATTTTGTTAAATTCCAAGGGTGTTTTTACGTTGTTTCAAAGGAAAAAGGAAGGAAGAAGGTGAAAGCTTCCTCTCAACCCCAATAAATCTGAAAATGATGGAGAAAAGAGGTAAGAGAAAAATTTTAAGTTTTGAGTTTTTCATGAAATTTTTGTTTGGAATCATGGAAAATGATATGAGTATGTGATTTATGAAGTTAATTTTGATGTCTATGCCTTAGGTTGTGTTTATTTTTGGATGGAAATTAATTAGGGTTTATGCCTAATATTGTGATTGGGGTTTTTGGAAATTATTGGCTTAGAATTATGGAAAATCTTATGGATTGGTGAAATATGATACCAATTTTGAAGAATTTGTGATTTATGATATTGAATTTGGGTAAATTAGTTTAGGTCAATTTTGTGAATTGGAGATTTTGAAAATTTGTGATTTAGATGGCTTGATTATATGTGGAATTAGTGTTTTCTAAGTTCAATTTGAGGATTATGTCATTATGAAGTTGAATTTGGGTTAATTTGATTTAGGGAAATGTCAATTGGAAAAAAGAAAGAAGCAATGGGCAAATTGAAGCTAAAGACAAGCTTCTAGCGTCGATTCGAGGTGGGTCGTATGTTTATTTATTGAATTTTAAGCTAAGCATGTGTTAAATTTTAAGAAATTATTGTTTATGTAAATGTTTGGAAATTATGATTTCGAAGGATAATTTAGAAATGATTTTTACAAAATACAAGATTTATAAAAATCATGTTTTCGAATTATTTGAAAATTTTGAGCAATACGCTTTATGAATTCATATATGTTTGATATATGTTTTAAAGAAAATTATTGCATTCATTGTTATGATTTTGATTTATATGTGATTAAATTGATGAATTGAAATTGAATGTGATTGCTATATGAATTGATGTGATATGTGAATGTGTCAAGCATTGACATGATATGAATATGTGATTTGAAAAAAATTGAAAATCAAGACTTTCGAAAAGTGCCTTCGGGCAATCCGAATTTTTGTTTTCGATTATATGTTATGTGGGTTTGGTCAGGTCCCATAAGTGGGACGAGTGCGCACTTGTCTATTTTTATAGCCTTCTCCCGGCTGCCCGCTAGTGGCATTGGAGTTCCGATCTCGGTGAAAGGATATTATCCACGAGCTTGTGCTCACCCCCCTTTCATCTCCACCTCCAGGTATTCGAGCAGGAGATCAGGTGAAAGGATGTCAAGATGTGTTGTTAGCTTTTGCATCATTTTGTATAAGTCTGTATGTGCCCATTAATGTATGACAAGCAATCATGTCAGAATGTATGAGAGTTATGAATTTGTGTATAATTAAGTTGATATATATGAATGAGGAAATTATGTACGGATTTGAGATCTATAATTGTAAATGATTTTGGATTTTGTATATGAAATTGTGTATGATTTTGGGATATATATATTTATGATTAATTTTGGAATTAGATTGGATTATGAGATTGGTATATTGAATTGAGGAATATGGAAGTGTTAGGTATAGATTTGTGTTTGCTGGTGTTTTGGATTCCGGACGTGAGAGACCGATGATTATGAATTTTGATTGGAATTATAGAAGTGTTTTTAAACCTTTGTAGGTTTGGGTTGTTGAGAATACAACCATTATGCTGCCCGATTTTTTTTGGGTAGTATATGGATAAGTGTATATGATGTATGAATTTATGCGTTTATTGACATGAATGTGAGCTTATTATGGTACAAAATAAGAATACGGATAAGAATAAGTTTTGTTATGTTGATATTGAGTTACTAGCATCAGTAAGAAGATTGTTATAATTTGAGTTTTGATTGGGGAAAGTTAAGTTTCGAATTGTATACGATGGATTAAATGATGAAAGGAATGAATAAGAAAGAAAAGAAAAGAAAAAAATTTATTCCGGATTTGGAATGTCTTAGGGTTTCCAACGCGATCATGTTTCTCTGTTCTTTGTTCTCGAATGTCGGAATTTGTTTCAGTTCATTTAAGCGTTTATTTGCTTCGATCCGTGTTTTATCCGTTTTTTGATTTGATAATTTGATTCGTATTTCGTCTTTGATTTAAATTGTTCATTCGCTTTCATTTCGTTTCGCTTTCGATGCCGCTTTCATATTCAATTTGTTTTGGATTACTTTCGATTTATGATCCGCTTTTCGTTTTGCTTTGTTATCTATTTTTCTTTCGCTTTCGCTTTGATATCCGTTTGTTCTGCTTTGTGATTCGTTCTACCGCTTCGTTTTTTGTTTAGTTTCTCCGTTTCATCAGGTTGGGATCCGGCCTTCGGATCGGGTCCTAACAATCCTTTCCACTTCATTTCAAATGCAAGAATTCTTCTTTTCTTTAAACGTGAATAATCGCCAAAATTTCTCATTTCACATTTCTACATTCGAAGAAAAGTTCGGGGTCCAACATTTTTGTTAACATTAGATGTTAATAAGCTAAGCGTCATATATGGTGTGATTAGTAAAGAGATACAAATCTAAAACAACTAAGTTTAAGTTTCATGCTAATGGTGACTTATTTTTGGTAAAGATAAGGATCTTGGACCTAATACAAAAGGGACTAAATTTAAAAGTTGTGGTGGATGTTTTATTTTAGAAATAAAATATTTACATGAACTTAACTCAATTTTTTTAGTGTTATAGATAATAATGAAGAGCCATGGGCATGTGAAAGACAAGAAGAGAAGTATACATAGTGTGATCTGCCTCAAGGAAGCCTAGGACATGACTTGTATGGACAAAAGCTTGCAAAAGGAGGCTTAGGAGCTAAAATTGGATCATATTTGAAGTCTGAATGTGCAAGGCAAGGGGTTGAAAGAAATTCCCCTATCAAAGGCCTAACATTCAAGTCTAATGTTCCTAAAGATCCATTACAAGATGTTGGAGGCCCAATGACAAGAGCTAGGGCCAAAGCAATGAAGCAAGCATTGAATTGTTTGATCTAAAACCTTTGAGAGATAGAGTACATGTTATTGAGTCAGATTTCATCTCATAAAGGTCCAAGAAGCATTGTCTTACTCTTTGAAGCCCAATATGAAGTGTTCAAAGGCCCATATGGAGTCCAATTGGGAGAACTCACTTAAAATACCATGTGACAACCATGTTCCACTTAAAAATAAGGAGAAAGATGTGATCTATAAGGTCTAATATGTTCAAATTGTGTTCTAATTAGTTTCCTTTTTTTTTTCCTTAAAATAAGGTCTTCTCGTCAATACCTTTCTAAGTTTATTTTGTTTCCGTTTAGGGATTCATTTGTTTCCTTTTATTTAGTTTCTTCTTTAGGACATTAAGTTAGGAAGTTTTTCCTTTAAATAGGCACTCTTTATATACTTCGAAAAGGGATTTTTCATTTAGAAATAATATTGAGTATTATTGAGAGCATTCTTGCTTTTTTTGTATTCTTTGAGAATACTTAACTTATCGAAGGAGTGGTCTTCCTTTGTGGCATCCCAAGGTTAGAGTTCTAAGGGACAAGTTCTCTTAGGACCTCTTTGGTTTAGGGGTTGATAATAGAACGACATGGAACGTAACACACTTCCATCGTTTAGTTAAGAGTTTCATAATAGAATGGAACAGAACGGGATGGAAGTGGGGGATATCATGTTATATTTCATTCAATCCTAAACAGTGAAAATAAAAAAACCTTCGATTAGGGGGGTTTAGGATAGAACGTAAACTAATAAATACATACTACCTAATATACTCTCAATAATTTTTTATTACCAATTATTTCTTCTAATCCTAGCCCCCTTTTCTCTAGACTCATTTATGACGGTCCACAAAAATTGTATATAATTAATAATATTTTTATATTATTTCTCCTTAGCCTAATAACAATATTACTATATTATTATTAATAATTGTATATAATTAATAATAAAATTTGTATTAATGAAAATAGAAAATATATAACAATCATAGAATTATTTTTAAATATAAATAACATATAATAGAATAAAATAAAATAAAATAAAATAAAATAAAATAAAAATATTTTATATAATTATTAATAAATTGTATTAATTAATAATAAAATAATAAAATTTTATTATTTTAAAATAGAAAATATATATAAAAATTATTTGTGATGGTTGTGACTTGAATCAGTAACTTTTAATTGGACATGATTTCGTTTTAAAATCATAACATTAAACTTCCTATAATAACTATTTTAATATCGAGGTATAATAGTCATTTATTATACATTACATTCTATCTATCTTCCAAACAACATTTCACTACATTACATTATGAACCCTTACATCCCTCCAAAACAACTTTTTATTATATTACATTTCATTCTATTATAAATCGTTCCGTTCTATTCCATTCCATTCTATTAATTAACATCTAACCAAACAGGCCCTTAAGGTTCTTTCCGTTGAGCAACTTTATTCTAACCTCACTTTTTCTCTTTGTGTTTTATTTCTATCTTTTTAATTTTGTTTCGTATGATTTTGTGTGTTAGCTTGATTCTACCTATCCTAGGCATAGCTCCATCTTGTTGGCAATTCTCTAGGACAAGTTCCAATTGGGTCACTCATCATTTGGTATTAGATCATTTTGGTTGCTAGATTTCAAATAACTATCCTTTTGTTGTTTATTTTCATTCTTCTTCTTTGTCTATTTTTCATCCATTATTTCATTCACTTTTTATTTGAGTTTTTGGCTGAATAATAGATGTTTTTTCAAGTTCAGAATATCTTCTTTCTCCCTGTTTTGGAATCATTCAAATCCAAGCTTTCTAGAGTAAGTTACATTAAGTAAAAAATTGAGAGTGTTCAACTTCTAAAAATCGCTTTGCATTTTTTTAATTTCCATAGTTATTTGTGTGAACTTCAAATTATCTGGAAAAAAAGAAGAAGTGGAAGTCAAAAAAAAAGAAAAAAATTCATCAAAATAAAAAGAAAAGAAATTCATCAAAAAAGAAAAAAGAAGAAAACAATCAGAGTGTGTGCTGCAATTTGTACAGAAGTGGAGTCTAAGTTTGCTCCTTTCTTAATTACAATCAACTAAAGATAACATCTTTCCTATTGCTTGAACTTAAATTGCAAGTACTTTCCTATCTTGTATTGCTTAGGACTTGCTTACTTTCCTATTTGCTTAACTTTCTTAATTCAATTACTTTCATATTTTGCCTTTAGTTTCCTATTTTATTTCTTGCCTCATTCGTTTTTCTTTAGCTTCAAGTTTGACTTTCCTTGAGGTAATCACTTCCTTAATGCATTACTTATCCTGTTTTTCCTTTACCTGGTTTCCAAGTTTCTCCACTTTCCCATCATTTTTCTTTCCCAATACTTTTAAAGCCACTTTTTTTGTATTCATATTTGCCGAGCCCTCCTTTCCCTTCAATTCCCCTTCCCTTTGCATATTTGTCTCCTTTACTTCTTCTTTATTTTCCACATCCTATTTCCCCTTTTGATTATTTGAGAATTTTATTTTGGGATTCTACTCTTGGCTGCCACTTGGTTTGATTGCTTCTAATTGATTGCGTCTTGTTTCAAATAAGGATACTATAGAAAGCAAGATGAGTGGTAAAAGGCAAGAGTGTTTGCATTATAAAAAAGGCCAATTCTTGCTTGATACGCGAGTTGTTTGGCATCTATTGAGTGTATACACGTGAGGTTGAGTGGTGTTGTCCATATTGTTTTTTTGTTCACTAACATTTTATAGTTTATAAACATATCTCAAGAAGATGAATCATATGAGCAAGATTTCAAAGTCTTTATGAAGGTTATGTAAGATCAATTCCGGTATTTGAATGGTAGGTTGGATGACATCTAATCCAGGTCAAACTCCAAAGGTCTTAAAAGGACGTTCCATGAAGAAGATGAAGATGTACAATCTGAGAATGAAGGCCTCAACATTAGGAGAGGCAGATAGGCTCCTTCTCGTAATGAACTCAACAACTTAAAATTAAAAATCCTTTCTTTTCAAGGGAAAAATGATCCTGAATTGTATTTTAAATGGGAGAGGAAAATAGAACATGCATTTGAGTGTCATACATATAGTGAAAAGAAAAAGAAAAAGCTTACTACTGTTGAATTTTATGATTATGCTAGTATTTGGTGGGATCAGTTACAAGTAAATAGAAGGCGGAATTTTGAAAGACCAATCCATATATGGTAATAAATGAAATCCATCATGAGAAAGCGCTTTGTCCTCAACCATTACTATCGAGAATTGTTCAAGTGACAGCAAAGATTGAGGCAAGGATCCATGATTGTTGAAGAGCACCACCAAGAGATGGAGATCATCATGATTAGGGCCAATGTTGAAGAGGACTTGGAAGCTACCATAAGAAGATTTTCTTGATGGTTTGCACCCTGAAATTGCTTCCATTATAGAGCTGCAAAATTTCCTTGACATGGATGAGTTGTTGCATAAGGCCATCATGGTAGAAAAGCAATTAAAGATCCAAAATGGTGCTGGATCGAGTTCCTAGAACGAAAGCTTGAAGGAGTCCAAAAATTCCTTCAAATCTATGGGAGACATTAAGCTAAAGGAGGAAAGTAAGCTTAAATTCTCTACTCCAAATCCTAAGGGTAAAAATGACTCTAAACCTTCTTCTTCCTCTACTCTTTCTTTTAAAGATAAATGCTTTAAATGTCAAGGTTTTGTTCATATTTGTAGCGCCCTCTTACCGTAGGGTACACATTGGGACACCCGCAGGACATTCCGGTACATATCCTACGATAAGGGTGAGCTACAAACAATCACTACAATCACTTCACATGGCATCATAATAAAACATCAATATAAAAATCACAATCTTTTTGAAACCAACTTTTTCCTAATTTTATTTCATCAAAATAAATCTGTTTACACGTCTATCATCCTGTACTGTCTGTACATAAATCCAAAAACCTAGTACAAAATGCAATATGAAAGAGGAAAAACATCAGATATATCTAGGCCATCCCAAAAGTCCCAGCTGATCGACCTGTGAGCCATGACTTCTCTCGCCAAAACAATCTACACGGCTGAAAAAGTCCCTCTGAAGCTAGGAGTCTACTCTCGGTCCTGAAAACACAGCGTTGCAATTTTGGTGAGTTTTACGAACTCAATGAGGTAACTATCATCGATGGTTCACTCAATTTATACAACACATTAAACATAGCACGATTTTCCATCGATCAAAAGTCACACATTTTTCACATAAGCAACACTTTTGTTTTCATATAAGTATAATGCATTATGCCTTTCACTCAATCAAGCATATTTAATCAAATGTATATGAAATGCTCATGTGACACTTTTCTAATTATTACGGTGTTGTGATTGAGCGCCAGAACTGTCCCATATAGGGCACATTAAATATTGAGCCTGAGACTCTAAATCATTGTTGAGCTCGAGGCTCAGATACACTCGTTGAGCTTTAAGCTCTAATCGGTGGCTGCTCCGATCACAGCTGTCATTATCTGATTATGCATTCATGAATGAAATGCATATGCTACAATCAATCAGCATATATCACATTCATTCACATATGTCACAATCAAGCACATATGTCACAATTAATCACATCATAGACACGTAGGTCTCCAATTCATATACAAGTAACACTTCAATAACACAATTTCCCAGTACACAGTCATTGGACCTTTTGTCCGGAATTCACAATCACAAGCAAATCACAGTACCACCATTATCCACCACAAAATTATAAGCAAGCAATAATTGAGAGAAACCGTCTAGGTTACTCACCAACAGCTTCCGAAGCTAATGCTTGGAAGTCTCGGCAACGTCAGTGGGTTGACGTTCCAAATGCGCATCTATAACAATTCAAATACACAAATATTACAAATTGTACACTCAGAAATGTATAATAATGCACATGCAGGAATTGAAATGTGTGCAATGCATGTTCGTAACAATCCCGATATCAATCCATAAATTTCATCTCAAAACCCATTACTATATCACAACTCAAGTATGTCTAGGGTTTAGCCGCACTAAAATCATCAAACTCGCAATTTATGCTTATTTCAATTTTTTAAAACCACACTTTTGGGTCAGCTGCTCCCGATTAATGAGACAGTTCACAAAGGGTAATCTAGGCAACCTCTTCGTAATAGCAAAATTGTTCTATGCTTTAGGAATCCATAGACACCAAAATTACTTAATTCGGATCTCTATAGGTCCAGATATTGCCAAAACATTGTCCAAAAAATTAATCAATCGGTCCTCTCACTTTGATTTAATCCATCATTTCTAAATTAATTTCAAAAATTCACTAATTCTTATGGAGAGGTAGATAAAGGTCTTACGAATTCTACGCCTTAAAAATCAGGTCAATTGGAGGTCGGATGAAAAAGTTATTTACAAAAGAATGGGAAAGGAAGAAATAAATAAGAAATGAATAAAAATAAATAAATAAAATAAATAAAAATATCAGAGTGAGTCGCACTTTCACTCTTCACGCTCAAGAACCTTCTCCTCGCCCTCATGACATTTAGTTCAATTTTGCCCATTTTTTTAAAAAAAATTCCACTTAATTCCCCTCTTCTTCCAACAAGCATAACTTTTCACTCAGTAGTCCAAAATTGACAAATTTGGTCTCATGGAAAGATCATAGAAAGCTCTACAAGTTTCATGAAGGGCTTGAAAGCTAATTTCATCTCTAAGGATGTCAAAATCTTAATCAAAGTTACTGCCCAATACATGTCATCCCAAACAGTACCACAATCTTCTAAAAATCATAACTTCCTATCCCCTTGTCCAAAAATTCCATGCTTTTGTTAGCGATCTAGAAGGGGGGGATGAATAGATCTTTAAATCTTTTTGAAATTCTACAATAAAATCAGAAGTTAATTCACACAAAAACAATTTAAACAAATTTAAATGAAAAGATTAGGGAAGAAGATCAAACACAATTTTTATAGAGGTTCGGTGCTAAGACCTACATCCTCTACCTAAGCTCCTACTTAGGATTTTGCAAACCACTTTATTGCACACTTTGTAGTTCAGTGTGAACTCTTGCAATACCGCTTGATTTCCGGCTCAAGCTACCTTTACACTTGATTTGTCTTCCTGCACAAATCCTACCAACACCACTTGATTTCCGGCTCAAGCTACCTCACATGTGACCTTTCACTAGTCACTCAAATTGTAAGAGAAATAAGATAAAGTTTGAAGAACAAAGCTCAATACAATGATGTAACAAGATAAGAGCAATAGTGAGCAGAATATGGAGCAATAATGGAGTCTTTTGCTTGTAGAACTTCTCTCCTATTTTTCCTTGATCATCTACTCTTATACTTGAAGAAAAATAGCTGTTGGAAGCCTTTCTAGCCGTTATATAATTGTTGTGACCGTTCCTTAACATCCTCCTTTCCATTTGTAGCTAATTGGACCGTTGGAATTAATGTGTTGTACCCATAAGTCGACTTGTCGAGTTGTATAAGTCGACTTGTGACCATAAGTCCACTTGTCGAGTTGTATAAGTCGACTTGTGACAACATTTTACGTAAAATTGCATCTTCGCTCTTCTATAAGTCGACTTGTGCTATGTAAGTCGACTTGTTGTCCTCTATAAGTCGACTTATGTATGGTTAGTCGACTTGTGTTGACATATCTTCATGTATAAATCGACTTATGCTTTGCAAGTCGACTTGTGTTGCCTTCAACGGTAACATCCAACCAAATCTTCTATAATCCTCATGATTTATTCCATTTTCACTTATAAGGAAACTCCCATCTTGATTCTTCAATGATTAAACACTTGCCCATCTTGATTTGTACAATTCTTTCATTGAATATCAATCCCAAAATACCTAAAACAATTTCTTAACCAATTCTATACATTTTATTAATATCAAAACATAAGTGGGATTTAATTTGTAAACCACCATTGGTCCAACAATCTCCCCCTTTTTGATAATGACAAAACACTTAGAAATTGTTTAAGAAATGAAAACAAAGAAACATTGATCAAGGTTTTTATACCTTGTCATTTTGGTTAGAAGTCTCCCCCTCAATCATATAAATCATTGAATTTAATAACCTTGTAAGATCAAATTCATAAAAGTAATTTGAAATCATGATAGACTAGACAATTTAACATACATACTCCCCCTTAATCAAGTAACTGAAGAATATCCAATTTCTCATTTTTCTCCCCCTTTTTGTCATAATCAAAACAACTAATACAAACCAACAAGATGAACTAGATGAAACACAAATAGTCATCAGTATGAAGAAGAAACAAAAATATGAAGATGAAAAATAATTATCGCAATGGCAGTTCATAAGTAAACAAAAAGAAAATGCAATTTCATTACATAACATAACAATCCAACAATGGAACCTATGTAAACATAATTCGACTTGTTTTACCTCCATAAATCGACTTATCGACCCTCATAAGTCGACTTGTCGATTTTTATAAGTCGACTTATCCTGAAATTTCTTCATTTTCATAGTTTTGTGTACATCATAGGTCAACTTATTGACCCACACAAGTCGACTTGTTAGCAGACTTATCACCAATTAGTCGACATCCACTATCAATGTACCATGTGCTTGGTTGATCTTCATTCCTTGCTTGTACCTACAACTGAAACATCCTTTCTTCTCATTGGTACCCAAGCCATATTGGGTCTATTTTGGTTAGTCATATAAACCACATTAGGAGGTGTTGTACCTTTTACCACCCAGATTTTCTTAACCTTAACACATCTCTTAATACTTTTACATGCAGTTTCTATATGACCATCTTTCAAGCATCTAGCACATTGATCAACTTTTCCATCCTTAGTAAATTTGGAAATTAAAGAACAATCTCTATTATAAGGATCATATCCCAAACTATGTTTAGAAATAGAATATCTTTGTAAAGACAACATCTCTTCAAACTTTGCATTTCCACCAGCAAATTTTTCAACCACATAAGAAAACTCCTTTCTAAGTCTACCAAGTTCATTAGTAAGATTTTCTTTTTCAACAAGACATGCAGAATGATCTTCCTTAGGACAATCTAAATCATCAATCGTCTCATGTAAAGCATTATTTTCAGCAACTAGTTCTCTTATATTATTTCTCAATTTTTTGTTTATCTTAATAGCTTCTTCAAAATCAATTTGTAAAGCAGTAAAAGAATCTCTAAGTTCTTGATCTGAGATTATTACCTCATCCTCATCATCACTTGTCAAGAAGCTATCTGCCATAAGAGCAAGGTTGTTTTCATCATTGCTTTGATATGCTTCCTCATCATCACTCCACGTGGCTACAAGGCTAGCTTTCTTTTTCCCTTTGTCATACTTGTCATTTTTCTGAAGATTTGAACTCTTCTTTTCTTCATAGCCTTTAGACCTTCTTTCTACAGTATACTTCTTCGTTTCTTCATTTCTTCCGCCACTTAATTCTTTTCTCCTATTTTTGACCAGTCCTTTGAACTTTCTCAAATTTCTGGCGTACATTGATATTTCTTCATCATCTTCTTCTTCTTCTATTTCTTTGTCACTTTCATCAAGAGAAGAAACATTAGCTTTTAAAGCAATTGACTTTTGTGACTTACCTCTTCCTCCTCTTGATTTTAAAATGATCTCATAGTTGATGAGAGATCCGACCAGGGCGTTGAATTCCAAGTGATTGAGATCCTTGGATTCCATAATAGCGGTGACTTGTGAATCCCATTCTTTCGGTAGAGAGCGAAGAATCTTCTTCACCTTCTCGCTATCCGTCGTATGCTTTCCAAGGTTGCCTAATTCATTTATGATTTCTGCAAAACGATGTGGAAATAGACTCACCTTCCTTCATGAAAAACATTTCATAGTCATGGAGAAGCATGTTAATCTTTGTCTCTCGAACTTGATTGGTTCCTTCATGAGTGATGTGTAGTCTTTCCCACATTTCTTTAGCGTTGGTACAAGAGTTTACTCGATTTCTTTCTTCAACCGTGAGAGCGCAATATATCAACTTCATAGCTTTCGCGTTAATGTAGGCTTGCTTCCAGTCATTGTCGTCGTATTCCAGCTCCGTTTTTAACTCACCATTTTCTTTCAACGGTGGTTGTGGACCGAAGATAATGGTCTTCCAATATTCTACTCCCTCGCTTATAATGTGATACTTCATAGGATTTTTCCAAGAAGAATAATTAGTAACATTAAATAAAGGAGGGCGATAATTTGTGTTACCTTCTTCCGCTAGTTTGTTGTGTGTCATCCCTGGATACTTCTGCTCTGATACCAATTCTTAGTGATCTAGAAGGGGGGTTGAATAGATCTTTAAATCTTTTTGAAATTCTACAATAAAATCAGAAGTTAATTCACACAAAAACAATTTAAACAAATTTAAATGAAAAGAGTAGGGAAGAAGATCAAACACAATTTTTATAGAGGTTCGGTACTAAGACCTACGTCCTCTACCTAAGCTCCCACTTAGGATTTTGCAAACCACTTTATTGCACACTTTGTAGTTCAGTGTGAACTCTTACAATACCGCTTGATTTTCGGCTCAAGCTACCTTTACACTTGATTTGTCTTCCGGCACAAATCCTACCAACACCACTTGATTTTCGGCTCAAGCTACCTCACACGTGACCTTTCACTAGTCACTCAAATTGTAAGAGAAATAAGATAAAGTTTGAAGAACAAAGTTCAATACAATGATGTAACAAGATAAGAGCAATAGTGAGCAGAATATGGAGCAATAATGGAGTTTTTTGCTTGTAGAACTTCTCTCCTATTTTTCCTTGATCATCTACTTTTATACTTGAAGAAAAATAGCTGTTGGAAGCCTTTCTAGCCATTGTATAATTGTTGTGACCGTTCCTTAACATCCTCCTTTCCATTTGTAGCTAATTGGACCGTTGGAATTAATGTGTTGTACCCATAAGTCGACTTGTCGAGTTGTATAAGTCAACTTGTGACCATAAGTCCACTTGTCGAGTTGTATAAGTCTACTGGCGACAACATTTTACGTAAAATTGCATCTCCGCTCTTCTATAAGTCGACTTGTGCTATGTAAGTCGACTTGTCGTCCTCTATAAGTCGACTTATGTATGGTTAGTCGACTTGTGTTGACATATCTTCATGTATAAGTCGACTTATGCTTTGCAAGTCGACTTGTGTTGCCTTCAACGGTAACATCCAACCAAATCTTCTATAATCCTCATTATTTATTCCATTTTCACTTATAAGGAAACTGTTGGACCCCACTTCCGGAATCCAACTCAAACCAAAGCCATAACACTTACTAACCTGCTTTGATACCGCAAATGCTGGGCCCTGTTTCCGGAACCTATCCTCGGTACAAAATACCATCACACTGAAGCGAGGTTTGCTGAAATCTTTTCTTGCTCTGCTACCAAACATGATGAGCCCCGAACTCGGAGTTCGACCATTGAACCAAAAACGTTGGTGTACACCACAGAAATCGTGAAGCTTACAATCTCATTTCACTTCTACATTCCTTTTTCCATAACACATCTCGTTGTGGTATATAAGTACATATGCATAACTAAAATTCACAATCCAAAAATGATATCATAACCATAACTCCCTCAAGTAAACCAAATTCGCACTCAAATCGGTCCGCAAACACAAATGCATACCTCCACTGGTTATCAGCTATACATAATTCGTTTATATCAAAGAATAGAATTTACAAGTGCTCATGGCATACCAAGCCACAATACAATATCAATATCAAAGTCCGAATATACAACATATACCGATTCCAAAATTTTCAATACCAATATAACTTAGAATAATACAATAAGCACACATATAAATCGAAACCTTCACTTTCCTTCACCCGATCTTCTTCTCATCACCTGTGGATGGGAATGAAGGGGGTGAGCTTATAACTCGTGGGTAACAGGTTTATAACAAAGAACAAGCAAAACCGTTGAAAAAGTTCATTTGTTGTACAAATAAGTTCATAAAACGCTTTGCTCCCAAATTCTCAGTCAAATCCGAAATTCTGAGTTCATACTCGTAGTTGAAAAATGTAATTTCATAGTGAAAAATGTAATCACATCAACACAACATGTTCATTCAATCATCAATATAATATGCTCAATTTATGCTAGATGCTATGCACAAACAAACGGCTCGAGAGTACCGTAAAACGATCTGAATAAACCGAAGTTTATTCCGTAAACAAAACGAGTCCGATTTCTCAAGGATCTCGTGGCCTCAAGCGGGCAGCCGGGAGAAGGCTATATGTCAACGTGCACGTGACTTCATCCGTTACTCTCTCACCCAAACAAAGCACATAACCATACATTTCATGCTCAAAGCATGTTATCAAAACTTTCATACTTTTCATGCTCTATTCTTTCTTTTCCGAATATACAAAATGCCATGAATTCTTCCAAGGCATGACATAAAATGTTCAATGCATTTTCATCTTTATTTTGAAATTCATCAGAAAAGTTCATATGCTGAAATATGTAGAAATTTTGCAAATCATTCAATAGAAACAAAACGATATTTATGAAGTAATTGAAATCATTATTGATTTGGGAGAAAACTTTAGTGGCTCATTACTAAATTATAAACATGAAACCCACCTGAAATCCTTGCTCGGATACATGCTTCAAAGATACCTCTCATCTTGATCTTTTTTCTTTCTTTGATTCCCTTTATCAAATGCAAAATTTCTATTCAAATAGGAATACAAATTAGGTACCCAAAAATCGTACATCTAAGATAAATTCTAAACAAACCCAAACTCTGCCAAAGTCCAAATATTCGGGTCACTTTTCCCATAAAAATTTTCATTGTCTTACATGTCCATTGACTTCCAAAAACATTCAATTTGGTTCAAAAACCTGAAAGTTATACCCCAAACAAGTTGAGACTATCCTTACGCTGAAACAAGAATCTATACCCAACTTCTGACCAAACTTTAAGATTCTTATTGTCTGAATTTCAATTTCATTACTTCATAAAACTTGTAGCCCTCTATTTCTAGTTCACAACGAATCTAAAATCACCTCAATTGGACATCTACATCAAAAGATATGCCCAAAATATCAAAATTCATCTTTCTTTAGAAGTGGGGCTCGCCCATGAAGTTTCGCCGTCATCGTCGCAATAACGCCCGCGTTCATCGCGGCAAACATAAGTTCGTACGTCGCAACGAATCCTTCCTCGCACGTCGCGAGGAACACAACTCACACGTCACGACGAACCCTTCCCCGCTCGTCGCGACGAATTTAATTATTACACGTCGCGACGAACTCGCACGTCGCGGCGTGTTCATACGCATGTCACGACGAACTCGCACGTCGCGGCGTGTTCATACGCACGTCGCGAAAATGCTGGAAATCGGGTTTCGGAGTCGTTCTCCGACCCGCACGTCGCGAGAACGACTCCGAAACCCGATTTCCAGCATTTTCTCACTTCAATCGCGACGTGCGGGTCTGGAGAACGACTCCGAAACCCGATTTCCAGCATTTTCTCACTTCAATCCCTTCCCTTTTCCAAATACAACACATCTAAACCTTAGATCAAGTCCTACACTACATTTTTAACTCATTAACAACTTAAAAACCTACACAGAATTATCAACCCAAAGAAATCTAACCATTTTTGCCCTAAAACCCTAAACCACCGATTCTACCCCATGCAAAATGATTTAGGGTTTAATCCAACCACAACAAGGTTAAACGAAGAGAAACTTACCCGGAAATTGCTTCAAACTATCGGAAATCCTCAAATATCGCAATCCCTCTTCTCTTCTCTTCTCCCTCTCCCACGACTCTTCTCCTCTTCTTCTTCCTTCTTTTCCTTCTTTCTTCTAACTCTTTCTTTTAATTCCACTTCATTGTCAAATGCCCATTTTACCCCTTTCAATTAAGCCTTAAGCCTTATAACCTTAAGTGTCAAGACCAAAATGCCCTTATACAATTTACCCCTTTTAATACAACCAAACCATAAAATAAATTCTACTAACATTTATTGAACAAGTAGATCCAAAACTTTATCCATCAAACCTTGTAATCTAATTAAATCATGCTTAATTCAATACAAAAAAATTAGGGGGCCAACAGAAACTCCCATCTTGATTCTTCAATGATTAAATACTTGCCCATCTTGATTTGTACAATTCTTTCATTGAATATCAATCCCAAAATACCTGAAACAATTTATTAACCAATTCTATACATTTTATTATTATAAAAACATAAGTGGGATTTAATTTGTCAACCACCATTGGTCCAACAGCTTTGTATCAATGTAAAGATAAGAACATATTCTACAATTCTCTTGAAGAACTTAGAAGCAAATTTTACCTCTAAATAGGTCAAATTCCCACATGATTGTGGCTGCCCTGTTTTCCTTCACCTAAACCAAAAGCAAAGTTCAAGCACTTATAAATAGCAACCCCAACATCGAAAAATAACACATTTGATGGCGATAGAAAGCTATCAAGAAGAGATACAACTTTCATGAAGACCAACTTAGCAAAATCAACCTCAATCAACCTAGAAAAATTCCTAAAGTTTCAGATCACAATTTCAATGTTAGTGTCACAAAAATGGCACTATTCATCCCTACACACATTACCACTTTCAAGTCAAAAATTAGAACTTTTCAAGCCAAAATTGAATAGTACCTCCTTCACAAGAAATGTAGCCAAACTCGTCAAGTTTAATTCAAGCTAAACCTCATCTCAATTGCATAACCACATAAAAATTTATGGCAAAAACATGGTTCAAGTCAAAAATTAGAACTTTTCAAGCCAAAATTGAATAGCACCTCCTTCACAAGAAATGTAGCCAAACTCGTCAAGTTTAATTCAAGCTAAACCTCATCTCAATTGCATAACCACATAAAAAGTTATGGAAAAAACATGGAAACATATACAAATCCAATTTCCAACTTTTCAACCTAACTCACCTTCTATCACTTCCATACTAATTCTACACCAATAAGCATCCAATTTAGTCAATATATCAACCACAATCAAAGCAAGATCCCCACTTGAACATGTATCCACAAAAATGACAGCAACCTACACTCAATCATTCATCCTTTTCTACACTCATTTACAACATTAATTAACATCCAAAACATCTAAACATCTCTAATTTACATTCATCAAATTCTACCTCATTAATCCTAAATCAAACATCAATCAAACAATCAAATACATACCCATATATACCAAACACAATTTCATGCAATTAAGTGTACAAAAATCACAAATAATTTACTAAACTACAAAATCATAATATACAACATGTTTCTTACCTATTAAGCTTTCAAATCTTCCAAACCACAAACTCTCTAATCCCCTTCACCACACACGATCATCATCTTCTTAAGGGGGGGTGAGGTTTAGGTTGGATTTGTTTTCAATGAACAAAAGAAGGGTAAGCCAAGAGGAAAAGATGGTAGAAAAGATGAACAAAAGAGTAAAAGGAGCAAGGAAGGAGAGTGCTAAGTAAGTGGAGAAAATCACACTTAAAACACTTAGGAAAAGAGAAGTATCGAAAAAGCCAAAGGAAGGAGGATTTTTATTAAATCCAAGCATCATGGTGGCATGTTAGGCAAGTGACAAGTGTCACTTTTCCCTTTCTTAAGCCTCCATTTAGTTTCTCTCCAATTAAATTCCAATTTCTACTCACTAAGAGTCACTAACAATTTTAAAACCCCAATGACCCTCTCCAATCAATTTTCCAAACATATAAATCACATTTTTCATAACAATCACATTTATGACCAAATAGACCAGGAAATGTCATGAATGCACGTACAGTCATTTACATGTGAAAAATTTACTATTCACGTGTATGTATATGCATGAACATATCAAGGCGATTCTAAGCACTCATAAACTATTCCAAATTACTATTTTACCCTTCCCATCGGTGATGGGATGTTACAACTCTCTCCTCCTAACAAAAAAAATTTGGTCCTCGAAATTCTTACCTGTAAGATCGAACAGGTGAGGATACTGCCTCCTCATATGCTCCTCTATCTCCCAAGTTGCTTCCTCAGTTGAGTGGTTCCTCCATAGGACTTTCACCAATGGAATGACCCTGTTCCTCAACTGCTTAGTCCACGAACCCACAATCTTGATCGGCTCCTCAACATAGCTCAAATTGCTAGCAACCTCAATCTCCTGAGCCGGTATCACATGTGTTGGATCCGATCGGTATCTTCGGAGCATACTCATATGAAAGACATTATGCAACTGAGACATCTCATTTGGTAAAGCCAACTTATAGGTCAAAGGTCCTATCCTCTCAATGATCTCATAAGGACCAATGTACCTAGGGCTCAACTTGCCCTTTTTACCGAATCTCAACACTCCTTTCCACGGTGACACTCGTAGGAAAACTCGGTCTCCTACACTATACTCCATATCCCTCTGATGCTAATCCACATAACTCTTTTGTCTATTTTGAGCCGCTTTAATTAAGCTCCGGATCAATTTTGCCTTATCTACTGTATCCTGAATCAACTATGGGCCCTCAACCATTCTCAAACCCTCTTCATCCCAATACAGAGGCGATCGACACTTCCTTCCATACAATGCCTCGTATGGTGCCATTCTGATGCTACTGTGATAATGGTTGTTATAGGCAAATTCAATCAAAGCTATATACCGATCTCATGCTCCTCTAAACTCCAATACACAAGCTCGAAACATATCCTCAACAGTCTTGATTATCCTCTCACTCTGTCCATCTGTCTGAGGATGAAATGATGTAGTGAAATTCAACTTGGTACCCATAGCAGATTGCAAACTTTTCCAAAACCTCGAAGTAAATTTGGGATCCCTGTCTGATACTATAGACACTGGAACCCCATGCAGTCTCACAACCTCATTCACATACTTCTGGGCCAATTGATCGAGTGAATTATTCTCCCTCACTGGCAAGAAATGGGCCAATTTAGTTAATCGGTCTACTATGACCCAGATAGCATCATGTTGTCTCGAAGTCTTGGGCAATCCCATGATGAAATCCATAGTGATTCGTTCCCATTTTCACTCGAAAATAGGCAACGAATGGAGCTTCCCTACTGGAGCCTGGTGCTCAGTTTTAACTTGCTGGCACGTTATACACCTGGATACATATTCTGTCACCTGCTTCTTCATACCAAGCTACCAAAAATGCTGCATTAAAGTGTTATACATCTTGGTAGTATCGGGATGCATAGCATAGGTGGCCATATGAGCTTCCTCTAAAATCTCCCTCCTCAGATCATCCACGTTAGGCACGCATAGCCTCTGTCTCAACCATAATGTCTCATCTCTCGATTCAAATTCAGAATTCTAATCTGCCTTTACTTTCTCCATAAGCTTCACCATATCAGGATCTTTGCTCTGGACTCTTTTAATTCTGTCATGTAGCATCAGTCTAAGCTTCAATGTGGCAATCAAAGCCCCATCCTGTTCCATATTCAACTCCACATTTAAAGCTCTCAAATGTATCAAATTCGATAACCTCAATACCTGAATTTGAGCTACACTAATATGAGACTTCCGGCACAAAGTGTTGGGCCTCGAACTTTCGGTAGAAATTAGAAATATTAAATAGAATTAAATGAGTGTGTTTGTATAGGTATTGTGTTATAGATGTTATTGTAACTAAAGGAGATTGATGAGAAAAAGAATTTATTGGTTGTGATGACTTTGAAGATTAGTTTTAGTTATGAAAGTTTAAGTAGATGAGATGATTGATATGGAAGTTGAAATCAAGAAATAAAAAGTGAAAGTGTTAAATTTTGAAGAAATTAGAAAATAAAGACAATTTTTTTGGTTATGCATGTTGTGTTTTAAGTTAGATTATTTTAAGAATAAGATTTCAGTCATATGTGGAGAATAGTGGAATTTTGTATCTTTTATATTTGGACTTGAATACTGATGTTGTAATATGGCTTGGATTGCCATTTAATTTTATAAACATTTATCTTATGATGGTAATGATACATGGGTTTATATATGGATATGAAAGATCAATTGTGTATGGATATGACATGTAAATTGTGTATGAATGGCATGAGTTGTTGAAGTTGAGTGTAGATGATGCTAATTCTGGGCTGATGTGCTCATGTGGTCAATTTTGGGTATGTTGTGTTGTGCTGCAATTTCTGGACTAATATAGATTGGATAGGATCATTTATACTTTCAAAGGGGGTTAGTCGAGCTGTAGAGCCTTTCCATGATGTGTATGAGCTAGTTTTGGAGGTGTTAAATTGCAATATGTGAGTTACTAGAGTTGGGTGTCGGTGTTGTCTAAATGGCAAATTTTGAGGCCACTTTTGACCTTTATAGAGTTGGAATTGGGGTTGGTGATCTTCATAAAAGTTGTAGATCTTTCTTCAAGCTTTCCATAGACACCAAGTTTGTTAAATTTGGGGTTCTGGATCAAAAGTTATGATGTTTGCAAGTTTTGGTACTATTGAGAAATTATCGATCAATCATCTTTGTGTCAACTTTTGATCCCTTTAGAGTCCGAGTTTGCTTGTGAGTCCTCTTAAAAATTTTAGATCTGTCTTTTATCTTTCCAACGAAACAAACCGTGTCTAATTTGGAGCTCGAAGTCAAAAGATATGAACGTTTGAAGTTTGGAGGTCGGATCGCATAGTTGATCGTCCACCCGCGCGCGCCCGCGCGAGAGACCGACCTGGTGCGGGCGACCGACCTGCTGTGCGACCTTTGCGATCGATTTCCAGTCGACCGACCTCTCTTCCTTGTTTTGGTCATAACTTCTTCTTCCGATATCCGATTGATCCGATTTTTGAAGCGTTGGATTCCTAAGACATTTTCCTATATTTCCATACTAGATTTATTGGTTTTATCATTAAATGGAAAAAGATCGACCTGATCTAAATGAGCTGACCTGTGGAAAAGGTCCTAATAGTGTTCAGTATTTTGGATATATCTCGATCGGTAGAGCTCCAATCGATCTGATTCTTATTGTAAATTAAACTAGAGAGATGGGGCTACAAATGTTATGAAGGAGCCGATCGACAATATAGCCTCCAAGACTTTCAAATACAGGTCGGAAGTTAGGTATAGAGTTCAGTCTCAGCTTTGTAATGGTATGAGCAGTGTTCAGTATTTTGGCTATATCTCGATCACTAGAGCTCGGATTGAGTTGATTATTATTTCTAATTAAAATAGAGACATGGGGCTACAAATGTTATGAAGGAGACGAGCTATAATTTAGCCTCTAAGACTTCCAAATGCAGGTCGGAATTTTAGTGTAGTGTTCAGTCTTGGTGTTGTAATAGCTGAATAGTGTTCACTATTTTGGCGATATCTCGATCAGTAGAGCTCCGATCGATTTGATTATTTTTGCAAGTTAAACTAGAGACATATATATACAATTCATCTGAAGGAGCCGATCGACAATGTCACCTATAAGACTTTCAAATACTGGTCGGAATTAGATGTAGTGTTCAGTTTCAGTTTTGTAATGGTCTGAAAATCGTTCAGTATTTTGGAGATATCTTGAGCTATAGAGCTCCGATAGATCCGATTCTTGAAGGGTTGGATTCGTAAGACATAGAGGAACATTTCTATAGAAGAAAGTTTTGTCAAATGGCTTCATTTACCTGGTCGAAATAATCAGACAAGATGTCAATTATAAAGACCAATGAAGGGGCAATTTTGGAAGGTCACTTAAAGGATTAAGTTTTAGGCTTATGAGTAAGGGCAAATGGGTCAATTTTAAGTCATTAAATGAAATGGCAATTTAAAAGCAAGAGGCCTGTCATTGTTTGAAGGAGAATCCACGACACATAAGAGACAAAAGAAGAAACAGAACAAGAGAAAGAAGAGAGAAGGGAGAGCACTTTCGGATGAGAGAAAATGAAAGAGAAAGAGAGGGAAAGCATAGGGTTTTCAATTTTTGGGAGATCTCAAGGAGATTTTGAGTTGTTTCAAGGGAAAAAGGATTGAAGATGATGAAAGCTTCCTTCTAAACTAAGATATATCCGAAAATGGTGAAGGATGAGGTAAGACCCGAAATTTTGATTTGTGAATTTTGGAAGATTTTTGGTTTAGAATCATGGAAAATGATATGGGTTTGTGTATTATGGAGTCAATTTTGGTGATTCCTAAGTATTATGGGTTTAATTTTGGATGGAAATTAATCAGGGTTTATGCCAAATTTTAGAATTTGGGGATTTTGGAAATTCTTGCTTTAGATAGCTTAGAAAAGTGATGAATTTGGGTTTCCTATAGTTAATTTTGAGGATTATGATTTTTATGATGTTGAATTTGGATGTTTATGGTTTAGGAAAATTTCAATTGGAAGAAAGAAAGAAGCAAGGGTCAAATTGAAGCTAAGGACAAACTTCTAGCATCGATTTGAGGTGGGTAATGTGTTTATAATTTGAATTTATAAGCCACTACTGCTTTCTTTAAATAAAGAGATTTTTCTGATTTCAATTGCATCATAAATGTTGCATCATTGTATGAATGATTTGAAAAATCATTTTTGATTCAATATATGGACTTTGGATGAATTGCAACATACATTGTGTTATGCCTCGAAAGATTGCATGGCATTTCGTATATTCGGAAAAGACCATGCGATAAATGATTTTGAGCATGATATGTGCTTTTGTGTGGGCGAGAGAGGAACGTTGTGTTACTCACGTGCACGTCGACGTCTAGCCTTATCCCTGCTGCTTGTGGGCCTCACGAGATCCGAATCGGACTCGTTGTGTTTCTGATATAAACTTGAGTTTATCCGTCGTTTTCTGAACTCTCGAGCCATTTGTGTGCATTGCATATGTGATATGTCATTGCATCTATAAATTGTCAAGTTGATGCATTCATGTTTTGTAATCTATGGATTTATGGCGAAAGCCTAAGAATCATCGCTTTACAAGCTGCGAGTTTGACTACTGAAGAAAAGAACTTTTAAAAGCGTGCTTTCTGATTTCAAAGAAATGTTTTCTAAGACCGAGAAGGAAAAAAGATTTCAAGGGTTTTGCTTATCTATTCGTTTTATAAGCGTATTATCCTGAGCTTTGTGCTCACCCCTTTCATCCCCATCTCCGAGTTTTCGGCGGAGATCGGATGAAAGAATGTCAAGACGTGTTATTCGATTTTGTATCGTTTGTATTTTATGAAAAATGGGATTTTAGTATCGGTTTATATAAGACTGGTTCTGTCAATTATTGTATTACAAGTATTATTATGGGATTGTATTATGAATTCTGGACATGTGTATTGGATTAAGTTATGAATTTGTATATGGAATAGTAAAATGAATTATGATTCGAGTTATGGATTTTGTGTATTGAAACTGGGTATATGATTGTGATGGTTGGTAGGGGTGTTCATGGTAGGGTAACCTGACCAGTTAATAAATAACCTGAACCTGAACCTGAATGTCAGGTTCGACAATTTCACGAACCTGAACCTGAACCTAAAAAACCTATAGAATTGGTTAACCTATTTTCAGGTTTGGTTCTCAGGATAACCAGAACCTATTCATATCAATATATATGATAAAATTATTTAAAAAATTGGTGAAAAATATAAAATTATTTATAAAAGTATGCATATAAAATCCATCAAAGATTAATCCAATATGTTAAAACAAAGCAAAGTAAAAATAAGCCAAACAATGTCTTATAAAAGATCCATACTAGAAAAAAGATAAAATATTAAACAATTATTCTTTGAATAGAATGGTAGGATGATTCACTGTTATACATGAAACCACATCTATATAAAATAAAAAATAAAAAGAGTTAGACTCTTTATTTCTTTTTAATTGAAAAAAGAATTTTTTTTATTTATTTGTATATTAAAACAAGGTAAAGTAAATTAGATTGCCTGATTCAATTTGTTCAAGTTTTTCAAGTCTCTCTTTCACGTAAAGAGGAGCCTGTGATTTTCTCAAGCAATCTTGTCTACAAACAAGAGTCTCCATCATCTTTGAAGTAAAAGAGCTACGAAATGAATCAAGCACTTGACCTCTTGTACTAAAAGCTGACTCAGATGCAGTAGTGAGGGAACGAACTGCTCTACTAGATCTCATTAATTAAAAAATAATAAAACTATTCTTCTAACATCATTAAATCTTATTTTATCATGTTAAAATAAATAATAATAATAATAAACTAATAAGCACAAAAAGTATCCTTCTTCTTATTGCAACTTAGTGTAGAAAATGCAATTAATATCATAGTTAAGACTTCAAATATTATATTATAAAAAGCGCAGCCGTATAAAAAGATTCAATCTCATAGTCTATTACTAAATCAACTCATTTTTCATTTGTTTCTAATAAATAAAACTATGTTTGTATTTGTACAAGACAATATTATTATATTCTTATTATTTATTAGCAACTATATTATATGTTTTAAGAATCGATATTACTTGCTAGTTTAATGTTTATAATATCTAATGAATATCTAAACTAATATATGTGCCTTAAAAACTAAAATTGTAGGATTTTTCAATAAATGTGTTTTATACATTAATTTCTTTAATTAATCTCTAACGATTATATTATTTTAGTCAATTGATGTTTTTATTAATAGTTTAATACTTCGATCAATAACTTTGACACATATTAATTACTATTTGAAGTAAAAGTATTGAGTGTTATGCATTAGTTGTTACTTATAATAGCAATGTTTAATATTAACATTTAATAACATAAAAGTAAAGTAGTTTTTTTTCCTTTTTTTTTTTTTCACTCAAGAATTAATATAGTAAATACTAGTGAATTTATTATTATTGATATCCTTTTAAATTGTATCTAAATATATGATAGTTTTTTTAGGTATTTCAAACCTAAACCTATAAATCAGGTTCGGTTCGGTTAACTGCTATAGGTGCGGTTTAGGTTCGGTTAACCTAGAACCGCAAGTTAGAAACCTGAACCTGAACCATGAACCTAATTTTTCAGGTTCGGTTCGAACCTAACCTAAACTCAGGTTCGGTTAACCTTATTTACAGGTTCGGTTCATGAGGTTCAGGTCCGGTTCACAGGTTTGCGGGTTTTTTTGAACACCCCTAATGGTTGGTCTGAAACATTTAAAATGCTAATCGTTTGAGAATTGATGGTATTTAAATTGGAATGTGCACGATTTTATGGAAATGAAAGGTGAGAGTTTAAATCGATGAGATATGATTGTATATGAAGAAGCAAATAAATTGAGTTTGAGAGCGAATGATTTCAATTGGATATTGAAGTCACTTTGTAAGAGATGGAATGGAAATGAAAGAAAGAAAAAAAATTTACTCAGATTTGGATTAGTTTAGACTGATAGTCTTAAGGTTTCCAACGCGATGCCTTTCCTAAAATATTTGTTCATGGATGTCGGAAATTGATTTCGATTCGATTTGATCCGAAGTTTGCTTCATTTCGATTTGCTTCCGCTTTGTGTTATTCAATTCGCCTTCGGATTTGATTTATCCGATTCGTCATTTGATTCGTATCTGATTTGATTTTGCCTTATGTTTCGTTTCCTTGCTTTGATTCGATTCATATTGGTTCGTATTCGTATTCGTTTTTTGTTGCTCCGGTTGGGATCCGGTTTTCGGATCGGGTCCCAACACAAAACATCTGCCACCACATTAGCCTTCCCTGGGTGATACTCGATGGTACAATCATAATACTTCAGCAGCTCAATCCATCTCCTCTACCTCAAGTTCAACTCCCTCTGACTCAGCAAGTATCTTAAATGCTTATGATTAATAAAGATCTGGAAGGTCTCACCATACAAATAATGTCTCCAAATTTTTAGAGCAAAGACAACTGCAACTAGCTCTAAATCATGTACTGGATAATTTACCTCGTGAGACCTTAACTGTCTTGAGGCATAAGCAATCACCCTGCCATGCTGCATCAGGACACACCCCAATCCCTAATGTGATGCATCACTATACACCACATAACCTCCAGTCCCTGATGGAATAGCCAACACTGGTGCAGTAGTCAATCGATGTTTCAGCTCCTCAAAGCTCTTCTAACACTCCTCATGTAACATCCCATCACTGATGGGAAGGGTATTTTGGTAATTTGAGACGGGTTAGAAGTATTAAATTATAACTCGGCATGAATATACATCATATAGCCTCTATAACTGATGATTGTTTTGAGCATGCACATGGTATACATGCATTCATGACATTTCCGGCTTAAGTGTCAAATTGGGATCTTTTGTGAAATTTATGCGAAAGTTGTATTTGGAAAATTTTTTAGAATGCGCCATAAATTGTTTCACATTTTTAGGGATTTATGGGAATTTTTTTGGAATTTTTCGGGGTTCTTGCCCGGACCGGAAAATTCCAACTAGTGTTGATGATGATTATTGTGGGGGTGAGTTATGGTCGTTGGTGATGGTGAGAAGTAGAGAAGTGAAGTTAGAGTTGAAGATTTGAAGAAGTGAAGAGCTTGTAACTTATTAAGGTAAGGAATAGAGTTGTTTTTTATGCTTTTGTAGTTAGAAGCATTTATGAGCATCCTTTGGGAATTTATTTGATTATGAAAGTGGTAGGTTTGAATGGGTTTAATGCATGTTTGTGTAAGGGAATTGGTTATGGTAGTTAAAATAGGTGATAAGAATGTTGTTAATGATGTTTGTGATGTGTAATGAAGGGAACTAAAGTATGGAAGTGTGTAGGTATGTGCTGCCAATTTTTGTGTCATTGTAGAAGTGTATGTTTTGATGAATTTGGGGTTGAATTAGAGGTAGGAATGGATGCTTAGTGATGTGTTATTGATGTTAGAAGTGATAGAAGTTAGATTGTTGATGAAAGCTGGAAATTGAGTTTTGAACCTACTGTCATGTTTTGTTCATAACTTATTATGTAGGTGTGCAAATGAGGTAAGGTTTGTGCCCAATGAAACTTTGGGATGTTGGCTACAACTTTGTGTGAAATAGGTGATGTTAAATTGAAATTTTAGAAGGGTGAATCTTTGCATGGAAAGTTTCTGTTTGTAGGGTCTGTGAACAGTACCCGCATATATGATCTGATTATTTTGCTGATTTTTCTAAATTAATTGAGATGGAATTTGGGAAAATAGTCTTCATGGAAGTTGTAGAATATTGAGTTAGCTTTCCATTTCCACTGATCTTGCTAATTTTAGAGTTGTATATTGGGAGATATGAACTGATTACTACTGACTGGTTTTGAGCATTTTGATGAAACCTAGCCTAAGTGTTGAGTTTGTGAGCTTGCGGATTGGAAGCAATTTTAGCAAATTATATGAACTGAATTGGTGTGAGTGATCTTCTGAAAAGTTATAGAGGAAGATAATATCTTGAAAATGATATATGGCATGTAAGTTTTAGAGGTCAGATTTGGGAGTTATGATTTTGCAAACATTGAACCTGCATTAGGTTATGAATTGCTGATCATGGCAGTAACTTGCATGACAGTTTTGAAATTGTTAGAAATTGAATTGGAGTTTAAGTTCTTCATGAAAATTGAAGTTTGAGATCTTATCGTTTCAGGAACATAAGGTAGTGAAATTGGTGACATTTTTCCTAACAGATATGCTGTTTGGAAAATTACTGCCCAGATTGATTGATTTCAGTAGACTGATTCTTTGTTGAATTGTTTGACTTAGTTAGTTATGGAATTTGATTTTGGGTTGTTCATGAAAGTTGTAGATAACATTGTGATCTTGATGAGTATATTTATTGTGTAATTGTTGACTAAAGAATCAGAGAGTTATGGAATTTGTAATGTCTTGTTCTGTTTTAATGGGATTTGAGTAGGCAGTAGCTTTGAAGGATTTTGACACCCTTAGAGTGAAATTGATTTTATGGTCTTCTTGAGAATTGTAGAGGTTTTATGATCTTTCCAACAAGGTATAATTTGTATTTTTCTGAATTGTGTGCTGAGAGCTATGGGTGTTGAAAGTTGGATTGGAAATCAGGAAAAAAGGAAATAGGAATTGGAATCACGCCCGGTCGTTAGGGCGATGCCTCGCCCTAGCGACGAGGCTCGGATGGCCAGCATCACTAGGGCGACGCGTCGCCCTAGTGACGAGGTCGGATCAGTCGGCCTCGCGAGGGCGACGCCCCCCATGAGGCGAGTGCTATTTTAATTCTTATTTGATTTTTTGTGGTATTTGGTGATTCTTTTGTCAATTTCTTTTCCGTCCGACGTCCGATTGAACTGATTCTTGAGGCATCGGTTTGTAACTTATTAAATTTCATTTTGTGAGAAATTGGGAATTTGTGGACGGAAATTGGCGTGGCCGGTAACGGAACCTTTAATCTTTTGTTTTGTTTAATTGGGGACCTATAGAAGTCGAATTGCGCACCATCGGCCTTGATGGTTTCTAATTTTAGATGGAATTTTATTATGGGAAAATTTGGATTTAGGGCGGAAATCTCATGAACATGCATTCTACACTTACATGTGCATTATTACTTGTTGGATTGGATAATTAGTGATCGGATTCCTCTCGCTTGTTATAGAGACACATTTGGGCGTCGATCTATCGGCGTTACCAAGACTTCGAGATATTAGCTCGAATGCGGTGAGTAACCTAGTTGGTTTCTCAAATTCTGATTGCTTACATGCTCTGTATGAATTACTAGCAAAGGTGAGCTGTATGATCCTTTGGCGTGTTTAGGATCAAATTGTATGCTCTTATTGAATTGGATTGGACTATTGCATGATTCTTGAAATCTATTGGATTGAATTGCATGCTTTTCTTATCTTGGGCTGGATCACGGTGTATCTTTGGGGCGATATTTGGGCTTTTATAGCCATAATTCTTGAATCCTTGAACATCGCATCGTATGCATAAATGCATGATCGGATAATGGATGTGTCCCAAGTTGCTATTATCCTTTGAAAAGAGCCTCGAGCTCTCACCTTTGTCTTGACGGGCTTAGCCGAGGGGAGAAATCACTGACGCGTCCCTCATTTCTTGATTGAGCACTTGGGCACAACATCTTTGAATAAGCTGGAAAAGAGTCACATATGCATTGCATACACGAAATTGTTTTGTGACAATTCATCGCTACGTGATGACATAAATTATCAGAAGCTGCGATATGGTGCTGTAAAGTGTTACATCTCTTGTAAATAGCGCAAATTGTTATATAACGTCATGGCCGTGATATTATCTTGATGATGAATATTCTTGTATTATACGATGCGTCATATCGTAATGCATGACTTGAGTGAACCATCGATGATGGTTTTTCACCGAGTTCATAAACTCACCCAACATTGCAAATATTTTAAGGGATCGAAGAGTACCCGTTAGGCACGGAGTATAGTCTTGATTGCAAGTCGAGTTAAGGTCGGGATCGGTTCATATATGCATTTGTGTCTTTTGAATTATATGTAAATTTGTATTTCGCAAGATTTGTCTTGGCATTCTTGAGTGCCGATTGATTAATGTTGTATTGTAATTTGATTACCGAAATAATGTTCTGATTGAAAATGATTTCGTATTATAACGGGCCCAAATTATTTACTGATATTTGCGCACTCGATGGGTTTTAAAAAAAATGTATTACCAAGTTTTAAACTGCATTGACTGCTCTAGCATACCACCCTCACGGGTCGTGGGCTCAGATATCACAGTCGATGTCGGGTTCGGGTCTCGTGGGAGTGGGATGCTACATTTGTGGTATCAAAGCCCAGAAGTACAATCTTACATGGGCTTTCTAAAAAAAAAAAGAAGTGTCAAGTTACGTGCATTTAAGTCATGTCATGGCAGACAGTGACAACTGATCCCTACTGTAGTATGTGAGTCGTATGCATAAATATGTCTCAGTCGTTTAAGCGGTTAGAAAAAAGTGAGAAAAAGGATAATGTGTTAGAATGTGATAAAAGGAAGAAACGGATATTGCAAAATAGGAAAAAGTGTATGGTTCGATCAGACAGACGAATATTTAGTGTGCTGGTATTGACGGGTATATTGTGACCTTGAATATGAGTTAGAAATAAAGATTATAGTTGTAAATTAATAGAGGAAAATAAAGTGTTCTATGATATAGAAAAGTTACAATTGGGATTGATTACCGTGATGAGAGTTATAAATAAGGATTGGTGATTTGGAGTCAAAATATATTAAGTGCAAAATCAATAATGATTTCATATCTGTGATATTGATTTGAGTGCGGAAATATATGGGTATAATGCAATAATGAAAAGCTTGACATGTATGACAATGAAATTGGTAGATGAAAAAGTTGTTCAGGTTTAATTGATCTGCCTAAGTAAATGCACACCTGCTTATGGGAGCCCTAGGGTAAGTGGAAATGCCAAGCTGTAATTGATGAGTTAATGGATAATTGCTAGCCAGAAGTCTTGTCAAAATAAAATCCTTTATGAGTTAGAAGAAGAAATGAAAGTGCTTAGAACGATCAGTTGGGAATAAATTGAGATTGTATATGATCCTCACGAGCGAGGGCGGGTGTAAGCAGAAAGGTTGTTAAGTTGATTATATTGTCCTTTGTAAGTATATATCGATAGTGGGATTACCATCATGGGTGAAATGATTAAGCATAAATAAATAATTTGCGTGAACATGATATAGGAGGTAATCGGTGGTCTATTACATGACTCGATTATAATGCGGTAACTCAAGTTCAAAATGAGTGAGAGTAAGGCATGAGAATGTTCAGAATGATCAATTGAGAAAGAAGCGAGATAGTTAAAGATGTTCGCATTGGTAATGAGCTTGAGGGAATAAAAGAGGACATGAATATAGTAAGGTCCCCATGATCAAGAATTGGTACCAAAAGAGAATGGTTATCGAGAATTAAATGCAATTAAGGTATTCTTAGCAGTATGAACTATTAACGGGCAAATTGATGAGACTATAGAGATATATTGTCAGATAGGATGTGATGATTATGGTGATATACGGCAAGATATTAGAGGAAATGAAATTGTTTAAGTGCCCTTCAGAGATTTATCTTCGTGAAGTATCAAGAGTAACTGATTTGTTTTACATCTAGCAGAGACTCTAGCGTAAGAGCTCAACTGTGCTACTGAAAAAGTGTACATTATGTTAATGAGATGATTCTGATTATGTAAGAGAATTACTGAATATTAATTGCGAATTTGAGGGGATTAAAGGATCATATGTTTTGAAAGTATGAGATCGACATAACGATTGTTTATTCAAGTCAGTGAGTGATTTATCGTGAATAAATTGAGTTATGTGGAGAAATGAAGGTAAGGAACGTGTGGCAACTATGGGTACGGAAAAGGAACATGTCATGATTGTGTTTGGAGTGGATAATGGATATAAGAATAAGAAATTGATAAATTGGTATAGGTGAGGAATTGGTTATCATGCAAGTTTCATAAGAGTGAAATAAGGGATGAATTAGTATCTGAACATGGGATATTGGGAGAATTAATCAAGATATTGGTATTGATAAAATGTGAAAGTTCAAAAGATATGTGTATGCGAATTTGGAATTAAGTAGAACTAACGGAATCTTTGGATGCGTCTGAAATTGTCAAAGATTTTCTGGTTTTAGCAAATTGGCGAGAATAATTGAGGAAAACATGTGAATGTTATGATGATGATCATAAAGGAGACATTTGAAGAATTCACTATCTATCTTTGAAGTGTTCGATAAAGGTTATGATGTGATCTATTGACATTGTATAAAGTGATTTTATGCACCTTAGGAAAATATGATTCCACAGTGGTATTATGATTGATGATTTGAAATTTGTTATCTTTGGGTGTGGCCTAAAATCTTGGAGACATTAATTGTACAGAAATAGTTTGGAGATGTCTATGAATATGCAAATCGATAACGATTGAGTTATTTCATGCATTTGAATGATTTGAAAAGGATTCAGTGGTTGATTACTCCAAACTAAGCTAATGGTGCAATTCAAGGGATTGAACAAAGAGATAAATAAATTCAATTGCGAAGATCCAAATTTGGGTAATAAGGTTATCAAATCTAGTGTATTATTGAGTATTAATAGAATCGACAAAAAGGGCAAAAGAAAGTATTATTAGTTATGGGAATTTTAAAGTAGGTGTGCAGCAAAACGGATTGGCAAAACCCGAAGTGAGGATGTAGAAATTGTAAACCGTATCAAAGAACTGAAGATAACTCCATTTGTTGAGAAAAGTGATAGGTATAGTTCAAATTAAGAAATATGGGTGATATTCATTACGGGGCTGTTAGTGAAAAGCGTAAGGAATGATCGAGCTTTAAGTTCTAACAAGGCGTATTGAAAGAGTAATTGAAAGGTTAGAATGGGAAATCAAATGATCATAAGTAAATGGTTGAAAGCATAAGAAACAATCGAGCGTTATGTTAGAGTAAAAGTATTGTGGAAAAGCAATTGATGGTATAGTTTGTCAAAGTGAACGATGACATGTGTGATTAACCAACAGGTATTTTTGGATTGATGTATAGTGCAAAGGGATTATGGCATGATAATCATTATATTGGTGACGAATAGTGTATAAGGGATCTTACTGCTAAAAAGAGTCGTTATCCCTATATTATGTGATCAGGGCAATAAAGTGATAGGTTAAGTAATTTAAGATGGTGACAATGAGTTAAATTGATTCACACTGAGGTTATAAATCTCATGAGATTTGTGTTTTGATAATAACGAAATCTGATAAGCGATAAATGAAATATTTTGAAGGGTGTCGCCTCGACCAAAAGGTACTTAGATGGAAATAAAGGTGTAGTTAAGAGAATTGAATTCGTGATGAGGGGCCTCTATGTGATTGTGGTGTGAACAGAATTATGGATTGGTAAGAAGGCTAAAACCTAAAAGATGATTCGGATTCACAAAGTGTTTCATAGATAGAATTGGAAATATTGTTAGGATTCGATATATATGTTATTGATATTGAAAGTGACGCATTGCGCGTAATCATGAGAAAGTAGTAAAATCATGGAAAGTTTAACAAGAGAAAAAGAGTAATTGATTGTTTTGATCTCCGTTCATTGACAGAATGTGGTTGGGTAGTGAAAACAGTGGGAAACAGAGGTTATTAATCAATAAGACTCCCCTGCCTTCCTGATAAATCGTATATGAAATTTCGATGACGAAATTTTTATTAGGAGGGGAGAATTGTAACATCCCATCACTGATGGGAAGGGTATTTTGGTAATTTGAGACGGGTTAGAAGTATTAAATTATAACTCGGCATGAATATACATCATATAGCCTCTATAATTGATGATTGTTTTGAGCATGCACATGGTATACATGCATTCATGACATTTCCGGCTTAAGTGTCAAATTGGGATCTTTTGTGAAATTTATGCGAAAGTTGTATTTGGAAAATTTTTTGGAATGCGCCATAAATTGTTTTACATTTTAGGATTTATGGAATTTTTTGGAATTTTTGAGGTTTTGCCGGATCGGAAAATTCAAATCGATCGATCGAGTGGGCCTTTTTCTGTCTTGAAAAGGGCTGCATAAAACATTAGGTTAGTGAATAAATAATTATGGAAATTGTTTTAGGACCATTAGCATAATTGGGATTAAGATTTGATTAGATTAAAGTTTATGATTAACTTATGTTAATTAACTTTAAATTTATCTTTTTCCATTTTAAAAAGCCAAGTGGCTTCCTATTTAATGATTTTGTCTTATATATATACACCACCATCGATTTTGCTCCAATGTTCTACTTAAAAATTCATTTGTGGAAAGCTTGAAAGTCTATCTTCCTTTCTCCATCCGAAAGTGCATCATCTTGGTGTGTTCCTTCCTCCTTCGATTGTTTTGTTTTCATCCACTTTACAAGAGTCTTTCCTTGCTACTTGCTTACTTCTCTTCACACACAAAGCAAGCTTAAGCCTAGTGTTGATGATGATTATTGTGGGGGTGAGTTATGGTCGTTGGTGATGGTGAGAAGTAGAGAAGTGAAGTTAGAGTTGAAGATTTGAAGAAGTGAAGAGCTTGTAACTTATTAAGGTAAGGAATAGAGTTGTTTTTTATGCTTTTGTAGTTAGAAGCATTTATGAGCATCCTTTGGGAATTTATTTGATTATGAAAGTGGTAGGTTTGAATGGGTTTAATGCATGTTTGTGTAAGGGAATTGGTTATGGTAGTTAAAATATGTGATAAGAATGTTGTTAATGATGTTTGTGATGTGTAATGAAGGGAACTAAAGTATGGAAGTGTGTAGGTATGTGCTGCCAATTTTTGTGTCATTGTAGAAGTGTATGTTTTGATGAATTTGGGGTTGAATTAGAGGTAGGAATGGATGCTTAGTGATGTGTTATTGATGTTAGAAGTGATAGAAGTTAGATTGTTGATGAAAGCTGGAAATTGAGTTTTGAACCTACTGTCATGTTTTGTTAATAACTTATTATGTAGGTGTGCAAATGAGGTAAGGTTTGTGGCCAATGAAACTTTGGGATGTTGGCTACAACTTTGTGTGAAATAGGTGATGTTAAATTGAAATGTTAGAAGGGTGAATCTTTGCATGGAAAGTTTCTGTTTGTAGGGTCTGTGAACAGTACCCGCATATATGACCTGATTATTTTGCTGATTTTTCTAAATTAATTGAGATGGAATTTGGGAAAATAGTCTTCATGGAAGTTGTAGAATATTGAGTTAGCTTTCCATTTCCACTGATCTTGCTAATTTTAGAGTTGTATATTGGGAGATATGAACTGATTACTACTGACTGGTTTTGAGCATTTTGATGAAACCTAGCCTAAGTGTTGAGTTTGTGAGCTTGCGGATTGGAAGCAATTTTAGCAAATTATGTGAACTGAATTGGTGTGAGTGATCTTCTGAAAAGTTGTAGAGGAAGATAATATATTGAAAATGATATATGGCATGTAAGTTTTAGAGGTCAGATTTGGGAGTTATGATTTTGCAAACATTGAACCTGCATTAGGTTATGAATTACTGATCATGGCAGTAACTTGCATGACAGTTTTGAAATTGTTAGAAATTGAATTGGAGTTTAAGTTCTTCATGAAAATTGAAGTTTGAGATCTTATCGTTTCAGGAACATAAGGTAGTGAAATTGGTGACATTTGTCCTAAGAGATATGCTGTTTGGAAAATTACTGCCCAGATTGATTGATTTCAGTAGACTGATTCTTTGTTGAATTGTTTGACTTAGTTAGTTATGGAATTTGATTTTGGGTTGTTCATGAAAGTTGTAGATAACATTGTGATCTTGATGAGTATATTTATTGTGTAATTGTTGACTAAAGAATCAGAGAGTTATGGAATTTGTAATGTACTGTTCTGTTTTAATGGGATTTGAGTAGGCAGTAGCTTTGAAGGGATTTTTGACACCCTTAGGAGTGAAATTGATTTTTATGGTCTTCTTGAGAATTGTAGAGGTTTTTATGATCTTTCCAACAAGGTATAATTTGTATTTTTCTGAATTGTGTGCTGAGAGCTATGGGTGTTGAAAGTTGGATTGGAAATCAGGAAAAAAGGAAATGAGAATTGGAATCACGCCCGGTCGCTAGGGCGATGCCTTGCCCTAGCGACAAGGCTCGAATGGCCAGCATCACTAGGGCGACGCGTCGCCCTAGTGACGAGGTCGGATGAGTCGGCCTCGCGAGGACGACGCCTTCTTGCCCATGAAGGTGCTATTTTAATTCTTATTTGATTTTTTGTGGTATTTGGTGATTCTTTTGTCAATTTCTTTTCCGTCCGACGTCCGATTGAACTGATTCTTGAGGCATCGGTTTGTAACTTATTGAATTTCATTTTGTGAGAAATTGGAAATTTTGGACGGAAATTAGCGTGGCCCGATAACGGAACCTTTAATCACTTGTTTTGTTTAATTGGGGACCTATAGAGGTCCGAATTGCGCACCGTCGGCCTTGATGAGGTTTCTAATTTTAGATGGAATTTTATTATGGGAAAATTTGGATTTAGGGCCGAAATCTCATAAACATGCATTCTACACTTACATGTGCATTATTACTTGTTGGATTGGATAATTAGTGATCGGTTCCTCTCGCTTGTTATAGAGACACATTTGGGCGTCGATCACCGACGGCGTTACCAAGACTTCAGATATTAGCTCGAATGCAGGTGAGTAACCTAGTTGGTTTCTCAAATTCTGATTGCTTACATGCTCTGTATGAATTACTCGCAAAGGTGAACTGTATGATCACTGGCGTGTTTAGGATCAAATTGTATGCTACTACTAAATTGGATTGGACTATTGCATGATTACTGAAATCTATTGGATTGAATTGCATGCTTTTCTTGTCTTGGGCTGGATCACGGTGTATCTTTGGGAGGCGATATCTTGGGCTTTATAGCCATAATTCTGAATCATTGAACACCGCATCGCATGCATAAATGTATGATCGGATAATGGATGTGTCCCAGTTGCTATTATCCTTTGAAAAGAGCCTCGAGCTCTCACTTTGTCTTGTGGGGCTTAGCCCAGGGAGAAAATCACAGCGTCCCTACCATTTCTTGATTGAGCACTTGGGCACAACACTGAATAACTGGAAAAGAGCCACATATGCATTGCATACACCTGAATGACTGTTTTGTGACAATTACTGCTTACGTGATGACATAAATTACTGTAAACTGCGATATGGTCTTGTAAAGTGTTACATCATCGTAAATAGCGCAAATTGTTATATAACGGCAGTAAAGCTGTGATATTATCTTGATGGTGAATATTATTGTATTATGCGGCACGTCATATCGTAATGCATGACTTGAGTGAACCATCGATGATGGTTTTTCACTGAGTTCGCAAACTCACCCAACATTGCAAATATTTTTAAGGGATCGAAGAGTACCCCGTTGGGCACGGAGTATAGTCTCGATTGCAAGTCGAGTTAAGGTCGGGATCGATTCACGTCGCATTTGTGTCTTTTGAATTATATGTAAATTTGTATTTCCGCAAGATTTGTCTTGGCATTCTTTGAGTGCCCGATTGATTAATGTTGTATTGTAATTTGATTACCGAAATAATGTTCTGATTGAAAATGATTTCGTATTATAACGGGCCCAAATTATTTACTGTTATTTGCGCACTCGATGGGTTTTCAAAAAAAATGTATTACCAAGTTTTAAACTGCATTGACTGCTCTAGCATACCACCCTCGCGGGTCGCGGGCTCGGATATCACAGTCGATGTCGGGTTCGGGTCTCGTGGGAGTGGGATGCTACACCTCAGTCCATCTGAATACTACATTCTTCCTCAGAAGTTTTGTCAGAGGGGCTATGATCAGTGAAAACCCCTCGACAAACCTCCGGTAATACCCGACCAATCTTAGGAAGCTCCGAATTTCCAACACATTTCTTGGAGCTTCCCACATCATCACTGCCTCTATCTTCTTCGGATCTACCTGTATAGCATCTCCAGTCACTATATGGCCCAGAAACACTACCTCAGTCAACCAAAATTCACACTTACTGAATTTGGCATACAGCTGCTTTTCTCTCATAATCTGCAAAATAATCCTCAGATGCTCCGCATGTTCCCGTCTGTTCCTCGAATACACCAAAATGTCATCAATAAACACCATCATAAACTGATCAAGGTAGGGCTGAAACACCTTATTCATCAAGGCCATGAAGGCTTTCGGGGCATTAGTCAGCCTAAACGGCATCACTAGAAATTCGAAATGCCCACACCTGCTCCGGAATGCACTCTTAGGTACATCAGCCTCAGCTATCTTCAACTGATAATACCCTGACCTCAAATCCAGCTTAGTGAACACCTGAGCTCCCTGTAACTGATCAAATAAATCATCGATTCTAGGTAGTGGATACTTATTCTTCACTGTCACCCGATTCAACTGCCTATAATCGATGCACAACCTCAGAGTCTCATCCTTCTTCTTCACAAACAACACGCCCCCTAAAGTGATACACTGGGTCTAATAAAACCCTTCTCTAGTAACTCTTGCAGCTGAGTCTTCAACTCCTTCAGTTCCACAGGTGCCATCCTATATGGAGGAATAGATATAGGAGCAGCTCTTGGAACTAGATCAATCGTGAACTCGGTTTCTCGATTGGGTGGTAAACCCAGTAACTCATCGGGAAACACATCTGAAAATTCCCTAACTACGAAAATGTCCTAAAGCCTCTGCTCAACTCTAGTATCAATGACGTGGGCTAGATAGGCCTCACATCCTCCCTGCATCAACCTCAGGGTACTCAGGAAAGATATTATCCAAGTTGGCACTACCTGAATAACTCCTCTGAACACTGCTCTAGGCTGACCAGGAGATTCTAATACTACCTCCTTGGTGTAGCAGTTCATGACGGCCATATGGGCAGTGAGCCAATCCATGCCTAAAATCACATCTATCTCCCTCAACTATAAGACTATCAGGTATGCCTTCAACTCAGCTTGATCAATCTGAATTGAGCACCCCTTGCAGACCTCTCCTAAGGTAGTAGTACTACCTAGAGGTGTACTCACCTCTAGCCCATACTGTAGTAGCTCCCTATCACAATGCAGTCTACATGTCAAATGCGGTGCGATAAAGGAGTGTGTGGATCCTGAATCTAGCAGTGCATATGCTTCAAAATCAGAAATAAGAAGCGAACCTGCTACAACATCTGGGGAATCTTGGGCCTCCTGCCTAGTCATGGCATAGACCCTGGCCTGGGACTGCGGTCGGCTGCCCCACCTCTCAGTCCTCACAACTGAACCCTCAGCTCTACCTCTACCTCTACCTCTACCTTGGCCCCTCTGTCCAGATCCACCACCTCAACTCTGCTAAACTGTGGTGTTACTCCCAGATCGTCCACTGACAACAGACTGAGCTCCCAAAGTAGCCGGGCAATCTCTGATCTGGTGGTCCATGGAGCTTCATTTGAGGCAAGCTCCAGTCAGGCGCCAACACTCACCACAATGCCTCTTCTCACAGTGCTCACAAACTAAAAACTGAGTCTGTCCTAAACCCCTTCCACTGCCACTACCAGTCCGTGTAAACCTCCGTCTCTGCCCAAATCTGGACTGCCTGGATCCACCTGCTGACCTGAAGGCTTTGTTCTGGCGCTTATTGAAACTCCTGCCAGAACTACCTTGACTATCACTAGGTCTCTTCCCTCTAGATCCATGCCCAGTCTCAGCCTGTCTCTCCCTCATCAGCTGTTCAATTTTCACTGCAGCTGCTCTCAACTCAATAAAAGTACCTATATCTGATAGTGCCAATCTGGTTCTGATCTCCATATTCAACCCATTCTCAAACCTCCAACACTTATCTGCTTCAATAGGAATCAAAGCAGTAGCATAACCCATTAGCTTATTAAATCTCACCTCATAATCGGCCACTGACATCCTGCCCTGCTTCAATTCCAGAAACTCCTGCATCTTCATATCTAAATAAATCTTGGGCATGTAGTTGTCCTTGAAAACCCTCAGAAAATCCTCTCACTTTAATAGACAAGGCCTGGTGGTACTGCCCGGGACAGTCTTCCACCACTGATAAGCTGAGCCCTGTAGGAGAGATACTGTATAATTGAACCTCCCATCAAGCTCGTAGTCTATCTGATCGAAAACTCTCTTAGTCCTCTCAAGCCATCCCTCAGCCTCAACAAGATTTGTGCTGCCATAAAAATCTACAGCTCCTTACTTGCACAGCCTATCATACCTCCTCTCTCGTCTCTCGAGAACTCCAGGAGGCAACTCCTCAAATTGAGGCACCGAGGACTCCCTACTGGCTCCGACTGATCTTTGGTCAGCTGGTTGATCAACTTGATCACCTAAAACAAATGACCTATAACAAACAATAAGTTCGATCAATTTTTGCATTCCTCAATATAATTCATGCCTAAACAATCTATATGTCCCAACAGATGCCAAACCATGCTCTGATACCACCTAAATGCAGCACCCCCTTACCGTAGGGTACACATCGGAATGCCCGTAGGTCATTCCGGTACATATCCTACGATAAGGGTGAGCTACGAACAATCACTTCATGTGGCATCATAATATAATATCAATATAAAAATCACAATCTTTTTTAAACCAACTTTTTCCTAATTTCATTTCATCAAAATCAAACTGTTTACATGTCTATCATCCTGTACTGTCTGTACATAAATCCAAAAACCTAGTACAAAATGCTATATGAAAGAGGAAAAACATCAGATCTATCTAGGCCATCCCAAAAGTCCCAGCTGACCGACCTATGAGCCATGACTTCTCTCGCCAAAATAATCTACACGGCTGGAAAAGTCCCTCTGAAGCTAGGAGTCTACTCTCGCTCCTGAAAAGACAATGTTGCAATTTTGGTGAGTTTTGCGAACTCAATGAGGTAACCATCATCGATGGTTCACTCAATTTATACAACACATTAAACATAGCACGATTTTCCATCGATCAAAAGTCACACATTTTTCACATAAGCAACACTTTTGTTTTCATATAAGTATAATGCATTATGCCTTTCACTCAATCAAGCATATTTAATCAAATGCATATGAAATGCTCATGTGACACTTTTCTAATTATTATGGTGTTGTGACTGAGCGCTTGAACTGTCCTATATAGGGCACATTAAACATTGAGCCTGAGGCTCTAAATCACTGTTGAGCTCGAGGCTCAAATACACTCGTTGAGCTTTAAGCTCTAATCGGTGGCTGCTCCGGTCACAACTGTCATTATCTGATTATGCATTCATGAATGAAAAGCATATGCCACAATCAATCAGCATATATCACATTCATTCACATATGTCACAATCAAGCACATATGTCACAATTAATCACATCATAGACACGTAGGTCTCCAATTCACATACAAGTAGCATTTCAATAACACAACACTCCAGTACACAATCATCAGACCTTCTGTCCAGAATCTACAATCACATGCAAATCACAGTCCCACCATTATCCACCACAAAATCATAAGCAAGCAATAATTGAGAGAAACCATCTAGGTTACTCACCAACAACTTCTGAAGCTAATGCCTGGAAGTCTCAGCAACATCGGTAGGTTGACGTTCCAAATGCGTATCTATAACAATTCAAATACACAAATACTACAAATTGTACAATCAGAAATGTATAATAATGCACATGCAGGAATTGAAATGTGTACAATGCATGTTTGTGACAATCCCGATATCAATCCATAAATTTCATCTAAAAAACCATTACTATATCACAACTCAAGTATATCTAGGGTTTAGCCGCATTAAAATCATCAAACTCGCAATTTATGCTTATTTCAATTTTTCTAAAACCACACTTTCAGGTCGACTGCTCCCGATTAATGAGACAGTCCACAAAGTTTAATCTAGACAACCTCTCCATAATATCAAAATTCCTCTATGATTTAGGAATCCATAGACACCAAAATTACTCAATTTGGATCTCTATAGGTCCGAATATTGCCAAAACATTGTCCAGAAAATTAATCAATCGGTCCTCTCACTTTGATTTAATCTATCATTTCCAAATTAATCTAAAAAATTAATTAATTCTCATGGAGAGGTAGATAATGGTCTTACAAATCCGACGCCTAAAAAATTAGGTCAATCGGAGATCGGATGAAAAAGTTATTCACAAAAGAATGGGAAAGGAAGAAATAAATAAGAAATGAATAAAAATAAATAAAAAATAAAAAATATCAGGAGTTGAGTCGCACTCAGCTTCTTGCGCCCTCGCGACCTTCGCCCTCGCCCTCGCGAGCGGCGAGTTCTTAATTTCGCCCATTTTTTTTTAAAAATTCCACTTAATTCCCCTCTTCTTCCAGCATGCATAACTTTTCACTCAGGAGTCCAAAATTGACAAATTTGGTCTCCATGGAAATATCACAGAAAGCTCTACAAGTTTTATGAAGGGCTTGAAAACTAATTTCACCTCTAAGGGTGTCAAAATCTTAATCAAAGTTACTGCCCAATACATATCATCCCAAACAGTTCCACAATCTTCTAAAAATCATAACTTCCTATCCCCTT
The DNA here is from genome assembly GCA_029891385.1 of Erythroxylum novogranatense. Taxonomy (NCBI): domain Eukaryota; kingdom Viridiplantae; phylum Streptophyta; class Magnoliopsida; order Malpighiales; family Erythroxylaceae; genus Erythroxylum; species Erythroxylum novogranatense. The sequence continues at coordinate 48,063,894 of CM057235.1, read as the reverse complement.
GTCCAAAAATTCCATGCTTTGTATCAATGTAAAGATAAGAACACATTCTACAATTTTCATGCAGCACTTAGAAGCAAATTCTACCTCTAAATAGGTCAAATTCTCACATGATTGTGGCAGCCCTATTTTCCTTCACCTAAACCAAAAGCAAAGTTCAAGCACTTATAACTAGCAACCCCAACATCGAAAAATAGCACATTTTATGGCGATAGAAAGCTATCAAGAAGAGCTACAACTTTCATGAAGTCTAGCTTAGCAAAATCAGCCTCAATCAACCTAGAAAAATTCCTAAAGTTTCAGATCACAATTTAAATGTTAGTGTCACAAAAATGGCACTATTCATCCCTACACACATTGCCACTTTCAAGTCAAAAATTAGAACTTTTCAAGCCAAAATTGAATGGCACCTCCTTCACAAGAAATGTAGCCAAACTTATCAAGTTTAATTCAAGCTAAACCTTATCTCAATTGCATAACCACATAAAAAGTTATGGCAAAAACATGGAAACATATACAAATCCAATTTCCAGCTTTTCAACCTAACTCACCTTCTATCACTTCCATACTAATTCTACACCAATAAGCATCCAATTTAGTCAATATATCAACCACAATCAAAGCAAGATCCCCACTTGAACATGTATCCACAAAAATGGCAGCAACCAACAATCAATCATTCATCCTTTTCTACACTCATCTACAACATTAATTAACATCCAAAACATCTAAACATCTCTAATTTACATTCCTCAAGTTCTACCTCATCAATCCTAAATCAACCATCAATCAAACAAGCAAGTACATACCCATATATACCAAACACAATTTCATGCAATTAAGTGTACAAAAATCACAAATAATTTACTAAACTACAAAATCATAATATACAACATGTTTCTTACCTATTAAGCTTTCAAATCTTCCAAACCACAAACTCTCTAATCCCCTTCACCACACACGATCATCATCATCTTAAGGGGGGTGAGGTTTAGGTTGGATTTGTTTTCAATGAACAAAAGAAGGGTAAGCCAAGAGGAAAAGATGGTAGAAAAGATGAACAAAAGAGTAAAAGGAGCAAGGAAGGAGAGTGCTACGTAAGTGGAGAAAATCACACTTAAAACACTTAGGAAAAGAGAAGTATCGAGAAAGCCAAAGGAAGGAGGATTTTTATTAAATCCAAGCATCATGGTGGCATGTTAGGCAAGTGACAAGTGTCACTTGTCCCTTTCTTAAGCCTCCATTTAGTTTCTCTACAATTAAATTCCAATTTCTACTCACTAAGAGTCACTAACAATTTTAAAACCCCAATGACCCTCTCCAATCAAATTTCCAAACATATAAATCACATTTTTCATAACAATCACATTTATGACCAAATAAACCGGGAAATGTCATGAATGCATGTACAGTCATTTACATGTGAAAAATTTACTATTCACGTGTATGTATATGCATGAACATATCAAGGCAATTCTAAGCACTCATAAACTATTCCAAATTACTATTTTACCCTTCCCATCGGTGATGGGATGTTACAATATTACTTCTTAATGCCCTAACAAAAGAACCATGATTTTGTTTGAGAATGGTGATGTTGCTAGTGAAAGTAGTGATAGTGATGATTTTGATGATGTGCCTCCATTAACAGATGGTTCCAATGTTGATTGTGATGCTGAAGTTGGTCAAGCCCTTGCGGCTAGGCATGCTCTTAATATCAAACCAAAAGAAGATCTTAAAGGAGAGCAATGTGAGCACATCTTTCATATAAGGTGTCTCATTAATCGCAAAGTTTGTGATCCTAGATGGTGGAAGTTTTACCAATGTTGCTAGCACTTTACTTGTTAACAAGATTAATTTGTTTATATAAATTACAATGGTTAAATGTTTGTGGTGAGATGAAAGTCCCCAAACAACTAATGGTTGCATTTTCTATTGGTAAGTATCATGATGAGATTTAATGTGATGTTGCACCTACGTATACTGGACATATTTTGTTTGGTAGGCCATGGCAATTTGATAGAAAAGTTAGGCATGATAGATACAAAAATTGTTATTCTTTTCTTTTCCATGGTTTGTGGATGGTTAGGGGGATGCTGAAGCTTAGGGATGTGGTTTACCCAGTCATGAAACATAAAGTAAGGGATGGAGAGGATATTAGGATGTGGTTTGACAACTGGGCTAACTCAAGTCCTTTATGGCTTCGAGAGGATCTCCAGGGACTCAGAAGTAGGATTCCTAAGGGGGCGACGATTGCTTGGATTTGGAAGGAATGGGATCGATTATCTTCCCAACGAAATTTCATGTTCTGGAGGGATTGTTTCATACAAGCCCTATTGTAGGAATGAAGGATGTAGTGGTCTAGACTTTACACTCAAGTGGGAGGTTTACTAATAAGTCAGCACATTTTCTTCTACCAACACCACTTCTAATGCATGGCAAGACATTGTATAGAGTAAAGTAATGTGCCCCAAGGCGACTGTTTGTCTTTGGTTGGTGATCAAAAACTGATTACGAACCAAGGATAGGTGGTTTGCTTCCTTTGATCCTATTTGTGTTTTATGTAAAATGATTACTGAATTGAGAAATCATTTGTTTTTTTAATGTGAATATAGTAAGTCGGTGTGGAGCAGAATGTTGGTGTTGCTTCGATTCCCTAGCAATTCGTATATATGGGATGACGTGTTAGATGATATTATTTGGTATGCTAGACATGGTTACCCGTATGGGTTCTTAGTCAAGATCGCTTTCCAGATGGTCATCTATTACCTTTGGAGGGAGAGGAACAGGAGGATCTATAAGAATGAGGCTCAACATAAATCCAAGCTAACTGCTATGATTGTTAATGTGATTAGAGAAACAATAGTGGCCCATAACAAATAGGATAGCACGAGTAATGATCTCAAATCTCTTTGGTTACTTTAACTTCTTGATGTATTGATTGGATAGCTGTTGGTTCGTGGTTGATTTCTTAGTACTGTAGGTGTGTCTTTGACGCAAGGATACTTGTAGCTGGATCTTGTATAAGTTTTTACTTTTGTTAATTTATATTCCGTTTAATTCTATTAAAAAAATATTGTGTTGAAACCTCTTAGGTCCATTCAAGCTTATGAGGATTAGGTGAGGATTGAGAAAGAATGCAAATTGAGAGCAAAAGAAAAGAAAGAGAGAGAGGTTGAAAAGAAAGAAAAAGAGAGAGAAAATAAAATAGTGAAAAAATGAAGAAAAGTGAGTGACTTAATTTGTTGGAAAAAGTGAGATCAAGAGAGCTTTAAAATGTGAAGAATCTTATATACTTTTATATAAAGATGTTTTCTTAACTATTAATGATCTTGAACCATCTTTTCCATCTAGTGTTTTATCTTTGTTACAGGACTTCAACAACCTATTTCTGGAGGACATTCCCGATGGATTGCCCCCTTTGAAAGGCATTGAGCACCATATAGACTTCCTTCCCGAAGCTTCAATTCTGAATAGGCTTGCTTATAGAGCCAATTCGGAAGAGACTAACAAGATCCAAAGACAAGTTGAAGAGCTTATGAAAAAGGGCCTTGTAATTTAAAGCTTGGGCCTATGTGTTGTGCCAGTTATACTTGTTCCTAAGAAAGATGACAAATGGAGAATGTGTGTTTACTACAAAGCCATCAATAAAATCATGGTGAAATATCATTACCCTATCCCTCGTTTAGATGGTATGCTTGAGGAGTTGCATGGTACTTATATATTTTCTAAAATTGATCTTAGTAGTGGGTACCATTAAATTTGAATAAAAAAGGGTGATGAGTGGAAAACTACTTTCAAAACAAAGTTTGGGTTGTATTAGTGGTTAGTTATGCCTTTTGGCTTGACTAATGCACCTAATACTTTCATGAGTTTGATGAATCATGTGTTTTATCCTTTTATTGGAATGTACATGGTTGTCTATTTTGACTATATTCTAGTGTATTCCAGGATTTTATATGCTCATGTGAAACACTTGCATGATGGGTTTGGACTTGAAAAAGAGAACAAGCTTTATGCTAGTTTAGAAAAATGTTCCTTTTGCATAGATATTGTTGTGTTTCTTGGTTTTTATTGTAGGTGCTAAAGGACTTCAAGTTGGTGAAGAGAAAGTGAAGGCAATTAGAGAAAGGGCAACTCCCAAGAATGCTAATGAAGTTTGAAGCTTCCATAGATTGGCAAGCTTCTATCGGAGATTTGTGAAGGACTTCTCTACTATTGTTGCCCCTTCGAATAAATTGGTAAAAAAGAATGTGATTTTTAAATGGGGTGATTCACAAGGGGTTGCTTTTAACATCTTAAAAGAAAAATTGACCAATGCTCCTTTTCTTATTCTTCTTGATTTTTCTAAAGTTTTTGAGGTTAAATGTGATGCTTTTGGAATAGGCATTGGCAATGTTTTAATGCAGGATTCTAAACCCACTGCTTATTTTAGTGTAAAACTAAGTGGTGCTACTTTAAATTACTTCATTTATGATAAAGAGTTGTATGCTTTAAAAAGATCTTTAGAGACTTGGCAACATTACTTGTGCCCAAAAGAATTTATTATTCATTATAGTCATAAAAGTTTAAAAATTCTAAAGTCCCAAGGTAAATTAAACAAGAGACATGCTAGGTGGCTAGAATTTATTGAAACTTTTCCTTATTTTATTAAACATAAACAAGGGAAAGAAAACATTGTGAACGATGCTCTTTCTAGGAGATACTCTCTTCTTACCTCTATGCATGCTAGATTACTTGGTTTTGAGATCTTAAAAGGCATGTATAAATCTGATTGTGACTTTGCAAAAGTTTGGAAATCTTGTGAAAAACATGTTATTGATAATTTCTATAGATCTGATGGTTTCTATTTAAAAAAAGATAAACTTTGCATTCCATCTTGCTCTATGGGTGAATTACTTATTGGAGAGACACATAGTGGTGGATTAATGGGTCACTTTAGTGTTGAGAAAACTTTAGCTCTTTTGCATGAACATTTTTATTAGCCTAAAATGAGAAAGGATGTTGTTTCTATTTGTGCTAAATGTATTACTTGTAGGCATGCAAAATCTAAGGTTCAATCCCATGGTTTATATTCTCCCTTACCTATCCCCTTTCATCCTTAGGTTGATGTATCTATGGACTTTGTACTTGGATTGCCTAGATCATCTAGTAAAAAGGATAACATCTTTGTGATGGTTGATTGATTTAGCAAGATGACTCACTTTATTGCTTGCTCTAAAACCAATGATGCTATTCATGTTATTAACTTGTTTTTTAAAGAGGTTGTAAGATTGCATGGGTTGCCAAAGATTATTGTAAGTGTTAGAGATGTGAAAATTCTTAGTCACTTTTGGAGAACTCTATGGAATAAAATTGGCACTAAAATCTTGTATTCTATTATTGCACATCCTCAAACGGATGGTCAAACTGAAGTGGTAAATAGAACTTTGACTACTTTGTTGCGTGTGATCATCCAAAAGAACTTGAAAAATTGGGAAAAGTGTCTCCCACACATTGAGTTTGCTTGTAATCATGCTATTCATTCTTCTACTTAATTTTCTCCTTTTGAGATTGTTTATAGGTTTAATCCTTTGACTCATTTGGAAATTCTTCCATTGCCTTCTAATGAGTTTACTAACCTTGACGGTATGAAAAAGGCTAAATTTGTGCAGGAGTTGTATGTTAAAGTTAGAGTCAACATTGAGAGGAGAAATGAACAATATGCAAAACAAGCCAATAAAGGTCAAAGGTGTGTTATATTTGAACCCGGTGATTGGGTTTGGGTGCACTTGAGAAAGAAGAGGTTTCCAAAACAAAGGAAATCTAAGCTACAACTAAGAGAAATGGTCCCTTTCAAGTTTTTAGAAAGGATTAATGATAATGCTTATAAAATTGATTTGCCTAGCTCCTATGGTAATGTTAGTGCTACATTCAATGTATCTGATTTATTCGTTTTTGACGTTGTAGATTCGAGGGCGAATCATTTCAAGGAGGGGGAATGATGGAGAACTATAGGCATATGAAAGATAAGAAGAGAAGCATATATAATGTGATCCACCTCAAGGAAGTCCAAGACATGACTTGCATGGACATGAGCTGGCAAAAGGAGGCTTAGGAGTTGAAATTGCATCAGATTTGAAGTTTGAATATGCAAGGCAAGGGGTTGAATGAAATTTCCATATCAAAGTCCTAACATTCAAGTCTAATGTTCCAAAAGATCCATTACAAGATGTTGGAGGCCCAATGATAAGAGCTAGGGCCAAAGCAATGAAGCAAGCATTGAATTGTTTGATCCAAGACCTTCAAAAGATAGAGCCCATATTTTTAAGTCATATTTCATCATATAAAGGTCCAAAAGGCATTGTCTTACTCCTTGAAGCCCCAAATGAAGTGTCCAAAGACCCACATGGAGTCCAATTGGGAGAACTCACTTAAAATACCATATGACAATCATGTACCACCTAAAAATAAAGAGAAGGACGTGATCTATAAGGTCCAATATGTTCAAATTATGTTTTGATTACCTTCCTTTTTTGTTTTCTTTAAAATAAGGTCATCTAGTCAACACCCTTCTAAGTTTATTTTGCTTCCTTTTAGGGATTGATTTGTTTCCTTTTATTTAATTTCTTATTTAGGACATTAAGCTAGGAATTTTTCCTATGATAGGTACCCTCTATGTACTTTGAAAAGGGATTTTTCATTCAGAAATAGTATTAAGTATTATTGAGAGCATTCTTGCTTTCTTTGTATTCTTTAAGAATACTTGACTTATCAAAGGAGTGGTCTTCCTTTGTGGCATCCCAAGGTTAGAGTTCTAAGAGACAAGTCCTCTTAGGGTTCTTTCTATTGACCAACCTTCTTTTAACCTCCCTTTTTCTCTTTATGTTTTATTTCTATCTTTTCAATTTTGTTTTTTGTGATTTCATGTGTTTGCTTAATTTTGGCCGTTCTCGGGCATTACTCCATCTTATCGAAGGTTCCCTAGGACAAGTTCTTATTGGGCCTCTCATCATCATGTCAAATGAATCTCTCTTTGCATTCTATATTAGACAAGGACAAATTGAACCCCAATGGTTCAAATTTTATAGTGGCACCAAAACTTGAGAATTGTTCTCAGGCAGGAGCGAAAGGAATATGTCTTGAATTCTCTCCTTTCTAAACCACCCTTTGTAGTAGTCACTAAGGAATTGATTGACGTGTACAACAAGAACTCATATGGTGAGGTTGATGTACAATGTCTTATAGTAGCGACAATGCCACTCGAACTGCAAAAATGATTCGAGCTAAACACGTCATACTACATCATGGAGGAGCTCAAGAAACATTTTCTTGAGTAAGCCCCTACTGACAGATATAACATGACCAAATCTCTTCTGACTGTTAACATGTCAGAGGGTACCTCTATCAGTGCTCACTTGCTCAAGGTAATGAGTCCTGTGGAGCAGTTGGATAGGCTAGGTCTCCTGTTGGACCTAGTGTTGTCCACTGACATTGTCCTCAACTATTTACCTCCATGTTATTCATCGTTCATCATAAACTACTATATGCATGGGATGGAGAAGAGTATGAAGTAACTCTATAGGATGTTTAAGACTACTGAGTAAGATATGAAGAGAGGATTTTTTGATATCTTGGCAGTTCAGGAGGGAGGGAAGAAGATAAAGAAAGACAAGAACAAACACCAAATTAAGAAAAAGGGTAAAGATGGTAAAGGGAAGGCTTAAGTTGTAACATCCCATCACCGATGGGAAGGGTATTTTGGTAAATTGGGACGGATTAGGAATGTTTAAATATATCTTGGCATACACATGCATCTTATAGCCTCTATATTTCTATGAATAATAATTTTTGCACATGCACATGATTGTACATGCATTTATGACATTTCTCGGCATATGTGTCTAAATGAAAATTTTTGTGAATTATGTGGTTTTTGTGTTTGAAAAGTTGAATTGAAGTGCTCTAGGTGCGTTTTACATTTTTAGGGATTTGTGAAAAAAATTTTGAAATTTTTTGGGTACTTGTCCGGATCGAAAAATTTCCAATTGGCTGACTGAGTGGGTTTCCCGTACTGAAAAGTATTACCTAAAGGCACTGAAATATTGGATAAATGATTTTTGGGATTGTTCTAGATGGATTAAAGATTAATTTGGATTAGGGTTCTTTGATTAAATGATTAAATAGGATTAAATTGATTTTTTTGGTCTTTTTTCCAATTAAAGGACAAGTGTCTTCCTTCATTTATGATATTTGTCTTATTCCATTCAATGATTTACGACTCTTCTCCTTGTTTTGCTTAAAAAAATTACTTTGAAAGCTCAAAAGCTTCCTCTCATCCGTAGCCTTGCTTCTCCTTCCTTGGTATACTTTTCTCCTTCCTTCGTTGGTGTCTTCTTCATACAAGAAAGTTTCTTGTTCTTTTGCTTATCTCCTTCTCCTTCCACTTTGCTCTCTCTTCTATTAACTCACCTAAAAAGGCTTAGCATAAACTTGCTTCCTTGGGATGATGATGTCATGGGTGTTAAGTGAGAGTTAGGAAGTTGTGATTAGTTGGAAGATTGGAAAGATTGAAAGCTTGACTAGGTAAGAGTATGTTTTAAGCTTTGATCATTCATTTAATGCATGAATTGGTAGTTAGATGCATAATGGTGATTTATTGTACATTAATTTCATGAAACTTGTGGTTTGATTGTTTGGGTATGAGCTTATGTTTGTGTGAGGATGAATGATGAATGTAAGTGTAATAGGTGTTGTATGAAAATTAGGATGGATTGAAGTGGATTTTGTGATTTAAGATGAATGGAAACAAATGAAAATTTATTGTGTGGTTGCTGCCATTTTTATGGCTAGGTGATTAAGTGGATGACTTGATGAAATAGTGGCTGATTTTCTTGGCCAAATTGCATGCTAGTTGGAGTAGGATTGGAATTGGAATGATAGAAATTGGTTGAAATCTGGAAAATGTGACTTTGTGTAAGTTTCAGATTTTGGCTCATAACTTTTGATATGGTTATCCAATTGAGCTGACGTTTGTTTCAAATTAAACTTAAGAAGTATGGCTAGATTTCATATTAAGGAAGTTTTATCCAATTCTGACCTTAAGGATTTTAATTTTGGCATGCAAAGTGAATTGTTAGGTGCTGTGTGAACAGTATCCGAACCTTATGACCTGAAACTTTGATGATTTTTTTAGGATTGAATTGGATTCAATTTGCTACTTTGGTCTTCATGAAAGTTGAATATTTTTGTGTTAGCTTTCTAACGTCACTAAGTATGAATTTTTTTGATTTGTATGTTGAAAGTTATGGTATGTTAATGTTCAGATGGTCATTCAGCTGAAAATGTGTTTTATGTGTAAGTGACTTTATGTGTATAGGTTTTGTGCTTTCTGTGTTCTAATATTTATTTGGGAATGTTAAAGGTGAAATTGGCTCAAGTGACCTTCTGAAAAGTTGTAGAGGATTGTTGTAACTTTCTAATGAGGTATTTTATGTGAATTTTGGACGTAAGTATTGTTAGATATAAATTTGTAAAGTTTTGTTATGGTTTGGGTTAAATGCTGATTTTTTAAATCCTAACAGGACAGCCACCTTAGTGAGAGGATTTGACCTAGTTTGAATGGGAATTTGCTTTGAAGTCCTTCTTGAGAATTGTAGTATATTGTTTGAGCTTTTTATCTCTTTATGGTATGTAATTTTTCGACAATGGGTTGGAAAGTTATGAATGTTGGAAGATTCTATTACTGTGAGAATGAGACTTATGTAGGCAAAAGCTTTGCTTGAGAATTTGAGTTGTTCAGAAGTTGATTTTGCTTCCACATTATTCATGAAACTTGTAGAAAATATTTTTATCTTTATTTTGACATATATCTTGGAATTTTTGGCATAAGGAATGGAAAGATAGGAATTTTTTTGTAGAGTGCAGTTACTGTTCATATGGTAGTTTTACTGTTTCATTAGGCAGAACCTTTGTTTATGTTTTTGACTCTCTTACAGATTGAATTGGATTGGGGGTCTTCTTGAAGATTGTAGAAAATGTTTAGAGCTTTCTAATGGTGTATAATGTACCTTATTTGGATTTATGAGTAAAACGTTATGGGGATTGGAAGAACACAGTCACTGTTCATATGGTCATTTATGGGCAGTAACTTTGAAGTAGTTTTTGGCACCATTAAAGGCGAGATTGGTTTGTGAGCCCTTTATGGAACTTGTAGGGTTTCTTTTTACCTTTCCAATGAGACCTTGTTTGTAAATTTTGGATAAGTGTGTAAAGAGTTATGCATGTTAGAAATTCAAATGGTGAAGAGAGGAAAATAAGTGCAAACCCTCTTATCTTTTGTTTTATCCTAAAGCTTCTTTTGCTTATATCTTCGTCATCCGACCTTCGATTGACCTGGTTCTCGAGGCGTCGAATCCATAAGACAATGATCTACCTCTCTATGTGGAATTGTGGACTTTGTGGGATTTAATTGAGATTTAGGGATTGAATCTAAGTGAGAGAATTGAGTAAAGTTTGGCAATATCCGGACTTATAGAGGTCCAAATTATAGGTTCCTAAGACATAGGGGAATCTTGTATGATGTGAATTATGGGAAATGTCGGGAATGTCAGGAACATGCATTGTACACATCTAAATTGCTACATGTGCATTATTTAATATTTCTAATTGTGCATTTGGTGACATGTGAATATTGTGATTATTATAGAGGCACAGTTGGAACGTCATCCCACGGACGTTGCCGAGACTTCCCGGCATTAGCTCGGAAGCTATTTAGTAAGTAACCTAGATGGTTTCTCGATTATTAATTGTTTATATTTTGCACTTATAACACTGTGGAGAATAATGGTGGGCTTTGTGTTTGTTTATGCTGGTTTCGAACCGAAGGTGTCCGAGATATTGGAAGAGTATGACATAGAAGTGCTATATGTGATTTGGAATGTGATTAATTGTGAATTACTTATGTGAATGTGGTAATTTGAGACCGAATATGATGTGGGCTTTGCTTTATATTGCCATGTGAATTCCATGCATAATGCATGATCAGTAATTGGCAGTTGTGACCGGAGCAGCCACCGAGAGCTTAAAGCTCAACGTATTTAGGCCTCGAGCCCACAGTGCTTCAGAACCTTAGGCTCAACAAATAATGCGCCCTTATTGGGACAGTTTAGGCGCTCGGTCACAACATCGTAATAAATTAGAAAAAGGGTCACATATGCATTACATTTGACTGAATATCTGTTATTTGAGTGAAAAGCCAAAGGCTTTGTATTCATGTAAATAATCATGTGGTACATATGAATGAGTTATTATGCTATACTGTGATTTGTTTGACTATGCATGAATTGGGTGAACCATCGATGATGGTTCCTCACTGAGTTCGTAAACTCACCCAAAATTGCAAATTATTTTTTCAGGACCGAGAGAGTAGACTCGTAACTCCAGAGAGACTTTTCCTGTCGTGTAGATCATGTTGGCAAGAGAAGTCATGGCACACAGGTCGGTCAGCTGGGATCTTTTGGGGATGACCTAGTTAGGCCTTTTGTGTTAGATTTCTTTTGGAGTAATGTACAGACAGTGAAAAACTGACAAGTATGTAAATTACTACTTTTGATGATGTGAAATGAGAAAAAATTATGGTTTCAAAAAAAATTAGTGATTTTCAGTATAAATGCTTCATGATTTGATGCCATGTGAGGTATATTAATGATTGTTCGTAGTTCACCCTTATCATAGGATACGTATCGGAATGACCTACGGGCGTCCCGATGTATACCTTATGGTAAGGGGGTGCTACATAAGTGGTGACTTCAAGCACTCCCAAGGTTAAAACCTCTTCCAATGTCGAGTGCGTTTATTATAAAGGAAAAGGACATTGGAAGAAGAAGTGTCATAAATACCTCAAGGATTTGAAGAGTGGAAAGATTCCATCTTCTTCAGGTATATATGTTATTGAGATTAACCTTGCTAACCTTGCTACCTCTATTTCTGATTGGGTCTTGGATATCAGATTTTGTGCTCATGTTTGTCCAAATATACAGGAACTAAAGGATAGGAGGATGTTTGGAAAGGACGAAGTGCAGCTACATACTGGGAATGGTGCAAGTGTTGTAGCCATTGCTATTGGGTGCGTTGAGTTGCATTTGCCTAATAGGTTGGTAATGGAACTTAAATGTGTATATTTTGTTCTTTTTATCTCTTGAAACATTATCTCCATTTCTCTTTTGGACAATGATGATTTCTCCTTGACCATCTCAAATGGATCTTGTTCGATTTATAAAGATGGTTTGTTTTTTGGATTTTCTTATGTTAAGAATGGTTTGTACTTGCTTGAGATGGATAAACAGGTATTTAATGTTAATAACAAAAGACTCAAGACTTCTTATGAAAGTACTACTCTCATGTGGCATTGTCGCCCAAGTCATATAAATGAGAAGCATATCAAGAAAATGCAAGAAGTAAGACTTCTTAGTCAATTCAATTGGGACATGCAAATCTTGTCTACTTGGCAAAATGACCAAGATACCCTTCACCACGAAAGGCAAGAGGCTAATTGACTTATTGGGTCTAATATATAGTGATGTATGTGGACCAATGCCCAAGGTGGTTTTCAATACTTCATCACATTTACTGATGTCTTCTGTAGATATGGTTATATTTATTTAATGAGAAATAAGTCTGAATCTTTTGAAAATTTCAAGGAATTCAAGAATGAAGTTGAGAACCAACTCGACAAGAAGATTAAAGTCTTACGATCAGATCAAGGAGGAGAATACTTGAGTCATGAGTTTTGTGTTTATCTTAGACAGTGTTCATCATCTCACAACTTGCCCATCTTGGAACACCATAATGGAATGGTGTTTTCAAGAGGTGAAATTAAACTTTGTTAGACATGGTTCGATCTATAATGAATCAAACAGAACTTCCAATCTCATTTTTAGGATATGCGCTTTAAATTGCTACATTCACACTAATAGGGTTCCATCAAAGTTCGTAGAAAAGACATCATATGAGATATAGTTTCGAAAACTACTTAGCATGTCTTTTCTAAAAATTTGGGTTTGCAAGGCATATGTTAAACATTTAACATTTGAAAAACTTGGCCCTAAATTAGACAAATGCTTTTTTGTGAGGTATCCTAAGGAAATTAAAGGATACTACTTCTATCACAAGTCAGAGAAGAAAGTATTTGTTGCTCGACATAGTGTGTTTTTGGAGAAAGAGTTTTTCATAAGAGGAAGTAGTGAAAGTAATGTTATACTTGAAGAAATTCAGGAAACATTACAAGATTATGAGGCTAGTGGGCGCCACGTTGACCCACCCTTAGATGCTTCTGTCAGTAGGATTCAGGTGAAGCCAACTCCAGAAGTAGTTGTGGAAGAGGCTCATAACCAGCCTCCAATTAAATCGACACAACTCATAGTTGAACTTGAGCCATAAGGAGTTATAGAGGAAGGTCAACTAGAAGTAGTTCTGTTGCGAAGGTCAAGTAGGGTAGTTCATGCACCTGAGAGGTATATGGGACTGCAGGAGATGACGATGTTGGACACCGAAGATTTATTGACCTATAAGGAAGCAATGGAAAGGCTAGACTCCAATGAATGACTTAGAGCTATGAAATCTGAGATACAATCCATGTATGAAAACCAGGTTTGGAACTTGGTTGATCTTCCTATTGGGGTAAAACCTATTGAAAACAAATGGGTTTTCAAAAAGAAGACAAACATTGATGGAAATTTGACTACTTATAAAGCATGATTGGTTGCAAAAGGTTTCAGACAGATTTAAGGAGATGATTATCATAAGACCTTCTCACCCGTGGCTATGTTTAAGTCGATTCGAATCCTTCTAACAATTGTGGCTTTTCATGATTATGAAATATGAAAAATAGATGTCAAAATCGTCTTTCTAAATGGAGATGTAGAAGAGGATATGTATATGACACAACCAAAAGATTTTGTGGATCTAAAAGTTGCTAAGAAGGTGTGCAATCTTCAAAGATCCATTTATGGATTAAAGTAAGCAACACAGAGTTGGAAAATATGCTTTGACAAAGAGATCAAAAGGTTTGATTTTATCAAGTGCAAAGAAGAACCTTGTGTGTACAAAAGGATTAGTGGGAATGCAATAGTCTTCCTGGTGTTATATGTGGATGACATACTTCTCATCGTGAATGACTTTCCTTTGTTGAAGTTCATCAAGTCCTCATTGATGAAGATATTCTCAATGAAGGATTTGGGCGAGGCTGTCTATATCTTAGGCAATAAGATCTATAAAGATAGATCTAATAGGCTCATTGGATTGAGCCAGAGTGCATATATTGGCAAAGTTTTCAAAAGGTTCAACATGTAAGATGCCAAGAAAGGTTTTTTGCCCATGTCTCATAGTATCCATCTCGGCAAGAACCAGTGTCTTTCGACTCCTGGTGAGTTGGATGTGATGAGTAGAGTTCCATATGGTTCGGTGATTGGCTCTATCGTGTACACCATGATATACACTTGCCCTGATGTATCATACGCTCATAGTATGACTAGCAGATATCAAACTACTCCGAGCTTAGCGCATTGGGCTATAGTCAAGAATATCCTCAAGTACCTAAAAAGATATAAGAATATGTTCCTTATCTATAGCGGAGATTCTGAGCTCATTGTAAGGGGTTACACCGATGCTAGTTTCCAGATCGACTGTCATGGTATGAGATTGCAATCGAGGCATGTGTTTATCCGTAATAGAGCGGCTGTGAGCTGGAAAAGTTCCAAACAAGAGACCACAACTGTAACATCCCATTCCCATACTAAGGGTTAGAACTCTAGATTTTTGTAATTGAGAAATAACAATGAGAGATTAGAAAAATGCATTTCATGTTCATGCATAATGTTAGCATACACACACATGTGAATATTGATATTTACACATTCAAAATGATTGTAAATGCATTCATTGACATTTTTTGGGTATAATTGATCTATAAATATGATTATATTTGGAATTGTGAATTATATGTGTTAAAATTTGATTTGTAGAGTATATTTATCGATTTCGAATTTTTGGCGAATATTTGAAAATTTTATAAAATTTTGTGTATTTTTGGATTAGGAAAATGTCAAATTGCAGAAAAATTGATGAATAGTAGTAAAATTAAGAGTCAAATGGTAATAAAAAATTTATAAATGATATTAGGATTTAATAATAAGTGTCATTAAAAATTGGGTTAAAAATTAGAGATAAATAGACTAGCTTATTAAATGACCAAAATGGGACCATAGGAAAGTAATAAGTGTCACTACCACTCACCACTTACTATTCTTTTACCCAAATTAAAGACCATATTACGGTCTTTTACTTGTCCATGTACGATATATGCTTCATTTCTCCATCTTCTTCATTTTCTTCATCTTTCTCTCCTTCGTTGACGACCATCCCACCTCACCCTCATTATATTGATTTTTGTTCAACTCTTTCACCTTGTTTCTTCAAGATTTATTGTCTTCTCCATCTTGTTATTAAAAGAACCAACCTATTCCACCTTGAAAGGGTGATGATCGTATAAGTTGGAGAAGCTAGGGTTTCAGGTGATTGAAGAAGCTTCAGGTAAATCAAGTAAGTAACCTATTAATCTTCATGGCTTTCATGAATGAAACATGTTTTGATGTCATTTAAGAGGTAAATGTTCATAAAATGAGGATGAGTACATGATAAACATGAATGAGTAATGTGGGTAGATTAATGTCTTGCTTTTGTGTTTGTGATCATCATTAAGGATGGTTAGAAAGAAGTGCAGAAGAATTGATTTGTAAATGGATATTGTTATGATGTGTTTTGATGGATAAAATGTGGATTATTGGTTGTTTTATACATGAATTGGATTGAGATTTGAAGTTAGAGAAAAGGCAAGTGTAGTGTCTTGAAAAGGGAAGAACTAGGATGAAAGTTAGAGAATGGTAATGGTGTTTAAAGTGTGCTGGAAAAATGTTAACTGTAACATTATCCACTGATTATGTATCTGTAATTTAGCCATCACTTGTTCTGTGGATATCCAAATTAGATAATTTTTTATTTGAATTAAATTAGAGACATAAGGCTACATTTTTTATGAAGACATCGAATTCAAATTCTGTCTTTCAAAGTTTCAAATTTTGACTAGAAATTGAGTACTGGGTGCAAAAAGATGATGATGAATGTATATATGTGTACATGTTTTGTTTTCGGTATTATGATCAAACATAGAGTATGATTTGTTTATGATTGAAATTGAACTTAAATGTAAGAAGGAATAAAGAGGAAATATTAAGGAAATAATCTAGAAGAGCTAGACTAAGCAAAAGAGATGAACTAAGATGAAAATGATGATGGAGAGTATTAGAAAATGTACAGATGCAATGTTTTCACTGAATATGCATATGTATTTTAGTCATATCTTTAACTATAGACATCTAAATGGGATTATTGTAAGTTTAATTAAACTAGAGACATATGGCTACAAATTTCATGAAGTAATGGATTTTTAATTTTGTCTTTAACAGTTTCAAAATTTGGCTTGAATTTGAGTTTTTGTATTCTGTCATGGTTTCGGAATAGTCTGTAGTATTTTAATATAACTTGCAGAATAATGAACCAAATTATATGAAATTGGTGCCATTATAAACTTAATACATAAAGGAACAATTGTTTAGAATAATATTTGGCCTAAATCCTTCATTTTCATTGTCAAAATGACCGTATAAAATTGACCCGAAAGTTTATTTTGGGAAGAGCTGGAAGAAGTTAGAATAAAAGGTGGTTCATGATCGTGCACAAGAAAGATCATAACTGTAAGGGGTCATGAAGGGGTTTCACGATTGTGCACAAGCACAATCATGACAATGGAGGATCAATTGGAAGTGTATGATCATGGTTGTATTCTACTGTTTGACAGCTTTGAACACCCTTCACTCTTTTGACCATAAATTCTTTTCCGGACCTCTAATTGACTTGAAATTTAGATCACGAACTCCATACACATTGCTATTCCTATCCATTGAATTTCATTATCATCTGATTTCATTAAGAATGGATTGCTGTTTACCAAATGTTCAGGTCTGGAATTTTGGATCTGTTATATGAATGAGTGAGAGTTTGGATATTGTATGATCATATAATGTTAGAATAACATTGGTGAATGATTGATTGATGGTATTATAATTTATTGAGGTGTTAAAAGTAAGTTCAAGTTAGACATATATGAATTATGATATGAGAATGAGCATAAGATGTGAATTTAGATAATATAATCGGGATTGTTATTGAGCATGCATTATACACAACATATATACATATGTATGTGATTGAGTATTCATAAGATTGTACAATTAGTTATGTGTGTACAATATGTGTTTTGTATAGTGATGATACAAGATAGAACGTCTACATCTAGATGTTTCCAGATTATAGAAGCTAATGTTAATCTAGAGCGTACTGTGAGTCGACCTAGATAGTCTTACTTTAAATGAATGTTTTGTTTAAATTCTGTATTGAATGATTATATGAATGTGATTGTAATGACTCCGAACATTAAATGTCTAAAGCGTTTGATACATGAATATCATATTAGAAGTGCTCATTGAATACGAATTGGACTGACTATGTGATACTTAACTTGATTGTTGAATGTCGGACCCAACGTGCATGTGAATGAAATGAGTGATTCTCAACTTAAATGTTGAATGCCGGACCAAGGTTCGATGACATGTGAAAGTGAATGTGTAAAGTGACTGATTGATCTTATGTGATTGATGCATTTCATTATATGAATGCATGACAATATAAAGACTGTTGTGACCGGAGTAGTCACCGAAAAAGAGCTTAAAGCTCAGAAAGTGAAAAAGAGCTTAAAGTTCATAATGTGATTAAGAGCCAAAGGCTCACCATGTATAATGAGCCCGGTATCCCCAACAGATACGAAAAAGTTATCAATGAGTACGATATCCACAATGAATATAAGACAGTTATAGACACTCAGCCATAACAATAATAAATTAAAAGTGAGTCTCATGAGCACTACATATGCATCTAATATGTATGATTTAAATAATTTAACTAATTTCTGAATGTGATTATATGGATTAATGTGTTATGTGATTAAGTGAGCCATCGAGGATGGTCCACTCATTGAGTCCGCAAAACTCAACAAAAAATTGCAATAATTTTCAGGCTTAGAGATGATATCCAGTTAGACAAATTGGAGTCTAGCCACTGCATTCGAGTAAGAGATAGAGTTAGGATCAGTTCGTGCCTGCATATGTATTTCATTATTTGGTATCAAAATGTGCATTCACAAATACTATACAATGTGTATATGAATGATTTTGTAATGTAATGACTTTATGACTAAAATGTTTTGTATCTGAAACGGGCCCAAGTGACTAGTGAAATTCTGATGAGTTATATAATGATTGTAACTTTTGTGATTAAAAATTTTTATGAATAAAATGGGCCAAAATTGATTATTGATTTTTGTATACGCATGGGTTGTTTAAAAAATATTAATGAATTTCGATCAATTTACTGTTCTAACATGCCATCCTTGCAAGATACATACTCGAACATCACTCAAGATGTCGGGTATGTGTTTTGCAAGAGTGGAGTGCTACAATAGCTAATTCCACCACCGAGGCCAAATATATAGCTACTTTCGAAACGGCCAAAAAGAATGTTGGATCAAGGAGTTCATATCTGAACTCGAAGTATTTCCTAGCATCGCTGGACTAATTAAGCTCTATTTTGATAACAATGGAGCTATTGCTCAGCCGAAGGAACTTAGGTCACACCAAAGGTCCAAGTATGTTCTACGACGATATCAACTTATAGGAGATATCGTAAAGAGAGGTAATGTAAAGTTTTGCGAAGTTAATTGGGTTAAGAACATAGCTGACCCATTGACAAAACCTCTTTCTTAAGCCAAACACATAGTTCACACTGCATCAATTGGTATTAGATACATTGGAGATTGCTTTGAGTATAACTTTTTTTTATATATAAAGATGTATTTTGTTTATGAGGCTACACTTGTTTAGAGCTTTTATGCATAGAGATGTATTTGGATTGACTCTAGTTCAAGTAGGAGATTGTTAGTGTTATAATTTAGAAGCCAATCATTAGATGGTCGTATTCTAACAGTTATGTTCATGAATTAGAGGGTTTATATCATTTTGTTCCATGAATTTTCATTATTTATAGATTATTTGAGTTTATGACTCGGATTGTAAGACTTTGTAGTGAAAAGAATGATTATTCTGAAATGTCGCTAATCTTGGTAATTAATAAGAAATATTAATTGACCACTAAAAGATTAGTGTGAGTAGTAAATGATGGTGATGTTATACAAACTATTTGATAAGGAGTTATTAGTTTAATACTATAGATACATAATGAAGATTATGGTATTCGACAGACCCAAAATGAAACATTTTTAGGATTGTGTTTATGCCATACATGTTTCATACATGTCTTGAATTCTATAATATGAGATGTTTATTTTCTTACATGAGAAATATGTATTTGTTGACATTGTCCAATGCTAACCGTAACAAGTTAGCTATACAAATAATGCCACAATATGTGTGATTTGTGTAGAAGATAAATGTTCATCAAGAATATTGTTGTCCCATGTCTATAGGCCCTTAATAAAGTAATATTGTATGCATGCAATATGAGTAAGGAGTTAATCATATTTACGATTTACTTTGGAAATCAAGAAAGAAGAAATTGGCAAGAATGACATATTCCAATCATGCATTTATTCAAGATATTATGGGACAAGAGAATTAACATGGGCAATTATTGTTTCGGGATCGTGATTTGTGTATGATATCATCTATGTCATTTCAGTAAATTATAATGTTGTTGGGCCCCGATCTGGGAACCAGAACCCAACCAGAAAAAAACGAAAAACGGAAAGCAAAACCAAAGAATGGATCCTAAACGAAAGAACGGATTACAAAGCCAAACGAATCGAAAGTGGGCCAAAACAAAAGCGAAACACAAATCGGATCGGACATCATAACGCGGAAACAAGATCAAATAGCGGAATCGACATCCGAGAACAAAATATTTTAGAAAAGCGTCGCGTTGGAAACCAATAAGACATTTAATCTAAACCAATCCAATCCTGTATTTAAAAAAATTCTTTCTTTTTCATTCTTTAATCAAAGCAAATACAATTTCCAAAAGGGGTATTCAGCAACCCCACAACCTCAATTCATATAATTCTTCTTAATCATGCATATCTCAATCCCATCTTTAAAAATCTTATTCTTATTTTTCTTTTTGCCAATAGACACTTAATGCATATATCCATAGGTCCACAATTCATGCACAATAGGCACTTCAATATTTCAGCTCAAACATCACAATTCATCGGACCTCCCGTCTGGAATTCAAATGCAAATCAAACTCATACATAACCAAAGCACTTCAATAATTCTCACACATCAGTATCATCGGGCCTCTTGTCCGGAACATATCACATTCATCCATAACCAAGTCACATTTATATCTCAATTTAATATACAAATTCATAATTCATACATATCATGAAATAGATGCTTACAAAACATTAATGGCATTCCAAGCCATATACAAAACCAATAACCAAAATTCAAAATACACAAAACACAAGATAAGCAAAATCGAACAAATGCCTTGACTTTCTTTCATCTGATCCCCTGCTCGATACCTGGAGATGGGGATGAAAGCGGGGTGAGCTTTACAGCTCATGGATAACATGTTTATAACAGAAAAATGAGCAAAAATCAATTTTCAAAACTTTTGCCATTTTATGAAAATTTCACAGTAGAAATTTGGCAAAATGCTTATTTCACAAACTTTTCAACTTTTCAAAACATTCATAATCAATTTTGAAAATTTCACGGTTGAAAACCTCAATTGTTCATTTCTCAAAAATTCTCAAATTTTCAAACTTCATGAACCATTTCAAATCATATAAATCTCCATTTCTTTCAAAATTCATCAACAATTTTCAAATCATGTAATGCATCACAGTATAACACACATAAGCACATAACATATCATAATTTGGTTTGGGTCGGTCCAGAAACAGAATGTACTGCAAATTCTCGCTTAGCGGTCCTGTGCAGCCGTGAACAGAACGTACTACACCTTCCCGCATAGCGGTTCGGTGTAGCCATGAACTTATGGGAGTCCTTAACGGAGCTCCAATGCCACTAGCGAGCAGGCGAGCGAAGCCTAGACAAGTGCACTTGACCCTCTTATGGGACCTAACCAAACCCACATAACAGATAATTCATACTTGAAAACATATTTGCCCGAAGGCACATTTCGAAAATTTAGTCTTTCATATCATGTGATATTTCATACTAATGTCATTCACAATTTCAATTAAAAATTCACATAACAATATTTCAATCACACAAAGAATGCAACAATTTCGAAACAATCAAACAATCATTCAATTGCATCAATTTATTCAAAACCATGAATTTAACCATACGAAAACAATAATTTGAAAACCCTTTTACTTTCTTGATTTTTCGAACACACATACATAACTCATAATTCAAATTATAAACATGGTACCCACCTTAATTCCATGCTTGAAACTTGTTCACACTCCTCTTTCCTCTTTTGATTCCTTCACAATTTGCATAATTCCTACATCATTAATAATCCAAAATTGAGACACCCAAAGAAGCAATTTACCAAAATTCAACTTAGAAATTACAAACCCATAATATTTACAAGCTATCTAAATCAAAATATCTTTAAGAATTCAAAGATCAAAAACTCAATCTTACCTTAATCTTCACCCAAATTCGGATTTTCTTGGCTCATAATGGAGCTCTCATCTTCCTCCAACTTTTTCTTTCTTGAATCATCTCTAAAATCTTTCTTGAAAACCTATAAAAATCGAACCCTAGCTTCTTTTCTTCTTTCTCCTTTCTCTTCTCCACCGAAAGCTCTCCCTCTTCTCTCTTCTTTCTTCTTTCTTTTCTTTCTAACCTAAACAAATTCGTGCTTCTCCTCTTCTTAAATGACAGCCCACTCTTCTTGTATTTAATGAATGCAAAATGACCATTATGCCCTTACATATATGCCTTATAACTTAAAACCTTAAGTGTTCTTCCAAGTTTGCCCCTAAAATTCATTTTAATTCATGCTTACTTTAGGACATTTTTCTAACCATAAAATTGAAGGAGTTTGCTAAAACTTCCTTCTAAAGTAAGGGCATTTTTCTAACCATCAAATTGAAAGAATTTGCTAAAACTTCCTTCTAGAGAAATGTTCCTCATTGTCTCAATTTCATAACGCCACCAAAATCATTTAATTTGGTGCACTACTCCAAAAGTTACACCTCAAACATTTCGGACTATGCTTATGCTAAAATATTTTCCAGTACTTTACTTCCATCCAAAAATTGTCATTCTTAGAGACTAAATTGAAACTCAAGTCCTTCAGAACATTTGTAGCCCTATTTCTCTAGTTTAATCCAAATCAAGAATCACCTCATTTGGATTACTAGAGCAAAAGTTATGGCTAAAAATACTTTCAGCTCTTACTAATCCAAGACTGCACACTAAACTCAACTTCAATTCAGAAATTGAAAGTCTTAGGGGCTAAATTGAATTTCAATTCCTTCATATGACTTGTATCCCCATGTATATATTTTATTTTGCAACAAGAATCAACTCAATTGGATCTCCACAGATCAAGATATCGCCAAAATACTGAACCATGTTTAGAAAATTTCAAACTCACTTTGATTAAATAAATCATCCTCAATTTAATTTCAAAAATTCACAATTTTTCATGGACAGATAGATGGATGTCTTAAAAATCCAACGCTTCAAAAATTAAGTCAATCGGATTTCGGACGGAAAAGATATAAACAAAAGAGTGAGAGAGGGTCAGATTAGGTCAGGCAAAATAAAAGGTCAATCTGTCGGCCAAAACAAAGGGTCGGATCGATCGGCCAAAACAAGATCGGTCGGCCAAAACAAGGTCAGTCGGTCAAAACAAGATCGGTCGGCTAAAACAATATCAGTCAGCCAAAACAAGATCGGTCGGCCAAAACAAGATCGGTCGCCAAAACAAAGGGTCTCTCCAAAACGCATACCTGACTTTCTAGAATTTATAACTTTTTACACAGAAGTACAAAATTCACAAACTTAGTATCAAAAGAAAGATAAAAGGAAGCTCTACAACTTCCATGAAGAACGCGAAAACCAATTCCATCTCTAAAGGGGTCAAAATCCCACTCAAACTTTCTGTCCAATTAAAGTCTCCCTAAATAGTAACTCAACTTAGAAAATTTCTATCTTTCAGATCCAAGGTCCAAAAATGTCATACTTTAATATCAATGGACAGATCAAAAAGCAACTTACAACTTTCATGAAGGACAGAAAAATCAACTTGGCCTTTAAGGGAGTCAAAAACTACTTCAAAATTTCTGTCCACTAATGATCATGCCAAAATAGTAATAGAAACTTCTAAAGATCATAACTTCCTATTCCATGGTCCAAAAATTCCATACTTTACATCAATGGGAAGATAAAAACACAATCTAAAACTTTCATGAAGCACTTAAAGATAATTTCAACCTCTAACTAGGTCAATTTTTCAATCAAAACTTCTGCCCAAAAATTTGTCATCCTATATCACATCCAATCTTCACAATTTCACATCTTTCAATTTCCACAATCAAAAATAACATATTATACATCATTGAAAACCTATAAACTTCCTCTACAACTTTCAGTAAGGCTACTTGATCCAATTCAAACTACATCAGTACAAAATTCACCTCAAAGCATAGTACACACAAACTTACCCTTATTAGAATTTTTAAAAACAAAGCAAAATAACTTAAATTCAAATGATCATAACTTTTAATCTCGATATCGAAAAATGTCATACTTCATAGCGATTGAAAGCTATCAACAGAAGCTACAACTTTCGTGAAGATCATTTGATCCAAATCTGCCTAGATCAAGCTAGAAAAATTCATAAAGTTTTCATACCAAAAAGTCAAATTTCTGTTACTATTCATCCTAGAAAGTCAAACTTGCAATTCCCTAAAATTTAACACTTTCATTATCCATTTCTTACTTTGCAACTTCATTTAAAGCAATTTATTCACTATCAATTCTATTTAAACTCAAACACCATTTTAGTCCATAATCAAACATAAACATCAATAATAAAAGCATATTTCACCTATCTTAATCTCATATAACAATTTACATTCTTTAATTTTCTTTTCTTTTCACATGAATAAGTCACCACAAATTCTTTATTTAATGTCAATTTATAATTCAAAATTTCAAGAAAATTCGGGATCCAACAAATGTATTTTGCTAAATACCACTTATGATGTATGGAATTAAAAGTTCTTTTCTGGTGTGACTCATTGGGATCTATGTCATGTTGACAATAGATTGTTTTCATTCTATTGTCAACATGACAGAGATCCCAATGTGTCACACTAGAAAAGATTTGATTAGAAAAGGAAAATTATTCTAGTATATCATATGGAGATATGGACATGACAACAAAATTAATTATAAGTGTTATAATTATTTTGGTCATCATATGATATTAGAATAAATTTTATTAGATAACAAATTTAATCCTAGATAAGTTTATTTTACATGTATGACATGTCATATAAATTTCATGCTCCACAAAATAATGCATATCATTATATGGTATAATTATATTGCAATTGGGTCAAATGTTTAATTATTTTTAAAACATAAGTAAATGGCAAAGTGATTATTTAAATAAAAATTTGCATGGCCAACCTTGTAAGAACATGAAGTGTCCATAAGATTAACATAAAGATGTGTTTAAAGCTTAATGACTAAGTTATCCCTTCACTTTGTTTTATTGGCTTTAATTACACAAGGGCATTTTAGACAATTAAAGAAGCTTCTAATTAACCATAATTTGTCCCAAAAAAAAAGAAGCATTTTTGTGATTTTTGGTGTGGTTTTTTCCGGCTGCTATTTTTCATCTTCTTCTCTCCCACGGTTTCAACTTTTTTTTCTTCTCTTTTGTCTTCCTCCAAGCTATCAATTTCTTCATCCTTCTTATAAGACCCAAAAAACTTTGCCATTTAACTCATATGTTGAGCATTCAATCACTCTTCATTTTGTTTATTTTGGAGATTTTTCTAGGATCAAAGATAAGTCATTGAAGTACTATCTACCATTGGGAAATATTGGGCTTTCTAATCAATCTTCGATGAAAACCTTGGAGTGCATCTTATTTGGTGCAAAGGAGGTGAAGCCTTGAGTAAGGAGCTGAAGTAGTGAGATAGGAGGTGGAACCGTGATATCTTCTATTTAGTTTGGAGACCAAGTTCAAGGTATAATGGTTTATATGCTTTGATTTGTGTTATAGTGGTTTATGAATTGGTTACAAAACAAGATCTTTTGAGTTATTGTTGGTCTTAAAATTTTGTTTTAACCACTTAAACCCTCACAAAACCAACAGTTTTTTCGTTGATTTCTGGTTGCAAAGAAAGCTTTGAACGCGAGTAACAATAAGAACTCAAAAGCAAATGCAGCAACAAATATGAAGGCAAACAAGAAAAGGTTATACTTGAGGAAATTGTAGCACAGATGACGCTGAAATTGGCACAGAGAAACCGGATATGAGATTTTTGTGAACCAAAAAACTGTTTTAAAATCACAAGAAAATGTGATTTTTATTTTTCGTAAATTTGGTGTCATTTTCTTTTTTTTTAATGAAAATAGGTTTCAACCAAATACGTTGTAAGTATCTGCTTCTTTTTTAAAATGAAAACAACAATAAAAAACCAAAAAGAACAAAACAATCTCTTAGATTTTTATTTCTATTTTTATTCAACTTTTCTAATTTTCAAATTTTATAAAGACTACAAAAGTATATTTTGTTTTCTGTTTCTTTCTTTTATAATCTCATTTACTATCAAGTAAATATATATTATTTAAAAGAATTTATTTTGAGTTAATTATTATCAGTAATAAAATATAACTATATTAACAATCAAACATGCTTTTATTTTTAATTAGATAAATTTATTTTAATCACTTATACAATATTTATTAAAATCATTTAATAAAATTATTTTAATTTATCAAAATAAATAATCTAAAATTAACTTGTTATTTATAAACTAATATTTAGTTTAGATATTTCAATTATTAAATTGAATTTTATTTGAATTTTATATATTTTAAAGATATTTGAATTTATTATATGTATTAATAACTATTAACTTAATTTTATTTGATGTAATTATGAAAATTAAATACACTTATTAAGTAAAATTTAATTAATTAAATATATAATATTAAATTAAAATATATAAGCTAATGAATTAAATTAATAGATACTTATTCAAAAAAACGGCCCAATTCACATTAGGCCGAAGAATATTAAGAACATTATGTTCAGGTTTAGGGTTTTCGGCTTTTTGAATGGAGGAGACGAGAGGTATACAGCTTTCCTTGAATCAGACCCAGAAAATTAGATTACGGAAAGCTATTAACCACCTTCAGTCTCTGTACTCTAAAATCAATTCCAATGCTTCAGTCACTGTTGCCGATACCATACCTGTTAACTTCGAAGATAGCATTCTCAAGTACCTTTCTTGGCCCTTAATTTCATTGTTGAACTACTGTTCTTTCTTTTAAGGAATTCATTAGCTTGCTTGGTGGTTGAAAGTTTCGATTTTTTCTTTATTTTTTGTATGTTTAAGTTAAATACTTGTGATACAATGAAGGGGGCATGGGACGTCAGAGCGCGACGGCGAAGTCGTGGCCACGCTCTGTGGGGTGGTGGAACGCGTCAACAAGTTGATATATGTACGCGCTTTACGTGCCAGGTACTGGAATTTCATCACTTTTGCGGCTTCTTTTTTGATAATTCTTAGTTAAGGTTGATTTTTAACAGATCATTGATGAATTTAGGTACAAGCCAGAGATTGGAGATATTGTGGTTGGGCGTGTTGTTGAGGTAAAGACGAAAGGATTACCAAATTCTGTAGCATGATGAAATCTAAACTTTTGTGGTGTTTGGGTTTCTTGGAAGGATTGATTATTTGTTGTTGATCTCAATTAGTAATGTATTGTTCCGTGATAAAATGAACTTCCTCTTTTATATATTGTTGTTAAAGACATAAGAAGATGTTCTAGTTCATCCAAGATCATTCTGATTGAAACACTAGATTACTGGAAGCTATTAGAAATCTGAACAGAAGTAGTTAAGTGAATGTTAATGTTACATCGAGAAAAGAAGTTGGTGTTTAGTATGTCAACTCTTTTGATATTTGCATTTTGTGCTTACCTCACTGCTTGAATGATTCTTCAAGAATTTAGCTAAATTTTCATCACGTTTGCATAGCATTTACAGTGTTGTTTTCATACTTTTTGTGATTATTGTTTTTTCCTATAGTGGTTCTTCTTATCAATTACATGATTGATGGATCCATTTTCACCTTGTATATTGTTATGATTGAGTCTGCGATTGATTATGGTCCAGGTTGCTCAAAAATGTTGGAAACTGGAAATAAATTTTAGCCAAGATGCTGTTTTAATGCTTTCTTCAATGAATTTGCCTGATGGTATTCAGGTATGACCGCTTGATTGTCTTGTTCTTTGCGATGAATTCACATCAACTATTGCTCCCTTGTTACAGCACAATATATTCTGGAATCTCTTAGAGAACAAACACTTTAAATATTTAACTAGGAATTGGCCCTTGTGTGCTAACTTCTCCTTTGATGTTATAATAAATATTTCCTGATAGATTTGTCATTGCATTTTTGTCATATATCAGTGTTTCATTATAGGAAATATATGTTTCTTATTTACAGAATGATCTTCTCGAAGCATTTAATTCCTGCTCTATTATCTGTTTATATTCAAGAGCCAGAATTGGTTACTTGTGCATTGCTTGACTAAATATGTCTGGTCTCCACATTTGTAATGCTAGAGGAGGCGCACTGCTATTGATGAACTCAACATGCGCCGTTTCTTTGAGGAAAATGACCTTATCTGTGTAAGTTCAGAGTGATTCATTATTTGTTCATTTTGGTGATACAGTCTCATTCAAATTCAATGGGAGAAGAAAAAGGAAAAGAGAGAGATCATTATTCTTTTTGTTACAAAACTACATTCAGTGTCATGGATTTCGTTCCCTTTTTCTCATTTCAGGCTGAAGTTCGTAATTTTCAGCATGATGGTAGCTTACAACTGCAAGCTAGAAGCCAGAAGTATGGAAAGGTTTGCTTTGCTTGAAAATCAACATTTTGTATGTGTTTTTTCATCATTAACATAATGTTATGCTTCGTACAGATCTAAGAACTAAAAAAAGAGAAGCCTTCTACAAATGAAATGAAAATGAATTAAAACTGATTAATTCCAAATGGAAATTTGTTGTAATTGGCATTTGTTATTAGTGGCAAGTGTGTGAGATGAGGACTTGTGGCTTATCAAACTCAATAAAATGAATATTCACGTCGTATTGAAGCAGTCCCTATGGTAATATTCCACTTGACTTGTGGAGGAATGTAACCTAGGATACCCAGTTCCATTATTTGCATTATGAGAAAGCCAACTAGGGCTTGAAACTAATTAGGTGATCTAGCATTTTATTCGATTTTTTGTCGTCTTTTTTAGGGTAAATAAAGATGTTCTCAGCTATGGTCGAATATAGCTAGGTTGAAAAGGAGATACTAATGATGTTTACTGTAGAAAAAAATCAGCCTACCAAAGTCATTTAATAGAACGTGGAAAACTGTGTTGCAAGATGTATATCGTTATCATCCACTGCAGCTTCTAGGTAATGAAAACTTGCTCTGAAAATATGCTAAGACTCATTGTTTATTTCGTTCTTGAAGTATTGTTGCAACAGTTTAAATAGTGCATTTATTGTGGAACTTCAGTTCAAATCATGTCGGAGTCTATGATCATGCTATCTAGTGTTATGAGTTAATATTTGGTCACTTAATTATGATTATTATCCTTGCAGCTTGAGAGGGGACAATTGCTTAGGGTGCCTCCTTATCTAGTGAAGAGACAGAAGCAACATTTCCGTCATTTGGAACACTTTGGAGTTGACTTGATACTTGGGTGTAACGGATTCATCTGGGTTGGTGAACATGTTGAAGCCAGAGACACTATAGCAGAGGACCGAGTAGACAATACTGAACAGCAAAATTCGAAATCCAACAGAAGTGCACACGACATGCCAATAGAGATGAGGCGGAATATTTGCCAGATTGCTAATGCCATTCGTGTCTTGTCAAATTTAGGCTTCAGTATAAATTTAGAAGTGATACTGGAGGCTATTAACTTGAGCATCAAGCTGAATCTTGGTATAGATGAGATGCTTGGTTCTGAGTTTCATGTTTTGGTGGCAGAGAGAGAGGTTGAAAGGCGCAGTTCATTGACAAAAAAGTAGGCATGTGGAGCCCCAGCTTGCTTGGGCTTTCTCATTTACATAGTCCACTGTATAAGTAGGAAGAACATTTACAACAGAATGGATGATACATGTCTGGATGATAGCAACTGCCCTGATACACAATTATGATGGATCAATTATTTTGGCCTGATTGGAGTCATATGAATTCGCACTTTGTCTAGCCCTTTTATCTTACTTGCAAGCCAAATTTGTTGTAAAGTCTGAAGTCAGTCCCACCTGTACTTGCTCTGAACTTCATATCAAATGTCATTTGATCCACGGTAGAGTTCTCTCTCAATTATGGCAACATACAGAGCAAATCGCTGAGCAGCAGAGAGTGATTAAACGTTTGCTTTATTCTTTACAAGTGGGATAAAGTCAAAATTGATGAAGAAAAAGATAATTAGGAAGGGGGTGTTAATATTTACTGGTAAAAGTTTAAGCACAAAAGGAGAAGCTATGTCATAATCAGATTCAGAACCGCTTGACTTGCGCTGGTGCCTAAAGCAGCACTCATGGAATTTGAAACTCAAAGGTCTTAGCATTGTGCAAATATCTTTACTTAAACTAATAAAAATTGGTAATAATTTTCTATTAAGAAAATTAGGATCACTGAGACATGATTGGGAAGAGATAAAAGCCCTAAAATTCAAGCCTTTGAAAAGGGGCAATAAAATTTATCCATAGCCAATTCCAATGTTTCAGTCAATCTTGGTGAAACAGTAACTTTTAACAACGAAGATAGCATTCTCAATGATCTTTTGTTGCCCTTAATTTCATAGTTGAGTTAGTGTATTCTTTCTTATTAAGAAATTGATTAGCTTGCTTGGAGATTGAAAGTTTCGATTTTTACTCGATTTTCGTATTTTCTTGAGTTGAATGCTGGGGATCCAAATGAAGAGGGCATGGCAATGCTGTGTGGGGTGATGGAACGCGTCAACAAGTTGATATACATACACGCCTGGTACTAGAATTTCATTACTTCCGCAGGTGCTTTGTTATTAATTCTTAGCTATGGTTGATTTTGAACACGTCATTGATGAATTTAGGTTCAAGACAGAGATTGGAGATGCCGTGGTTGGGCGTGGAATTTCGTTTTCTTGTAATGTAACCTGAATCAGTATGTTTATCAAAGGATAAACGCCAGATACCTGCACTTTAGTTTATTGTAAAGGATAAGCACTAGATAATTGTATTGTATCAAAGGATAAGCACTAGGTATGTTTACTAAAGAATAAGCATCAGATAACTATAGATTGTTTTATGTTTATTATGATCATTGTATCTTGAACTTGTTCTTCAGCTGACAATGGCTCTTTTTGACTTCTTGATATTCTAAGTTAGAATCAGAGCCAAATTGTGGCTAACTCAATCTATTCTTCTTCAACTTCAAATACTGCTGCTTTTCTGCTCCTCTTTCATTAAATGTATTTTTTTTTTTAATTCTTTTCCTTCCACTCCATCTCATATTAATCAAACTTTCTCAATTAAACGCACCTCTAAGAATTATATTTCATTAAAAGCTTAGTTCAAGATATGTCACATAAGTATCTAACTTCTAACAGTATCTATATAACGTCTCTACAACTATCTTAGAAAGGATTAAACAAGAAGTGTTATGTTCTTAAAGCTTAAAAGTATTTATAACAAGTTTTGAATATTTTAGTAATTTAATTAAAATTGAATTCTAATTTAATTAATTAGAATTGTAATTAATTCTAATTAAATATCAATTGTGTCTCGAATAAGAATTAATGTCTCATATTTTTCTTATTTATTAGATATCTCATATTTAAACATAAAATTTCTCAAAATTTATAATTAAGTCCAACTTGATTACAAATATATTTTCTTTCTTCAACCATTTTTGTGTGTGACTCATTAAGTTCTTAAATATGTTGGCAATAGATATAAATATAACCTTAAATTATATTTAGAATTAGATAAATTAAACTCCTTTAATTTATCTTTAATTTTTAAATATATATATATATATATATATATATATATATATATATATATAAATCAATATTAGCGACTAGCAATGCATCATGATCATTTAAATATTTAAGAATGTCAAGGTGATTTTGACTAATATTTTGTACATATTTTTTATATAATTCAATTATTTCATCATACAATATTCTCGATAGACATATAATTTAAAATTAATGTTTACTCTATTTGAGTTAATCATATTAGTTCTCTATCATTATGAATTGATTCAATCAATAATATTTGTTAACCATTTTACAAAGTGTCATTCCATCTTGACTAAATGTTTCTGAATCAACACTAATCAAAAGTAACAAAACATTATCCCTAATTATTTTAGGGTGATGAATCTTAATTGATTGTTCATTTACCTCTATATAATTCATGTTATATCCAATAATTCTTGATCGAGCTATCATTGATCATAATAATTCATAAGTAATATCAAAACATAACAATCCCTATATGAGATAACTTTGAAGATCTCAAATCAAATGATCACTTATACAATTATTACAATAAGAATTTTGATAAATATACAAATAATGTTCTAAATAGATTTCTTATATAAGGTTAGTTTAGTAAAGTTATTTTTCGATAAGCACTCACATATTTGTTTAAATATCTCTATATTTTAATCTATGAATTAACTATTTCCTTTAAAAGAAGAATATATCGTGTGCTAGTTCTTTTGCACTTTGTTAATGACATAGTTTAATAGAACAACGATTCGAAACAATTTAAGAATAATACCTAAATGCAATATGAATCTCACAATTATGATTTCATTATGAATTCTTATCACATGAACTTTATCATATACATTAGAATATGTATAAGATAAAGAATGACTTTAAATTATTTGTGTCACTAAACTACAACCAATCGAGTGACTATAAGGCATAAGCCAACAATTTCCTACATGCACTAAGCCAGTCGTTTAAGTATATTATACCATATCACTATATGATAATTGTGTTATTATCGAGACAATGTTTTAGTGAGAGAATTTTACAAGATATTCTATAGTGAGAACTTGCTTAAATCGTACAATTTTCTTCTTAATAATCATCATAATTAAGATAAACTATGTATATATACAATTAGATCTTTGATGAAACCTTAGCTTCTTTTGTATGTCGAATGACTCTAATGTTCTATAGTACATTACTGTCTAAACAATGCACAAAATTATACACGTTCATTAAAGAAATTATTGATTCAAATAATTATTTTCACTAAATGAAAAATATATTATGACTTAATTGTTATAGTAGTGCCCTGAAGACAATCGCCTTTAGCGCATTTTGTACAAAGTCAGGTATGCAGACTTTATGAATAAATAAAGAAAGGCATATTTCATTAACTTCATTGCTCATTATTTATGAATGGGTATTGATCTATAAGCAAATTAATGAAGTCTATGATATATGACATAGATGAAGGAAATTATGATGTGATCATACTATCGAGATTCCTATCATGTGCAATTATGTCAAGATTCAAATTATCCCTAGTCATGGATTACCGAGATGGACATCGGTAATCGGAGAGACTAGTACATCTCAAGCTCCTTGATTTGATCAAGCGGTGGATCTCGGGTCGTAAATATGAGATATTTAGGGTTGAGATGTGGATGCTTACTAGAGGTAGTAAGACATTGGATGACCGCTATGAGATCATCACATGGATGTCCTATTCTAATGTCGGTGATAATCTCATCATAGCAATGGTGCAAGTATTCTTAGACTTGAGGTGCTCAAGGATATCTTGGATACTGATTCTGTGCTTTGATTCCATTCCTTGTTGCCTTACAGTGGTCGCTCATAGGGTGGTGATTGGGTACAGCTTGAGGTATTCGAAGGTAATTGAGTAGCCAATAGAGGATTCACCACTTCTGTGATAGCAGAAGATGATACCCATGGCCTCTTGTCAGGGTCATTACTTGGAAGTCTCTGGCCGAAGCATATATGTCATGAAGAATGTCTTCATTGACATATAAAGTAATGAGTCCCGTGACAAGAATCGAAATCACTGACTAGATTTGACGTAGTCGGTCTAGTAAGAGTTGACACATTGCCCATACTCATAACCAAGTGGGGTATAGCATGGTGAAAGGACGAATTGCACGGTAATTGTCTATGTAAAGGTTCGTGATATGGTTCATAATGAATACATGTTCATTCGTCAAATCAATTACTTTCCGGTCAATTGGGGGTCATGATGTGTTGCTAGATACCGCTCATGATTTGCTTAGATTAAGTGTTGATCTAAGTGGCCAACATAACCAGGAACCTAATGGGTCACACGCATAAGAGTGTCTCGGAGAATTCGTAAAATAGTTTTGGACAGAGTTCCAATATATGGAGAGCAAAAGGATTAAATGGATCCCGATGAGATCGAGATATGTCCCGATGAGATCGCGACATCGATATTGCTGAAAAACGTTTTCGGGGGTTTTTCCCATACAGGGACCCGGTAGGCCGGTAGGACCGACCCCAGTGTGACTGGACCACTTCAGCATTTATTTATTTATATAATTAATTAATTAATTAATTAAAGAATTAATTAATTAATATATATATATAAGTGTAAACGTAGAAGGAGAGGAGACTTAGTTTTATTATATATATATATATATATAAGGCTAACGTGGATGACAAAAGGAAGCTTCTTCTTTTGCCTTGTCATGTTTACATTTAATGAAAAAGACAAAATGAAGAAGTAGAAAGTAGATGATGGTCGTGGGTTAGAGGAAGAAGGAAGAAATGTTGAAGGAAAAAAAGGTTTTTTCCTCTCTTCTCTTCTCACCATCGTGATTCAAGTTCTTCTTCTGCATTTTTATCTTCTCTTTATCGTTGATTCAAGCTCTCCAAGAACAAAGGTAAGATCTAGCATTTTTTACTTTGTTCTAGCTATTCCCAAGTCAAAGGGTTTGTCCTGGTTAGGTTCTCCGGTCTCTGCGTGGATACCGTTAGAGACGGTCACCTTTGGCCGTTATGGTTTGAGTTTGTTGTATAGACACATGGATCCTGGCTTTCGGGAAGGTCCCGGAACAAAATTTTTTGTTTTCCGCACCGTGGACATGTGATGCTCACACCGGGATTTTCCTACAGTGGTATCAGAGCCACTTGTGTCGTATATAACGAAGAAACCATGACTAGGTCGGAGTTGCCTATTGCTTGTGACGATGATGCATGTTGATTGTGTGAATTTCGAATTCAGTGTAGAAATATTGTTTTCGAAATTTTCTTGCCCAGATATGTTCACAAGATGTTGTTGCATATTTCTGTGGAAGCTCGGAATTTATCAATGTGATTTGATATGGTTTTGCTAATTTATTCCCCAATGTTCTGGTTGCTGTCTTTGTGCACATTCAATGAACAGGCATGCTTATAAATTCGAGAATAAATTGTAGAAAATTTTTTTTCGGATTTGCTTTCACCAACATGTCTCTAAGATGTTAATGAATGTCTATGATAATGAAAAAATGTTTTCGAGGTGATTTACTATTTATTTGAGAATTTATTTTGTGCTGCTGGGAATAACTGTGTTGAGGAACACAGATTCTACATTGGCTTTGTTGCTGAGGTTGGTTGAGTTTTTGATGGAAATAAATCCTGAAAAAATTCATGGAACATATTGTGTTGTAACCTCTGTAATTTTCTCATAATTTATTGAAATTATTTCAATGAGTTTTTCAAGCAAAACATAGAGCTTGGCAGTTTTGAGAAAGTTGCTGGAGTTGTTTTATTTGGAATGATAAATTGTGTATTTCTCAATTCCAATGCCTTGGATCATTTTAATGTGATTAAAAATGTGTTATATTGATGTTGTATGCTTTCCAAATTGAATTTCTTGAAATTGGGTTTTTAAATATTTTTCGGATGTCAAATGTGTCACATTAGCGTCTCGTTAGTGTATTTCGTTGTCTTGATTATTTTGGCCGTCACAAATTTTGTGACATGTGCCGAAGTAGTCTTGATAAAGTTTAGACTACCTAGAGATACTTAGGGTGATAGTTTGATATTATCAAATTATTTGAAAATCTAAATGAATAAGAGTATATTCATCAATTTCAAGTTTTTCATGTATAGTTTGACTATATATGGTAAGCAACAATAAAAGTGTTTCATTGGTACATCATAATAAAGGATATTACACTTGGTATTGTGAATTGGAACTGCACGGATTGAGAAATTAGCCGATTAGATAGCAATTCCACATGGATAAGTCGACTAATAAAGATACAAGTCGACTTATCCGTGCACTGTAGACGCATAAGTCGACTTGCACAATGGTACAAGTCGACTTGTTTGTGCACAGCTGCATAAGTCGACTTACACATGCATAAGTCGACTTACACACTAGCATAAGTCGACTTACACATACACAAGTTGACTTACAACATGCAAAGGTGGGATGATGGATGATTTTAGGTATAGATTCAATGTGATTGATGAAATGCCCTAAATCATTCCATATAGTCATGGTGACTATAATCCTACGGCTTGGAGGAGAAGAAGATGAGACCTGAAAACCCTCACACATCATATGAAAACTAACGCCTTCCATTAATATGGGGAGAACCAGAGTTCTTATAGAGTTGGGTTGTTGGGTAAACCCAAGCTCACTCTATACGGATATGTTCGAACCATGGAAATAAGATTTTCGGATTAATAGGTCGGTTTTCACTAGAAGCATTGATTTGTTTAGTAAACTCAAGGTCAACGTGGACAGAGGTGAAATTGGGCAGTGTGCATCAGATGTACGTGCATCAAGAGTTGATAACCCAATGTGTGTGCATACATCACGAGTTGATAGCACTAGTCGATAGTTGCATCTATGAAGCAAATGGTATGACCGATACCTGCCGATAGATCTAAGGTGGCTTGTTGGGTAAACCCAAGGTCATTTTAGTAATGTCGGATATCTATGATGCAATTGGTATGACCGATACCTACCGATTGACTTAAGGTGGCTTGTTGGGTAAACCCAAGGTCATTTTAGTAATGTCGGATATCGACCCACTAGGACATTTTGTCATAATGTTTCTTGGATTCGTACTGAGGGTTATGGATTCTTTGAAACTAGTGGGAACCATATGCATGTCATGCAAGTCCTTATGATCATGCATGTAATTCTATTCTAACATTCTTTCTCTTTTCCTATAGGTTATGAAGATGACTTCTAGTGTGAACTTGCGCCGCTATGGACTCGAACAAATTAATCGGACCTAACTTTCTAGATTGGCCGAGAAATCGAGAATTGTTCTCGTGTCGAGGAACTGGGATATGTCCTAGATGTTCCACTTCCTGATCCACCTGCTGCTGATGCTTCTGATGAAGATGAGAAAGCATATCGTAAGCATCTTAAAGACAGTGACATGGCTACCTGCATTATGCTTGCCTCGATGTCACCAGAGTTGTAGAAGCAGCATGAGTCTATGGATGCTAATACCATATTGTTTCATCTTAGGGAGCTGTTTGTTGAGCAAGCTCGGTCTGAAAGGTTCGAGACCTCGAGGCTACTCTTCACTACTAAGATGACTCCAGGTTCATCTGCAGCAAGATGCACCAAGATGAATGGGTATATTGAGAGGTTGGTTGTCTTAGGTTTTGTCATGGATTATGAATTAAGTGTTGACTTAATTCTAGTTGGATTGTCTGATAGTTATTCACAGTTTGTGTTAAACTATCGGATAAACCAAATATTCACGACAATTTCTGAGTTGATCAATCTGCTCAAGACAGCAGAACAAGCTATCAAGAATGATAGTAAGCAAGTGCTTATGGTGGACTCTTCTTCTGGTTCAAAGAAAAAGAAGCTGAAGAAGAAAAGGTCTAAGAAACCAAAAGGAAGTGCAGCCAAGAAGAAAACCAAAGAAACCGCACTAAAGGAACTTGCTTCCATCAGGCAAGATTGGCCACCGGAAGCTTAAACCAGAAGTCTATCCGAAGAATCGAAGCGTAAGAAGGCATCGATGCCTCGACTTCTTCGTGTATGTTTGTCATTGAGGTTAATATTGTTTCGACCATAACATATGGGTATTAGATACCGGTTGTGGCTCACACATATGCAATGATACGCAGGGCCTCGGGGACGATGAGATGTACTCATGAAGGAGAACTAGACTGCAGCAGAGAAATGGAGCAAGAGTTGTCTGCATTAGCCGTAGGCACTTATTTCTTGTCACTCCCCATCGGGCTTGTAATTAAATTGGATGAATGTTATTTTGTACCAGATTAACAAAGAACATATTGTCTGCATTTCTTGTTTAAATAGAATTTGGTTTCCATGTGACTTTTAGTAACAATGGTTGTTCTATTAGTTTGAATGGAATGCTTTATGGTACGGTACATTATGCAATAAAATTTACATATTAGATATGTCACATCCAATTATGAATGTCAATGACACGAAAAGACATAAACGAGATAATTTAAAATCAACTTACTTATGGCATTGTCGCTTGGCCATATAAATGAGAGACGATAGCTAAGCTCCATAAGAGTGGTAGTTTAGGTCATTTGATTATGAATCATATGACACATGCGAATCTTGTTTATTAGGCAAGATGACTAAATTACCCTTTAAGGGAAAGGGTGAATGAGCGACTGGAGTATTAGACCTAATACATTCAGATGTATGTGGTCCGATGTCCATCCATGCCGTAAGTGGTTGTCTTTACTTCATTACCTTTATCGATGATTATTCTCGATATGGGTACCAGATTCGATGAGATACAAATCAAGCATTTGAAAAGTTCAAACAATTCAGAAATGAAGTAGAAAACCAACTTGGGAAAAGTATCAAGACATTACGATCGATCGTGGTGGGGAATACTTAGACCAAGAATTTTGGATTATCTCGTAGATAATGAGATTTTATCTCAATGGACTCCTCCTTACACACCACAAAGATAATGATGTGGCAGAAAGGAGAAATCGAACCTTGTTAGACATGGTACGATCAATGATGGGCTTGCAAAGTTACCAAAATCCTTTTGGGGTATGCAATCGAGACAAATTGCTTACTTGCTAAACAGAGTTCCATCAAAGATAGTTGATGTTACTCCATATGAGATGTGGACTAACAAAAGACCCTATCTTACTCATTTGAAAGTTTGGGGTTGTCCTGCTTATGTGAAGCGGACACAGTCAGATAAATTTGATGCAAAGTCTGACAAGTGTTTGTTCGTAGGATATCCTAAAGAAACAATGGGATATCAATTCTACCATGCTGAGGAACAAAAGATGTTTGTTTCGAAGCATGCTGTCTTTTTAGAAAGAGTTTCTTTTACAAGAAGATGTGGGAGCAAAATTGAATTTGAAGAAGTTCAGATGCTCAAGCAGACGCAGATCAATCGCTCGAACTCAAACCGTGACTCATACATGATGAAGTAATATTCAACCTTCTACAACACACGGTTCATAGGTCACGTAGATACGCCTGTTCGAGAGATATGGATTTCTCGTGAATGAACAGGATGACGATTGCTCATAGAAGATGATGAGCCTACCACCTATGAAGAGGTTTCAAGAGTTCAGAGTCTGAGAAATGGCTTCATGCCATGAAGGCTGAAATGGATTCCATGTATGAAAACCAAGTATGGACTTTGGTTGAGGCACCCGAAGGAGTCAAACCCATAGGGTGCAAATGGGTTTTCAAAAAGAAAACCGACATGGATGGTAATGTAATTACCTATAAAGCAAGGTCAGGGCTAAAAGTTTTCATCAAAGACAAGGAGTTGACTACGACGAGACCTTCAGCCCAGTAGCAATGCTTAAATCCATTAGAATACTCCTAGCCATTGCCACTCATTATGATTATGAGATGTGATAAATGGATGTGAAGATAGCTTTCCTAAATGGAAATCTAGCTGAGGATATGTATATGACACAACATGAGGGCTTCACCTCCTATGATGGCGAAAAGGTATGCAAGCTTCAAAAATCCATCTATGGATTAAAGCAAGCATCCAGGAGTTGGAATATCTGTTTTGATGAGGTAATCAAAGAGTTTGGTTTCTCACAAAATCCGGATGAACACTGTGTGTATAAGAAGGTTAATAGGACTGCAATCGTATTCCTTGTGCTGTATGTAGATGACATATTATTGCTAGGAAACGATGTCTCTATGCTACAATCGGTGAAGATTTGGTTGTCCAAACAATTTGCCATGAAAGACCTTGGTGAAGCAACTTATATCCTTGGGATAAGGATCTATAGAGATAGATCAAAAAGGTTGTTTGGTTTTTCACAATCAACGTACATAGACAAGATGCTAAAGAGGTTTAGTATGGAGCAATCCAAGAGATGGTACCTTCCCGTGACTCATGGGATAACACTCTCGAAATCTATGTGTCTTAAGACACAAGATGAGAGGATGCGCATGAGTATGATCCCGTATGCATCTGCGGTAGGATCTATCATGTACGCTATGCTATGTACGACACCCGATGTATCATATGCTCTAAGTGTTACGAACAGATACCAATCGGATCCCGTGAGGGTCATCGGGTGGTCATCAAGAATATCCTCAAGTACTTGCGAAGGACTAAGGATGTTTTCTTGATATATGGGGATGGAGATCTCCAGGTGAGCGGGTATACAGATGCCAGTTTTCAATCTGATAAGGATGATTTCAAATTCCAATCAGGTTACGTATTCACACTAAATGGCAGGGCAGTTAGTTGGAAGAGTTCCAAACAAGAGACAACTGTCGATTCAACGACCGAGGCAGAGTACATTGCCGCTTCAGAAGTAGCAAAGGAAGCAGTTTGGATCAAGAAGTTCATTACTGAACTTGGTGTGGTTCCTAGCAGTGATGGGCCCATGCAGTTGTATTGTGATAACAATGAGGCTATTGCGCAGGCGAAAAAACCAAGGTCTCATCAACGATCCAAACACGTACTTCGCAGATATCATCTGATCAGGGAGATCATAGGACGAGGTGATGTCCAGATCGAGAGAATTCCCACCTAGCAGAATATTACTGATCCGTTGACAAAGCCATTATCACAAAAGAGTTTTGATTCTCATGTACTCGCCTATGGTATTAGATATCAAGGCGATTGGCTTTAGGTCAAGTGGGAGATTGTTATAGTAGTGCCTCAAGGCAATCACCTTTAGCGCATTTTGTACAAAGTTGTGTATGACTTTATGAATAAATAAAGAAAGACATATTTCATTAACTTCATTGCTCATTATTTATGAATGGATATTGATCTATAAGCAAATTAATGAAGTCCATGATGTATGACATAGCATGAAGGAAATTATGATGTGATCATACTACCGAGATTCCTATCATGTGCAATTATGTCAAGATTCAAATTATCCCTAGTCATAGGATTACCGAGACTGGACATCGGTAATCCGGAGAGACTAGTACATCTCAAGCTCCTTGATTTGATCAAGCAGTGGATCTCAGAAGCTGTAAATATAAGATATTTAGGGTTGAGATGTGGATGCTTACTAGAGGTAGTAAGTACATTGGATGACCTGCTATGAGATCATCACATGGATGTCCTATTCTAATGTCAGTGATAATCTCATCATAGCAATTGTGCAAGTATTCTTA
Organism: Erythroxylum novogranatense; assembly: GCA_029891385.1. Lineage (NCBI taxonomy): Eukaryota > Viridiplantae > Streptophyta > Magnoliopsida > Malpighiales > Erythroxylaceae > Erythroxylum > Erythroxylum novogranatense. Next base: position 48,022,872 of record CM057235.1, on the reverse strand, counting down.
GACTTGAGGTGCTCAAGGATATCTTGGATACTGATTCTGTGCTTTGACTCCATTCCTTGTTGCCTTATAGAGGTCGCTCATAGGGTGGTGATTGGGTACAGCTTGAGGTATTCGAAGGTAATTGAGTAGCCAATAGAGGATTCACCACTTCTGTGATAGCAGAAGATGATACCCATGGCCTCTTGTCAGGGTCATTACTTGGAAGTCTTTGGCCGGAGCATATATGTCATGAAGAATGTCTTCATTGACATATAAAGTAATGAGTCCCGTGACAAGAACTGAAATCACTGACTAGATTTGACGTAGTCGACCTAGTAAGAGTTGACACATTGCCCATACTCATAACCAAGTGGGGTATAGCATGGTGAAAGGACGAATTGCACGGTAATTGTCTATGGAAAGGTTCGTGATATGGTTCATGATGAATACATATTCATTCGTCAAACCAATTACTTTCCGGTCAATTGGGGGTCATGAGGTGTTGCTAGATACCACTCATGACTTGCTTAGATTAAGTGTTGATCTAAGTGGCCAACATAACCGGGAACCTAATGGGTCACACGCATAAGAGTGTCTCGGAGAATTCGTAAAATAGTTTTGGACAGAGTTCCAATATATGGAGAGCAAAAGGATTAAATGGATCCCGATGAGATCGAGATATGTCCCGATGAGATCGCGACATCGATATTGCTGAAAAACGTTTCCGAGGGTTTTTCCCATACCGAGACCTTAAGAGGCGGTAGGATAACCCCAAAGATGATGGACCACTTCAAAGATTTATTTATATATATATATAATTAATTAATTAAAGAATTAATATATATATATATATATATATATATATATATATATATATATATATATAAGTGTAAACGTGGAAGGAGAGGAGACTTAGCTTTATTATATATATATATATATATAAGGCTAACGTGGATGGCAAAAGGAAGCTTCTTCTTTTTCCTTGTCATGTTTACATTTAATGAAAAAGACAAAATGAAGAAGTAGAAAGTAGATGATGGTCGTGGGTTAGAGGAAGAAGGAAGAAATGTTGAAGGAAAAAAAGGTTTTTTCCTCTCTTCTCTTCTCACCATCGTGATTCAAGTTCTTTTTCTCCATTTTCATCTTCTCTTTATCGTTGATTCAAGCTCTCCAAGAACAAAGGTAAGATCTAGCAGTCTTTACTTTGTTCTAGCTATTTCCGAGTCAAAGGGTTTGTTCCGGTTAGGTTCTCCGGTCTCTGCGTGGATACCGTTAGAGACGGTCACCTTTGGCCGTTATGGTTTGAGTTTGTTGTATAGACACATGGATCCTGGCTTTCGGGAAGGTTCCGGAATAAAAATTTTTGTTTTCCGCACCGTGGGCATGTGATGCTCACACCGGAATTTTCCTACATTAATTAGTAACCATTTTTACATTGTAACCTTTCTAATATGAAAATAATATTGTTTTAAGTAAAATATATTTTAATTAGGATTTACTTCTATAGTTAATATCCATATAACCTTAAAAACATATATCAACTACTACATAGAAATGGTCTAGTAAACTACTTTAGTACACTATCTATGTACTTGGACTTAAAATAGGTAAACAACTTCTATATCTATCTTTATAGATCTAATTCTCAAAATTAGGTTATATTTTCATATCCAACAAGAGTTGTTCTTACATAATTATAGTTTCAACAATTGAAAATATGAAATTTGTTGGGTCCCAATTCTGGAGCCCAACTCTTGTGGAACATCATAAGATTTGAGCGTGAGTATTATCTTATAGGGTTGTTTAAATGAACCCTCATTAGCCAACATTGGTTCATCTTCATTCTTTGATACCATGCGTGTTGGGCCCCAATTCCAAACTATTCTTATACTGAAGTAGTATTCTACTGCTCAACTTCCATCCAAAAATTGAAATTCTTAGAGACTAAATTAAAATTCAATTTCTTCAGGCGATTTGTATCCCTAAAACGACCACAATCTGATATCTTTAGTGAAAGTTATGCCAATTGTCCCAAGATAGGTGCAATACAATTGAGGAAATAATCATGTTTGATTCTTTTGGCCATAACTTCATCATTCGACCTCCAAATGAAATGATTCTTAAACCAATAGATTCCTAACATATTTGTGTATCTCTCCATAAAAATTTATAGCCTTCGGTTTTGATCTGAAAAAGATTGATGAAAAGAAATTTAGGGATCGATTAGGAGAGCATAACTAGGTTATTAACATACTTTAGTATTTTAATCATATCTTGATCGGTAGAACTTCGAATGAGATAATTCTTGTTTAAAAATAAATTGGAGATATGGAGCTACAATTATTCTGCAAAAGTCAAGTGGTGATTTGGGTGTCTAGCTAGTGTGCGATCTCTCCTTGTGGTTTGAGATGTTATGAGAATGAGAATGAACCGATGTTGGCCAGGGAGATCTCATGGAAATAACCTTATAGGATAATATGCTCACGTCTTATGATGCATCCGAATAGTTGAGCTCTGAAAACGAAGTTCAACATCATGTGGTATTAGAGCATGAAAATGAACCAATGTTGGCTAATGAGAGTTCCTTGAAACAACCCTATAAGATAATACTCACGCTCATGTCTTATGATATTCCACAAGAGTTGAGCTCCAAAATCGGGGTCCAACATGTTGTGGTATCAGAGCGCTTAGATTTAGTATCTTACATGGGCATTTTTGAAAATATGTATCAAGTTACAAGCACTCATGACTGACATGTCTTAGCATGCAGCAACAATTGATCCTTAGTTTGAGTCGCATGTGTATGAATTATATGTATGAGTAAGTTTTAAGAGTTTAAGCTGATAGAATTAGTGAGAAAAATGATGCTCTTCCATGATATAAGAAAATGAAAGCTGTGGATAAATAGAAATGAGAAATAATACATGGTTAAATATGACAGATAATGATTCAACGTATTTGTATTGGGGGGATGCCTTATTAAATATGACATCAATATTGCACTATGGTGATATGTCCCCAAATGTAATATGGATGTGAATATATTATCATGGATTGTTGAGGAAAATAGGGAGACAAGTAGAAATGATGAGATTAAAGTGTACAAGTAGAATGTAATGAAAATAGAAATTGTTATTATCTTAAGAAGATGAAATTGGAACCGAAGTGGTTGTTTGATTAATGTAACAAAAGTTACGATCCACCATAATAAGAATGTGTTAGTGGGATTGTGTATGGATGATGTTGAGTTAAAATTAGGTATACTTGAAGTTATCAACTTGAGATGATGAATCTTGAACATGAATTATTGTTATACATATAAGTGAGATATTATGGAAAAGAAAGATAGGATTTTTGTGAATGATGAGAATTAGTTGTAGGTGATGAGTCAAATAAGTAGAGACTAGAGAATTTAATGAAATAATATTGGTATTTGAATGGATTTGCTCATGACATTTCAAGTTTGTACAATGAAAATTTCAAGCTTTTCATAAGGGAAAATTGTGTTTTGAACTCAAAGGAAAAACTGTATCAATCCAGGTAGAATTAACCAAAATTGTCTTTACGAAAGTTGGAGATTATCTTTCTAACTTTTCAACGATATAAAGTATGAAATTTTTAGATATCGAAGTCAAAAGATATGATCATTATAAGTTGGTGATGCTATATAGGATGTATATGTAGAAGAATTATGGTAAATGAAGTGATATCACATTAGGATTGTTGAATTTGGAAAGGTTATGGGTGAAAGGGGCGTTATAATGGATGTAGGAACCATTTAAGATGCTTTGGAGAGTGTAGTTAGTGAATTAGAACTTTTGGTGATGTGAGGAAGATCTTACTTCGTCTGATTCATCTTAGACTGAATCACTTCGTCTGATTCACCTTAGACTGAATCCCTTCACCTGATTCATCTTAGACTGAACTCCTTCGTCTAATTCATCTTAGATTGAATCACTTCGTCTGATTCACCTTAGACTAATCCCTTCGCCTGATTCATCTTAGACTGAGTCCCTTCGTCTGATTCATCTTAGACTGAATCCCTTCGTCTGATTCATCTTAGACTAAATCACTTTGTCTAATCCTTTTATATTTTTGAAATTTGAGATTTTGACTCTCTAGATGGCAAAATCTCTCTTGAAGGTCTTCACGAAAGTTGTAGATCTCGAAGTCCTCTTCGAAACTGCCCTAAAACTACCATAGGCTGATATCTCTAGTGAAAATTTTTTATTTCAATTATCCCAAGATAGGTACAATATAATTAAGGACATAATCATGTTTGTTCTTTTAGTCATAACTTCATCATCCGACCTTCAAATGAAGTGATTCTTGAACCAATAGATTCCTAACGTATTTGTGTATCTCTCCATAAAAATTTATAGCCTTTGGTCTTGATTTGAAAAAGATTGATGAAAAGAAAGTGAGGGATCGATTAGGAGAGCATGACTAGGTTATGAACATACTTTGATATTTTAATCATATCTTGATCAGTAGAGCTCTGAATAAGATGATTCTTATTTCAAAATAAACTAGAGATATAGAACTACAATTATTCTGAAAAAGTCAAGTGGTGATTTGGGTGTCTGACTTGTGTGAGCTCGCTCCTTGTGGTTTGAGATGTTATAAGAATGAGAATGAACTGATATTGGCCAGGGAAATCCTATGGAAATAACCTTATAAGATAATACGCTCACGTCTTACAATACATTCGGATAGTTGGGCTTCGAAAATGAAGTCCAACAAAATTGTTGTTATGTATAAGCAATATGTCTTTACATACTCCTATTGAAGAGGACAATTATTCTCCTACTAATGTCCTTGCAGACATGATAAATTTAAATCATCTCCAAAAAAATTCTTTGAATTCATCTTGAAAGTAACTATTTCAATATATTATATCCTTTCCACTATATATTAAATATATCAACAAAAACACTAGTTCGATGTATTGGTATGAAATTTGAATTTTCAAATATCATCTTACTCCCATTACTTATCTTAAGAATCATTATATATTAAAACAAATAATTTGTTTGATAGATATGTAAGATTATATTCAACTTTTGGATATCTCAACTTTTATTATTCTCTCTAGTTCAAAATTTAGTGGATAATATATGTTTCAACTAAGCATAACATTCCAAAATCGTTAATTTTGACATTTTCAAATTCTTAACATTTCATATCTAATATGAAATATTGTTAATTGATTTAATTGAAATTATTGAAGTCGAGTTATTATACTAGATAATATTACATAAAATATCCCATATTGTAATTTACTCCATATATAAATTCATACTCATATAGAGTTTAGTTATGATGATATTTACTAGAGAATCTATTCCTTGTAAATAATCAAAAAATTATATCACAGGACATCGATCTCATCAAAATGTTTTAACATTCTAAGTTAATAGATCACTTACAATCATTATAATGACAATTTTCGCATACTTACAAGTACCGTTTCAAATAGCTTTCTTATATGAGATCATTTCAAGAAACTTGTTATCTAACAAGCATCAACATTTTGTTTAAGTATCTCTATACTTTAGTTTATAAAATTGACTATTTTTTATAGGAAAAATATAATGTGTTTTTTATGCTCCATTAATGTTATATCTTAATAGAACAATAATTAAAAAATTAATGATAATACATAAATACAATAAATCTCATTATTATGATTCAATCCTATATTCATTTGCAATGACTTTATTATATACATATCAGAATATTCATAAGGGCATAAACCAATATATCTACTAGGAGAAAGACCCCTTAAACATGTCTATATAGCGTGGGGAAGATCTAAGTGACAGCTGCTATGGAATGGAGGCATGTCTGCCACTGGAAAAGAATACATTCTCAGAAGGTAGGAACTAAAAGGGACGAACTGAAGTTAGAATGTGTGGAAATCGACAATGAAAGTAACGAGAAGTGGGCGATCTGCTTAGAGGAGATGAAGGAATCAGGGACAAAAATATGGTGCAATCTATTGGTTTGATGTCTGGTTGGCGAAACATAATCTTGTCCTGTTTGTCGTTATTGATTGGCCGCACAAAAGGTGGAGACTTGTTTAAGGAAGTTGATCTTCAATGTAAAGATGAATGTTCCATAGATCATGAAATTAAAGGTGGTATAAGCGATGATTCTTATGATAGCATGAAGTTGAATACGATAACATGTTTTGGCCATTTACACCCGTATCCTGTCATTTCCCTTGTCGTGAAATATGCTTAGTTGATCTCGAAGAAAGGGTACCTTGAGGTACGACTTCTACTTGCTTAGATATCTCGAGATGATTAGTTTGTGGAAAAATTGCGTGATCTTAACCTGTGTTCAGTGATCAGAAACATTGATGCAGCAAAGTGAAAACTTTATCCTAAAATAAATTGGTTTAAAAACCATGTTATGTTGACTTCTGCTATAAAGACAACATCAGATCCTCACTGTGTCAGTGTGTTATGTTCTCTCTAAGTAAAGAATCTGCTATGTTCTCTCTAAGTAAAGAATCTAAAACAAAAGAGGAATAGAAGTCAACAGAAAGTAAGAGATGTAAGCCGTCGGTGTACAAAGATTCCTCCACAGGGAAAGCGAACTAGTTATGGTATGTTCACATAGTGGATTTATCTGTTAACATTTGTGTTTGTTCACCAAATTGTCAGTCTTCTTGATATTTCTTCACATTCTATACATGTATCTTTCCTTGCAAATCAAATTTTTAGGGCGAACAGATATCACGGTAAACCAAGAAGAGGTCGCCGTTGCTACCTGTTAACCATCAAAGGTGGTTCTTCCACAGGTAAGGTGTTGCAAGCTGAGCTTCAAGAAATTGTCGCTTATGAGCTGAAAATATGGTCAATGAGTGTTGGAGAAAAACTTGACACTGATCCTCTTTGTTTAATCAGGGAAAAGGCACAAGCTTTTCAGTTTTTATTCAGATCTCTGTGGCCATCCCAGCTGTAGAAGTAGACGTCACAATGCAAATACCAAAATAAACATCAAAAGATTCGACAGAAATGTTTTTGGAGCAATGAGGCATACCTTCCACGCATACATTCCAAAGAAGGCTACTGTATCAGCAGACCACACAACTGAGAAGGACTTTATGAAGAAGGGTATTATCACATTGACTAACGGGATCAGCAAAAATAAGTAGTTAAGAGCTTCTTTCTCGTTCTTGGAGCAATCACGGGCACGCAGGGAAGGAATTGCTGAAAATAGTATAAACATAGATCTGATCACTGTATCGCTATGCGAATGTCTATCAATCTCCCACACAATCCAGACCTTTTGAAGTGTAATCTAAAGGTGATGAGGAGGGGAAACGTGACTTACTGAACATCCAAATAGACCACATTCCCATCAATCTCCATATGTCTGGTTCACTTGATGGGAAAATGAGATTGTATGAAAGCGCTCCACCTAACAACATAGACACATATCCTTGAATCTCAAAAACAGTGTACAAGACGGTTCCAGGTACCGCAGGATTTTTTGTAGCCGTAGAAGCCCTTGGTGCGAAGGTCGCTGCTGTCTTTTGAACAACCTTTTTTTTCAAGAAAATAAAAACAATAGAATCAACCACAAACCAAGATTTTTAAAAAGACCAGTCACAAAATTTGTGCAGCTTTTGACAACCATGACCACTACACTGTCTTGGACATCAGTTTAACATTCATGTTTCTTCCACAAGCTCGAACAAACCGTATAAGAAACTAAACCTTTCCAGAAAAATGCCGTCTTGAAAATGCAAGAAAAAAACATGCAAACTAAAACCCATCTGCAATTTGAAGTGCACATTTATGAGATCATATAAAGTGTTGATGGCAATCAATAAAGACATAAAAAAAAGGAACCTTTTTGAGGTCCTTTTCAAGTTTAGGAGAAGCTGAAGGATCGGAACTGATGTTGCTCGTTTCGGTCGGTTCTTCTTCTAGTTTGAGCTTTTCTTTAGATTCTTCCACTGTCTGTGTATCCATTTCATTTGTACTGGCACGTAGTCTCAACTTCAAGCCCTTGCTCCGATACCAGGGAGAAGTTTTCACGGTTGATGCGACTAGTTGTTGGAACTTCAATAGCTGGCATTTGCAGAGACCAGCAGACGAGAGCGAAACCAGGGAACTCATGTTGTCCGAAAGAGATACGAAAAGAAAATTTGGACAACTCAAAGGAGATAAGGTACCTACCCACGGGCAACTTCGAAAGCTACTCAACGACGCCGTTTGAGTCTTAGCAAGCTTCGACATTGAAACGACAGCGTAGTCCTAAGTCTAAGAATACATGTACTGTACATATATAGATTTAGTTTAAAAGCCTAAAATTAGAAGGGAGTTCGTCAGAATATGAACAATAAGATCATTAATTAATGAAAATTCCAACTTGCAAGTCAAGTAGTTAAAAATTCTCTCAAGCCATTAGTGGAAAAATTTGCTTTGACGTACACGGGTAATTAAAGATCCTTAGGTTGTTTACAGAAAAAAGAAACGGACTGAAACACCGGTATAGTTGGGTGTGTTACGTAGTTTTCTTCCTCCCGAGATTATTTATTTTCCGGGAAATGGGTTTCTTTCGATTCTCATAGGAAACCCATTGCCAGGATTGGTGGGGAGGAGAGTTTGCTATAGAAAGTAATGAGACCGAGTCGATTCTTCTGTTAGCGGGTGGGACTTAATCTAATGGCTAACTTCCTTCTTGGATTTGTGCTGCCACTGCTGCTCTTGACAGGTACCCGCTTACTTTTTTCGCCATTGGAAGGGCATGTGATTATTGCAAAGCTTCTAGTTTAGCTATTGGACTTCTGAGTTTGAAGTTTGTTGCTTTGGCGTATTAACTATTGAAATTTTTTGAAATACGTCGTCTTTTTAACTTTTTTAGATTTAATTTGATGCTCTGGTCTTGATGCTCTGAATTTGGTATAAAATTTTGCTTTTTTTTATTTATATATAGTCTTTTCCTAATCTTGTGAAGACTTTTCTTGTTTATCATCTTTCTTGGCTCGCGTAAGCTTTCTTACTTGTTCATACTACAGTCAAGTTCATGGTAGATGAAGTTTTATTTGGGACAGAACATGGTTGATGTGTTCTGGAATCGACGATATCAATGAATTTAGTTGAATAGAAGAATGTGTTTGAAACCAATCAAAAGTAGAATTTAGAATAATTGCTGAATTAGTAATTGATTTTGCTTATTTCCTTCTTTCCTGCAGCTGCTTTGATTAATTGGAGTTTGATCTCCTTGGTTGATTTAATAGCTTTCCTTCTCATTCAATATACTGCTCCAGACATAGGTAAGCTACTCTTGTAGTTTCTTGACTATATCAATTCTGCTGACATTCAGCTCAAGAAAATTTATGTTTTTATTGCTCTTGAAAATGTATTTTCTGCAACAAGAAGGGGAGGACAATGCAAAATTTGGAAAATTTTATTCCCACACCTATGCTTCTTTTTATTCAGCTAACTTTTTCGTTCACGGTTTTTGCAAAATTACGCTAATACACCATTGTTTTTGAACAGGATTCCGATTCCGAAGGCGATATCTCATTCTTTGGCCTGTGATTTTCTTTTCACTTGGTGTGATTCTTTTCCAATTGTTATATCTTGTTATTTGGGCAATCCAAGGAAACAATTGGAGTGGAGCAAATGCAGGATGGGCACAGTTAGTTGGTTTTATGATGTAATATTTAATTTTCAGTTTTATCCTATTTTTCCACTTCACAATCAATCTGCATAAATTGACAAATTCTTGGTGCAATTCTGCAGCGTCCACTCTTGGAAGTCACCCTCAGTAATTTATTTCTTGCTTACCCAACTATTAGCATTGGTTGTTGGTTTGGTTGATATATATGGCAGCAGATTTGGTATCATTACATGGGAAAACTCTGGATGTGGACACATTCTAGTTGTGCTTGAACGTTTAGGTTTGTACAGAGTCTGCTGAAGCTTCATCTTATTCTCTTGTTAATCTCCCTTGCTTTCTGTTTATTCAATTTTGGGTGTCCATCTTTGTGGACATGTAATAGATAAAAATTCCAATACGAATATATGTTTTATGGTGTTCTTCAGTAAACTTTATGGCATCTTTTTTTTTTTGGTTAAATTCATAAATGAACCTTGGTTTCAAAGTTATTTCATTTTTCGATTTGCTTCTGTTCATGCAAGTTTCTGAACTTCCCTTTTTATTGTCTGAATTGGAGTTTATTGACAAGAATACTGGACAGTACATAGGCATTGACTGAGGTTTTTCTCTTTTCTCTACTTGTAAGGTTCTCATCTCAGTGTTACTTCCTGTTTGCTGTTACCGGCCATTCAACTAGGTGTGGGTATTAGCCATCCATCTTGGCTCTCTCTACCTTTTTTCATTTGCAGCTGTGTTGGTCTTGTGGACTGGTCTCTGACCAGCAATTTTCTAGGCCTTTTCAGGTGATCTCTTAGTGGCTAAAGATAAATCAGTAGTTACTTTAATATATTAGAAAGAAGTACAGGTGATCTATATTTCAAATACTTGCTATTATAGTTTTCTAATGGTTATATTTTTTTTCTTTATGATCTTGTAGGTGGTGGAGGCCCCTTCAGCTGTATGCTAGCCTAAACATCATACTACTTTATGTCTATCAGCTTCCTGTGGAGTTTCCCAGCATAATTAACTGGGTGGCAGATTTTATTGGTCTGTTCAAAATATGTGCAAAATCAGAATGGCCCAACATTTGTTCTAGTCTTTTTCTTGTAATTTTCTATATCATGGTATGTATTATTCATGTAATTAAAAATCTGTTTATGTTTAATTTGTTGAGATATTCTCTCCTAAAGTCAAAATCGGTGCAACAATGGTCTAGCACTGATGTCTTCCAAATTAAATATGATGCTTATAGAATTCAATTAAAGTAAGTTGCTTCTACTAGTAATCGTTCACATGGTAAATGATTATATGTTTGGATCAGGGAGGCTTTTGATTTTGAGACATGATTGTGATTTAACTGGTAGAAAAATGTAATCAGTATCATAAGTAGCAAGTGTGGAGGGATAAATGACCAATTTGAGTTCTTGAATGAAAAAAAAAAGCAGCTCATAGAGGCAATTAGTTCATTGGAAGCACAGAGATTATGATTATTTGGGTAGGAGTTCAGTTTCACAATTGTTCTATGCATGATAATGGAGAATTAGATTGGCTTCCTCTGTGAGAAATGCCTGTTTAGGCTACTCTACCACGGAAGTTTCAAGTTCAATCTTAACAGTGGTAGGTTTGCAGAAAGGTTATGGCAACGATTGGTAGTATAAGTCTTCTGTTCTTCTGCGCTTCTAAGTGAAGGAGATTTTCAACTAGCATGAGCCCAGAAAGTGGCTTGTGCTCTTCTAAGATGTATAGGTGCCACATGAAATAAGAGCTTTCATATAATTGATGAGGTTCCCTCTGATTATTTCTTTTTTTTTAATGAGATATGGAAATTTTGGCTTTGTTACTTCCTAGTTGCTAGGAATGTGAATGGTTGTTCAATATCTTTGAATTGATGCAAGTTGGGGGGACCAAATTGTTGTCTATCAATCAACGATGCATCCTTATCATGTCTTGATTAAGTAATTCAATTGTTGATGTAAAACATTACTATCATCCATTCTTTCGTCATGTCCTCCTCATTTTATTGCTTTTTTCCTGGGCCGTTTACATTGCATCCTATCTAACCTTGTACCTCTTGATTCAGCTATCTTTTATTAACCGTGACTTGGAGGAAATGGACTTCATTATGTCTATAAGAGAAAATACTTTGACAGAGCAACTTTTACCCTTGAGGCATTCATTTTTCATTCGTCAACTGAGGTAAAGCTTGGCCAATACTACCTGACATCTTGTCATCCTGTTCCCACTTTTCTTTTTCAATTCTTTTATGTTATTATTATGGCAATATCATCACCAAAAGATGACAACACTGCTTGATTATTGCCTTCCAGTTTGTTGCTGTTATGTCCTCCCTAGATCTCGTGTCTTAGGGGGATTCTTGTTGGGTTGTTGTTGTTGTTGTTGTTATGGTAGTCTGTTACTGTCTTAATTTTGGGGTACTTTCTCATTTGGTTGTTCTTGTAATATTGTGATTAATAGTTGACTTATAAGTGTTTGGAAAACCTATACTAATGAAAGTTGCAGCAAGGTTTCAAACTTACACTTTTTTATTACATCAGTAACCTTTTCCATGCATTTTTCTTGTGCATATGGTTTGAATGTGGTTAGTGGAAACCCTATTTCTATTGCCTTGCAATTTTGAATCCAGTCAGAGTATAGATCACGAAATATCTGCCTAGATGAAAACTTTAATTTGCTTGTTGCTTGCAAGGTTAACGAGCCTGCTTTAAAATGCAGATCTGGAGTCAGGCATACGAATGTCTTGTTGAGGGGAGCAGTTTTTCGGACCTTCAGCATTAACTTTTTCACGTATGGTTTCCCGGTATATATTCACTATCCAGATACTGTTATCTGCTCTCTGGATTAGACTGGTTTCTTGGCATCTGTGATCTGTTGCTTTGGGGGATACAGGGTAAATTCCTAATAAATGGCGTGAGCTGTACTAATATGTTACTGACTTGGACTAAAATGATTTTGCTTTAACAAATTATCAATCTTTTTGTAGCTGATATCCAATCTAATTATTTTAAGAGGTACAATTGTTTGTTTAACATTAAAGGCACTTGAGCAGTGATTGTCTGAGACCATTTGGACAATTACTTGAGCATTATCTTGTAGTATCATCTCCGTAAATCGGAAATCAATTACATTGTCAACTTCTGTGTCCTTTTCTGGTTGGTATGTACTGATTGAGATTTGAGTTGGTAATCTTAAAGCTAAATCTTCTTGAATGAGGCAAATACTGCATAACGTATCAACAAATACTTAATTGACTGTCATTGTTTGGGCCTCCACTTTTCAATGACTAAATGCAAGATACAAAAGCAATGAGTTTAGTACCAATTTCTACTTGAACACATCATTTGATTTTTGACTTTCAGTGCTGGATTTGACAGGTTTCCCTTTTTGCTCTGTCCTACTGGAGCTTTCACTTTGCCAGTATATGTGCATTTGGATTACTCGCATATGTTGGCTACATTGTCTATGCCTTCCCTTCTGTTTTCCGTTTACATCGGTTGAATGGACTGCTTCTCATCTTCATTCTCTTTTGGGCTGTTAGCACGTATATCTTCAATGTAGCTTTTCCATTCTTGAATTGGAAAATAGGCAAGGTATTCGCACTTTCAACTTTAACCTCCAATTTTTGATAAAAACATGGATCTCAAAGTTCAATAACCTTGGCTGTGCATGCAGGATATGAAAATATGGGATATGATTGGATTTTGGCATTATCCCACTCCTGGATTATTTCTACTTGCACAATTTTGTCTTGGCATATTGGTTGCCTTGGGTAATCTTGTCAATAACTCTGTTCTTCTTTACTTGTCTAATGAGGGAGATCAGTCTTTGAACAATTCTATTACAGAAGGTAATGAACTAATTGATTCAAACACTAACCTGTGGCTTTTTTTGTTGTGGGTCATCATGATTTTTTCAGCATATTTTTTGTCCTTCTGACTGTATATTCGAGCAGTTATGAGGGATATGTAATCTGCAGACTGAGAGATGCATGCTACCCTTCATCTATTTAATTGCTCTTTGTTTCTGTAGTTTCTGTGGAGGAAGATACCAAGGTATTGATAGTTGCAACAATTGCGTGGGGATTGCGGAAATGCTCTCGAGCTATAGTGTTGACATTGATATTCCTCATCGCCATGAAACCTGGTCTCATTCATGCTGTATATCGTATGTTCCATGCAATTCACTCAAACTCACTAATTTGCATAATACGTGGTAGTCATCACTAGTGATGCCTGTTATCAATTAGGGAAGCATGAGATAATTCCAGTTTTCTAATCAATTGTGTACTTTGGTCTGTGCTCCAGTGATTTTTTTCTTGATGTATCTATTGAGCCACAGTATCAGCAGAAAGATACGGCAATTCCTGATTCTTCTGTGTGAAGTTCACTTTGCACTTTTGTACATACTTGAGATTGACTTCATCTCCAATGTGTTTGAGGAAAATGGTTCTTTCAGGATGGAAGTTTTGCTGCAGTTAGGTAGGTGTTGGTGTTCAATTGTTTGACTTCTCAGGATGAACTTTTTAATTGGTTTTGAGGTTATGATATATTCTTTTTTATGCTATAAACCCAAGAATGTAACTAAATCATATCGTGTGAACTGTTGCAGGTCTCCTGAAGCAAGATAGTTCCTGGGATTTTTTGGAAATAGCTCTGCTTGCTTGTTTTTGTGCCATTCATAACCATGGATTTGAGCTCTTATTTTCATTCTCAGCAATTGTGCAGCACACACCTAGCCCTCCTGTTGGATTTGGCATCTTGAAAGCTGGTCTGAACAAATCAGTCCTCTTGTCAGTATATGCCTCCACATCGGCAAGAAATGACCTTGATAATCCTTCTTATGGTATGACTTCATGAATAACTCCAGACGTTCTAAGTGACTTGGCAATTGGTTACCGTGTTTAGATATTGGAATTGGTTCATACGGTTTTACTTTTTCGACCAACCGTTAAGTAGAACAATGAACTTCTCTGGAAACAGCTAGCCTTTCACCATAACCCTCCACTCTACCAACCACCCTCCCCCAAAAATAAGAAGCTAAAATCTGGTAGAAAAAGGCCAAAGGTAGCTTGTTCTTGTACAATTATGCATTTGGGGTCTATCTCTTGTTTTCTACAATAATGGATCTACCCAAGATTTTAACTTGAGATGTCATGTCATCACACTTCTTTGTATTTATCAATACATCATATTTATGTATAACTTTATGATAAGTTCTCTTCCTAATATTCAATCTGCACTGGATGCCAGTCATTGACCACATTTTTTGACTTTTGTCTTTGCAGAGAGTAGGATAGCATCATTCCTGGGTGCAATCGGGCAGAAGTTTTTATCCATCTATCGCTCTTGTGGAACTTACATTGCATTCCTCACTATTCTTGTCACAGTGTACTTGGTGACACCTAATTACATATCATTTGGATACATATTTCTTCTCCTTGTTTGGATTATTGGAAGACAACTAGTGGAGAGAACTAAAAGGCGCTTATGGTTTCCTTTAAAGGCATATGCAATTGTGGTGTTTGTCTTCCTCTATAGTTTGAGCAGTTTCCCAAGCTTTGAGACATGGCTTTCCAGATTTATAGACTTAAAATTTTATGTTGGCTATGACTCGAAGGCTTTATTGTTTGGAAATGTATGGGAATCTTTGGCAATCTTGGTAGTGATGCAACTTTATAGTTATGAGCGGAGACAAAGCAAGTACAGCAGATCAAAAGACCCTGACCCATTGGATTCAGGAGTATTTGGATTTGTAAGACGATTCCTGATCTGGCATAGCCAGAAGATCTTATTTATTGCACTATTCTATGCTTCTTTATCTCCCATTAGCGCTTTTGGTTTTGTCTATCTACTTGGTCTTGTCATTTGTTCAACTTTTCCCAAAGCTTCTCGGGTACCATCAAAGTCCTTTCTGTTGTACACGGGATTCTTAGTGACAGCTGAGTATCTTTTTCAGATGTGGGGTAAACAGACTGGCATGTTTCCTGGACAACAGCACTATGATTTGTCTCTTTTCTTGGGATTACATGCATATGATCCAGGTTTTTGGGGCCTGGAGTCAGGATTGAGGGGAAAGGTACTTGTAATTGCTGCTTGCACCCTTCAGTATAATGTTTTCCACTGGTTAGAGAAGATGCCAAATATTGCTGTAGATAAAGGTAAATGGGAAGAACCTTGTCCTTTGTTTGTCTCGGAGGAAGATATTTGCATAAATGGCTCCACAACAAACAATGAAAATAGGCCACCATCAGATTGTAGTAGTCAATCTGATAAAAGAGAGGAAGTGACAAGCACCTCAGGGTTATCTTTCACTGCCAGCCCCACTCAAGCACAAAATCACAATTCCAATAAAGCCGTAAGCTCAGAAGGTGGTAGCACTAGAAAATTTTTATTTGGAAATTTCTGGGGAAGCACCAAAGAGAATCACAAATGGAACAAAAGAAGAATTCTTGCATTGAGACAGGAAAGATTTGAGATGCAAAAGACTCTCTTCATTATTTATCTGAAGTTCTGGATTGAGAATATGTTCAATCTCTATGGGCTTGAGATTAACATGGTTGCTTTGCTCCTTGCCAGTTTTGCTTTGTTGAATGCCGTCTCTATGCTATATATTGCCTTGCTGGCTGCTTGTGTTCTTTTAAGTCGGCACATAATACGAAAATTTTGGCCAATGTTTGTCTTCTTGTTTGCTTCAATTCTCATATTGGAGTACTTCTCTATTTGGAATAGTATGTTTGCGGCAAATCAACAAATCCCAAGTGGGACTAGCGTAAATTGTCATGACTGCTGGAGAACTGCAGCTTTGAATTTCCAGTATTGCAAGAACTGTTGGTTGGGTATTACTCTCAGTAATATTTATATTTGTTTCCGTGCAAATAATATATTTCTTATTTCCTGATATTCTAAGATCCACAACATAGCATGAAAATCATGCAGTTCTTAAATCGGAATAGGATACTGCAATTGTTAAGTCAATTAGCTGGATTTCAACCTTCATGGGGAAGAATGCTCTTCATCGTTACATGAAATTTCAAAGTTCATTTGATGTATCTTTTATCAAAGTTAGAATAAAGATGTTCCTAATTCACGATCTTGATTAATTTTATATTAACTGTTGGATAATTATCTTAGATAAGTTTAGTTAGCTTAGGAGATTATCTTGTAGGAGATAAGTTTATCTTTTAGTAGATAAGATGTACTATAGATAGGATAAGTTAGTATATACGAAAAATCCAGTAGTTTAGTAGTATTAGAATAGATTATACTCATGTATAAATTACATATAATCAGAGAAATAAAGTGGTTTTTCTTCTGATATTTTCCATACCCTCTTGTTTCATGGTATTAGAGCTACCGATTCTGGTAGCCTAATTTTTCTAGCCACATCATGGCTAGAGTTCAACCAACCTTTGGTTCCTTTGATGAGTCCCTAACCTCATCCCAAATACCTTCAATCCAAACTCTATCTCCTTCTATTGATAATCTTTCGTTGCAAATCACGCAACATTGATTAAATGAAATGAATTTCTAAGAATGGTCCTAGTCAGTCATGCTCGTAATCAAAGCAAGAGGCAAGGCTGGGTATCTAACAGGAGCAATTCCTCAACCACACGAAACAACAGTCACTTACGATGCTTGGGAAGCTGAGAATTCTATTGTCATGGCTTGGCTTATAAATTCAATGGAGCCAAAAATAGGAAGAACCTACCTATTTTGCAAAACTACAAGAGAAATCTGGGAGGTTGTGCAAGAAATATATTCTGATTGGAAAACACTACTCAGTGCTTTGAAATCATATCAAAAATCAGAAATACTCAACAAGGTAATATGTCGGTTACCAAGTATTTTAACTTACTCACTGGATTATGGCAGGAGATGGATCTATCTTATGCAGTAAATTGGAAGTGTTGTATTGATGCCGAAATGTATGAAAAATTATTGGAGAGGAGAGAGTTTTTGATTTCTTGCAGGGACTTAATGTTGGACTTGATGAAGTACGAGGAAGGTTACTTGGTTTAAAACCATTGCCATCAATCCAAGAAACGTTTACTGAGGTTCGTAGAGAAGAGAGTAGGAAAAAGGTCATGCTTACCTCACACACTTTTGAACAAACCTCTCAAGACTCAGCTTTAGTGGCAAACTCTCGAAAGGAGTCTACTTACCAAACCTGAGAGCAAGAAACCAAGAACAAGCAGTGATGTGACCATTGTGATAAGCCCTACCACACCCGTGAGACCTGCTGAAAATTACATGGGAAACTATCTGTCAGTCAATTAACCAAGGACATGGATTGTATTGTGACATTCTTTCCATCTCATTGTGAATTTTAGGACCGGTGTTCGGGGAAAGGCAGTTTTGAGGAGAAAGATGGGCTTTACTGCTTCTCATGAAAGAGTACTCCTACTAAATCTAAATCACCACATAGGATTTCCTTTTCAGTTATGTCAAATTCTGATGTTATTTGTGACATCAATGCCTTGGTCATCCCAATTTCCCATATTTGAAAATCTTATATCCAAACCTTTTCATCAATAAAAATCAAATTTCTTTATATTGTGAGCAATGTGTCCTTGCAAAACAAACCAAAAATACTTATCCCATACACTCATACATACCCTCAAAACCTTTCCAATTAATTCATAGTGATATTTGGGGTCCTGCTAGAGTTACAAGTCTAACCGGTACTTGTTGGTTTATCAGTTTCATTGATGATCATACAAGGGTATGTTGGGTATATCTAATGAAAGACAAATCTGAAGCCTATCATATCTTTAAACAATTCCACAAACTCATCCAAAATGTATTCCAGACCTCTATTCAATTAGTGCGTACAGACAATGGGAGAGAATAATTTTCAATTGATTTTATTCAATATCTCAATGGGAATGGGATCATTCACTAGATCTTTTGTGCTTATACCCCACAGCAAAATGGGATAGCGGAGAGAAAGAATTGTCATCTTTTAGAGGTAGCCCAATCTATGATGCTTACCGACTTTGTTCCAAATTCCTATTGGGGAGAAGCCATTCTAACTGCCTCATACTTGATAAATCGTCTTCCTTCAAAAGCTCTTAAATTCCGAACCCCATTAGGTGTTTTTCTAGAATAATTTCCTCATATTAAGCTCTTTAATTCTCTTCCTCCTAAAGTCTTTGGATGTACTATTTTCGTACACAACAATCAACCCAATAGAAGCAAACTTGACCCATGAGCTATTAAATGTGTGTTTGTTTTGTACTCCCCACTCAAAAGGGTTATAATTGTTTCTCACCTTCTACAAACAAATTCTTTGTTTCATATGATATTTTTTTTTCAAAAAACAACCATACTTCATCAATAGGGAGACATCCAATGAAGAGATTTATTGGGACTCAAGCATATCACTTCCTGCCTCACAAACCTTCCTGCAAAACCCGCAAACATCGCAAAACACCTACCGTTGAACCTGAAACTGTCTAGTCCAATTCAGTGGGAGAACCAATTCCCAAAAAACCAACCTTAGTGTATTCTCGAAGGCCTAAAGCTCCTCAACAAGGCCAATCATTGGACTACGAACCGACTCTTAGAGAGACTATGGTAAGTGACTTAGATGTGCCAATTGCACTACAAAATGGGGTAAGATCATGTACTAAATATCCTATTTCAGATTATTTGACTTATTCAAAGTTATCTTCAAAGTTCAAAGCTTTCACTACTAAGCTTGACAGTGTAAGAATTCCAAGAAATGTACATGATGCATTCCAAGAACCTAAGTGGAAGGAAGTTGTACTTGAAGAAATGAAAGCTTTACTTGATAATAAAACATGGGAGATTGTGGATCTACTCGAAGGGAAAAAGGTGGTTGGTAGCAAGTGGGTGTTCACCATGAATTATAGGGCAGATGGAGAGATTGAAAGGTATAAGGTTAGATTAGTGGCTCAAGGCTTTACACAAACTTATGGAATAGATTATTTTGAGACATGTGCTCCAATTGCGAAGTTGAACACAATTAGAGTCCTATCATTGGTTGCAAATTTAGATTGGGAACTCTATCAACTCGATATTAAAAATGCCTTCCTAAATGGTACAGTAGATGAGGAATTATATATGAGGATACCACCAGGTTTTGAAACCGACGAAGGAAGCGGAAGAATTTGCAAACTAAAAAAATCCTTATACGGCCTCAAACAGTCTCCACGAGCATGGTTTAAGAGGTTCAGTGACACTCTTTGTAGGTTTGGATACAAACAAGGACAAGCTGATCCCACAATATTTGTGAATTGTGGAAAAAATGGAAAGAAATCTATCTTGATCGTGTATGTGGACAATATTATAATCGCAGGCGATGACACTAGTGAGATCAATGTTCTTAAACAAAAATTGAGTCTAGAATTTAGGGTAAAAGACCTCAGAGCATTAAGACACTTTCTTGGAATGAAGATTGCTAGAAATAAGGAAGGTATTTTCATATCTCAATGAAAATACATTCTTGATTTACTGGAGGAAACAGGAAAGATGGGTTGCAAACTTATGGGAACTCCACTGGAGAGAAATTGAAAATTCAAGAAAAATGAAGAAGATCCTCCTGTTGACAAAGGAAGATACCAAAGGTTAGTAGGAACACTTATCTATTTGTCACTAACTAGACCAGACATTGCTTATTTTGTGAGTATTGTTAGCCAATTTATGCACTCTCCAACTCAAAGACATTTAGAGGCAGTCAACCATATTCTGAGATATCTCAAAGGTAGTCCAGGTAGAGGATTAATGTTTCGAAAAAATGAGAAAAGAAGCATAGAAGGGTTCACGGATGCAAATGGGGCTGGTTGTATTGAAGACAGTAGGCTAACATCTGGTTATTGTACTAAACTATGGGGATGTTTCGGAAAAATGAGAAAAGAAGCATAGATGGGTTCACGGATGCAGATTGGGCTGGTTGTATTGAAGACAGTAGGTCAACATCTGATTATTTTACTAAACTATAAAGGAGTCTTGTCACATGGAGAAGTAAGAAACAGTCCGTAGTGGCAATAAGCAGTGTAGAAGTAGAGTTTAGGAATTTGTGAAGTTATTTGGTTAGAGAGGATGATGCAGGACTAGATCACCGCTTTCTCTCCCACCAAAGTTTTCAGTGGTAGTAAATCAACCATCAGTATAGTAAAGAATTCAGTCAACATGATTAAAAAAAAACATGTTAGAATTGACAGAAGCTTTATCAAATGTGAAATAGAAGAAGGGGCCATTGATCTATGCTATGTCCCTACTGAAGCACAAAAAGTCGATATCTTCACAAAGATCATGCCTACGCCTAGATTTGATACAATTCTAAGCAAGTTGGGATTGATAAATATCTATTCCTCAACTTGAGAGGGAGTGTTGGATAATTATCTTAGATAAGTCTAGTTAGCTTAGGAGATTATCTTCTAGGAGATAAGTTTATCTTCTAGTAGATATAAGTTTATCTTCTAGTAGATAAGATACTATATACTATATATAGGATAAGTTAGTATATACGAAAAGTCCAGTAGTTTAGTAGTATTAGAATAGATTATACTCATGTATAAATTACATATAATCAGAGAAATAAAGTGAGTTTTCTTCTGATATTTTCTATACCCTCTTGTTTCAGTAAACACTTTTGTCCTTCAACTTTTTCCCTTTTCCTCATAAGGAAAAAATAATAATCCACTTTTACCTTACAATCGGAGCATAGACTAACTAGATGTGCCACTCTTTGTGCAGGACTTGTTGTGGATGATCCACGGATGCTTATTAGCTATTTTGTGGTCTTCATGTTTGCCTGTTTTAAGCTCCGTGCTGATCAATTATCCGGTTTCTCGGCCTCGTCAACTTATCGGCAGATGTTGTCTCAACGGAAAAATATTTTTGTTTGGAAAGATCTCTCTTTTGAAATGAAAAGCATGTGGACCTTTCTTGACTACCTGAGGCTCTACATTTATTGCCACCTGTTGGATCTTGTGCTTTGCTTGATTTTAATTACTGGAACCCTTGAATACGACATTCTGCACCTTGGATATCTTGCATTTGCTTTGGTCTTTTTTCGGATGAGACTTGTAATACTGAAGAAGAAAAACAAGATATTCAAATTCTTGCGCATATACAACTTTGCAGTTATTATTCTTTCTCTTGCTTATCAATCTCCTTTTGTTGGGGTATTTTCTTCTGGAGATACAAAACAACTAGGTTATATATATGAGATGATTGGATTTTACAAATATGACTATGGGTTTCAGATAACTTCAAGATCTGCACTAGTGGAGATTATCATATTCATGCTGGTGTCACTTCAATCATACATGTTTTCGTCCAGTGAGTTCAACTATGTTTATCGATACCTTGAAGCGGAGCAAATTGGTGCCATTGTGCGTGAGCAAGAGAAAAAAGCTGCCTGGAAAACTGCACATTTAAAATACATTCGTGAATCTGAGGAAAAGAAACGACAGCGTAACTTACAAGTAGAGAAGATGAAATCTGAGATGCTTAATTTGCAGATTCAGCTTCACAGCATAAACCCAGCTGGAAATTGTGGCAATTCTTCACCTGGTAGTGTAGGCTTAAGAAGGAGAAGAAGTACATCTGTTACCTTCAATAGGGATTCTGGAAGTCCTGAGAGAGGTGAAGGAATCATCATGAAACATGAGCATGAGCAGATCAGTAGAGAGGATTTATTTGTTCCTTTTGAAGTAAATGAATTTCCTGCTAGTTTGAATACTGAAAGTCCAACAGCATTAATGTCTCCAAGGTATTTTTCCGAATCTCCTATTTGTGAGATCACTGAGATCAGACAAGAATCAGCTGATGGCTTACCTTTGAAGTCTGTCAGGAAAGAGAATGGTCATTTAAAGGAAAACCCCTTGAAATCTGCAGTGCAGTTATTTGGTGATGGCGTTTCACAGGTGCAGTCTATTGGAAACCAGGCAGTTAATAACCTAGTGAGCTTTTTGAACATAGCACATGAAGATTCAGATATGAATGAGCACTCCTCTACTGAAACTGGAGTAGATGATATCGAAAATGAAAAAACCAGGCATGTGAGCTTGCACCGTTCATCTTCTCTGCAATCCGATACAAGTGATGCTACAAGTCTGCAGATAGGAAGGATCTTCCGTCATATATGGTCTCAAATGCGGTCAAACAATGATGTTGTTTGTTATTGTTGCTTTGTTCTTGTCTTCCTGTGGAACTTCAGTTTGCTTTCTATGGCATATCTTGCAGCCCTCTTCTTGTATGCTCTCTGTGTTAACACCGGCCCTAATTATATCTTCTGGATTGTTATGCTTATATATACTGAAGTTTATATTTTGCTTCAGTATCTTTATCAAGTCATTATCCAGCATTGTGGATTGGGTATTGATCCACACCTCCTTCGCGAGTTAGGATTTCCTGCACAGAAGATAAAGTCGTCCTTTGTCATCACTTCACTTCCTCTGTTTCTTGTGTACTTATTTACTCTCTTACAGAGCTCTATAACTGCCAAAGATGGTGAATGGGTGCCTTGTACAGGCTTTAAGTTCCAGAAAAGAAGTAGCCTGCATGGGAAGGAAGTTATTGCAAGTTATAGCTGGAGTGAGAGGGCCCAAGAGCTTCTACGACGAATCACAGATACAGCGGGATTGATATTGAGAAGCTTCTTTCGGTACTGGAAATCATTGACACATGGGGCAGAGTCTCCTCCATATTTTGTCCAATTGTCTATGGATGTAAACATTTGGCCAGAGGATGGAATTCAACCAGAAAGGGTTGAATCTGGAATCAACCAATTGCTTAAACTAGTTCATGAACAGAAATGTAAGGATATAAACCCAAATCTTTGCCCATTTGCAAGTAAGGTTCTTGTCCAGAGTATAGAAAAAGGTCAAGAAAGCTCAAACATAGCCCTGGTTGTACTTGAGGTTGTCTTTGCCTCCCCTTTGATAAACTGTACTTCTGCAGAATGGTACAAGTCACTCACTCCTGCAGCTGACGTAGCAAGAGAGATTCTTGAAGCACAACGTGCTGGATTTGTCGAGGAAATTGAATTTCCTTACCCTATTCTTTCTGTGATTGGGGGAGGGAAAAGAGAAGTTGATCTGTATGCCTACATATTTTGTGCAGATTTAAGTGTATTCTTCTTGGTTGCAATGTTCTACCAATCTGTCATCAAGAATAAAAGTGAATTTCTTGATGTTTATCAGCTAGAGGATCAGTTTCCAAAGGAGTTTGTTTTTATCTTGATGGTATGACTCGATTCTTTCAAAGCTGTGCAATTCCAAGTTCTTCTAACATCGTTGCAACATTTTTATTCAATCGTGCAAGCTGCTTGTAGAAAAAATGAAGTGCATTGCCTAGATTATTTGCAAAATATAGCAGAGATACTAGTCAATCAAAGTTTGAAGATCAAATACCAGCTTCTTGATTTTAAGACCATCTATTTAGTCAGTGAGCATAAATTTGATACTGGTGTAGGTTTTTAAATTGCATCTCTTAACAAACTCCCCCACAATCTTTTCTCCGACTTCATGATCAAATAATTCAAGTCATGTTTGCTTGCGAAGGTGCATTTTTCATTCATCTTAATTCCGTAAAAGCAAAATTCACTCATATTCTTATTGATCGACTCAGCTTATTAGAGAATTAAGACAGCTATTCCTAGCAACTCCAAATGGTGGAGCTTGAAGTAATAGTTTGAAATTACTCCAGCTACATGTGTTTTCTTGGTAGTTTGTACTGTTTTAATCCATGCTTAAACCTTCTTTCTAACTGTTCCTGCAGATTATCTTTTTCTTGATCGTTCTTGATCGTGTTATATACCTCTGCTCATTCGCCACTGGAAAAGTTATCTTCTACATTTTCAACCTCATCCTTTTTACATATTCAGTTACAGAGTATGCTTGGTACTTGGAACCTTCGCAAGAACATGTTGCTGGCCTAGCACTCCGTGCTATCTATCTTGCAAAGGCAGTTTCTTTGGCACTGCAGGCCATACAGATCCGCCATGGAATCCCTCATAAAAGCACATTGTATCGACAGTTTTTGACTAGTGAAGTTTCACGAATTAATTATTTGGGTTATAGACTTTATCGAGCTCTACCGTTCCTTTATGAATTGCGGTGTGTACTTGACTGGTCATGTACAACCACTTCTCTGACCATGTATGACTGGCTGAAGGTACGCTGCTAAGAATCCTTGAAATATTTCGTGAGCTCACCATCATATCTACCGTCAAATCATTATAAGCATGACTTCTTGGTATCTGTTTTCATTCTATTTGTCATTTTCAGATTCTAATTTTGCTTTTGGTTCTTCCTAAACCATCTTGACCTAACAGACTTAGTGAACAGCTATACATTTCTGTACAAGGGTTTATATGAATTTTTTTATCATCCATGTGATGACTTTTAACTACACATTTCATTTTCAAGTATTATACAACTTTTTTAATTGTTTCTTCTTGCATATTTAGCTGTCAAATTATCTCATTGTTTAATCACCATGGATTTGGCCTGGTAGTAAGGAGGTACTAATATCTTTCCATTATCAGGTCAAATCCTGGTAAGTTTTGGGTTAAGGGACGTTGTAACTATTGTTGCTTTTCAATGAATCCAAAAAAGTTTCTTCCACTGTTTGGAGTTCATTCTTCTTGGTAGGGTTTCTTATCATATTATCTGAATTTCACTATTCGAACTAACGAGTAGCCTTGTTTTTAGCTGGAAGATATAAATGCAAGTCTATATCTTGTCAAATGTGACGCAGTCCTGAATAGAGCATGGCATAGACAAGGAGAGAAGCAAACAAGATGGACTAAGTGTTGCAATGGCATATGTCTGTTCTTCATATTAATCTGTGTTATTTGGGCTCCTATGCTGGTAAGAAACTGCAAAAAGAAAAACCATATACTGTGTTATGTCCATGCAAAGTGTTCATTGTGGGCTTTCATCAATATATCTTCTGTTTCTCTGCTTCTAGAAAGGTTTTTATTAATGAATTTCTTGTTATTGTTGTTTAAAAGTATAAGTAGAGGACTGCAGTTTTGGTGCATGCATGTATATTTACCTCTGTTTTGTTCTGGAGAATGAAAGAATGTGGATTGGGTGTATTACTTATGCATTACTTGTTTCTTACTTACCAGATCTATAGCAGTGGTAACCCAACTAATGTTGCCAATCCTATTAGAGATGCAAGCGTTCAGCTTGATATCAAGACAATGGGTGGAAGGTTAACATTATATCAAACCACACTTTGTGAAAAGCTCCAGTGGGATGAAATTAGTTCGGACTTTGATCTAGATCCTTATGGTTACCTGGACGCCTATAATAAGAATGATATCCAGCTAATATGCTGCCAAGCAGATGCAAGTATGTTGTGGCTTGTACCTGACGTGGTTCAGACAAATTTTATACAGTCCCTTGACTGGGACAGAGATATGGATATTTATTTTATGTGGGTACTAACCAGGGACAGGCCAAAAGGAAAGGAAGTGGTGAAATATGAAAAACCAATTGATCGTCTAGATCGTCCAAAAAACTCAGATGTGCAGAAAGTTTTAAATGGCTCTACAAGCAGCTTTAGGGTATATAACCTATATCCAAGATACTTACGTGTTACTGGCTCTGGCGATGTCAGAACATTTGAACAAGAGGTATTCTGCATGTCATCTAATTACTTTCCTTTGTTGCTAGACGCCCTTACCCTCCCTCATTCTTCTTTTGGGATGAAACTATTAACTTCTGCTCTTGTGTAACCTTAGCATAATATTTCACCAATTGTTTGTGGTAAGATATCGCAGCTGTTAAATGTAACTCCATTCAATAGAATTTTTATTACGAGTGCTTGATTGGTAAATCCATAGGTATACTGCTTTTGACCAATAATCTGGAAATATCTGTGGATCCTCATACAAACAATTATGAATGATTGCAGGTAAATGCTGTTAGCGCTGACCTGATAATGAATCGTGCTGATTTTAGCTGGTGGTCATTTTATGACATAAATTCATCAGATGCACGTGGTTGTGGAGGTTCCAGAGGACCTATGGCCATCATCGTATCTGAAGAAACTCCCCCTCGTAAGTTTGAAAAAGTTATTTGACATTGTCTGAATCTCAACAATATGGTATGACTATTTTTGTAGTTTTTGGTGTGGCATTAACGCTACAATATTGTTGCAGAGGGTATCCTTGGTGACACCATCAGCAAGTTCAGCATCTGGGGCCTATACATAACCTTTGTTCTTGCTGTGGGCCGTTTTATAAGACTTCAGTGCTCAGATTTAAGAATGAGAATTCCATTTGAGAATCTTCCTTCTTGTGATAGGTAACATGGTTTCGTTTTGATTATGTTCATATTTGTTGGCTTTCAAAACAAAGTTTACTAATGGCAAATTGTATGAGAAAGAAAAATTCAACTGTCTTTAAACAAATGGGATGGAGAAGGGGTATTAGGAAGAATGTACGCACGCAAAGATCTTGCTGGTTGTTTGCATTGAATAGCAAAATTTACAGTTCCCTGTGAAGCTATTGATATCAAATAAAGGTGTCACAGTTGGTGTGCTCCATCTGTGCATGGTTAGCAAATGAAACGGGAAAAATAACTGCAATTCCATGACAGTGTTCTTATATTCGACCGATTATCTTAAAACATGTAATTTGCATCTGTTTATATTGACACTAGATGTACTTCTAATGCAGATTGATAGCCATCTGTGAGGATATATATGCGGCAAGAGCGGAGGGTGAATTGGGGGTGGAAGAGGTCCTTTACTGGACACTCATAAAGATTTACCGCTCACCGCATATGCTTTTTGAGTACACCAAACCAGACTAGTTTCTTCAACCAAATGTTGCCCTAGTCTGCAAAACTGGCCTGGAATTTGACTGATACCATGTTATGGTTAAAGATATAGAATGTCAACAGTTATCTCCCTCCAGCCCGCTGAAGCTCTCGATTTTGTCGTCACCGCAGAGGTTTTGGCTAACTTCAATGTCTAGTTGTTTCTGAATACATGATTTGCATTTCATTCTTCTCATTTTTTGCCCTATATAAGGCCTCAATTTTAGTAAGCTGACCAGTAGCCAATAGGTTAGGAATGGAGAAGTATTAGAGAATCAAGGTGATTCAAATAGAGGACACTCCATTTCTTCATGTATATACCATCCTTAGCCATGTATCTCTACATTCTATTACACTTTACAGCTATCAAATGAAGAGAGGCAATGTACACAGTTTTTGTTCCTTGCAAACAATAGATACTGTAAACCTTTTGCAAGAAATGTACTAATGCAACTTTGCTCAATTTAGTACCCAGCCCCAGGTCTTTCAAATTCTTTCTTTTCATTTTGCTTCAATTTTAAAAATTAAATAGGTTCAATAAATAATAATTTAAATTTGAAAAAAAAAATAAAAGCATAATTTCTTAGGTAGAAGAGGTTAAACCTGCTTGGTTCTTTATAGTTTTTATTTTGATGTCGTCCTTTTACATTTAATTCGGTTGAATTGATCATTATGTGCGATGAGAATGGAAAACTAAAATTGATTTGCAAATTGGAATCAACTGGTACTTGATCTACAAATTGTGACCAACTGGTATTCACCTTCTTATCTGACCTGATCCTTTACAAGTCTCGCTGTTTGCATTCAATGGAAACTTGCATGCAGCTTGGTTATGTTAATGCAGCTTACACTTCCATGTAAGATTTCATGTCAACCAGTCTCAAGAAACCCTAACTTTTACCAGTCAATCCAACTGATGCTTATGTGAAAGTGGGAAGGAAATAAACTAATGTATACTGTTCGATATCATGGGCACCATGATACTTAAATGACGCTTAACCTACTTATAAAAGATGTTAGCACCATAACAATATCATTCGGAATGAACAAACGCCTTGAAAATAGACCAACTATAGAAAGTACTCATTAGATAAACACACAAAATACAAAAGCAAGGCTAATGGATGCAAAGCAGTTAACTAGCATTAAACTAACTCAAGCTGAATCTTTTGATGCCTTAACTCTTTTGTTGCTATTCCCACTAGTAGAAACCATTTTCACAGCATCTTCAGCTGAATCTTTTGATGCCTTAACTCTTTTGTTGCTATTCCCACTAGTAGAAACCATTTTCACAGCATCTTCAGCTGAATCTTTTGATGCCTTAACTCTTTTGTTGCTATTCCCACTACTAGAAACCTTTGTCACAGCATCTTCAGCTGAATCTTTTGATGCCTCAACTCTTTTGTTGCTATTCCCACTAGTAGAAACCTTTTTCACAGCATCTTCAGGTATGGTGTCTTCCATCACCTTTGGGGAAGTGAAATTGAAGTGAGCGAGGGAAATATCTTTGTATTTGGGGTTGGCCTCCAAAAATGCTGCTATTTCATTTCGAGTTCTCAATTTTTTTCCCGTTGGAGTAATGTAGTAGGCATCCATTTTGGAGAAATCTCGCCTGAGTACCAGGCTCCTCTTAAAACCTTTCGGTGTCTTTGGGATGCCAGGCCGGTCAATAACCCAGGTCCGAGTGGCGTCGTACTCAATGTCAGCAGGATCATCACAGGTAGCACCTGGTTTGCTGTCACAAACAAAAGGGTCATCTGGGATTTTACTTCTGATGTCTTCATACTCTTCTTGTGTGGCTATCACCCTCCATTTATGGCAGGTTTTACACTGTGCAGCATATGTATCGATTGATCGCATTGGCGCTTTTGAACTCTGTTATTGCAATACACATTCACTTCCAATCCCAAATGAAGGCATCAAGTTTCCAAAGATCAAAGATGCATCAGTTCTCAACGAGTTTTAAGTTATGGGTTTCTGTTAGAACCTTGGATCCTGGCTCACAAAATATCACCCAACAGAGGAAGAGAAATATGCATCCATGTGATGAAATTTGCTACAATCAAACAGGTATTCATTAACGTATAACATCAAGAAGAGTTTAAGGAACCATTCTTACCATCCAGCCTAAAGTGTACCAAAACAAAGTAAATGCAAAATTGGTCAGAAACGCGAGACAAGAAAAGGTTGAAATTGGGCAGACATCTCATGCCTAATTTCACAAAATAGCCCACTCACATGCAGCCAAGTACAGAACTCAATCATGAGGCTTAGAAAATCGTTCCTTTCGTTATATCAGACGTACTTCTACCACTTGAAGCTTCACAATTTCGATCACCTACGGTAAAACCACCAATCGAAACGGACAGCCATACATGAGGGGGGAAAAAAATCTCTCGTATCCTCGTTCAAAAGAAAAGACCATGAAATCAGCTAGCGGGTAAGTACAGGTGTTCCTTCCCAATCAAATGCCTATAGAACATTAACGATCAAAACTCTCATCGTCTGTTATGATGGGAAACTCTCCTATAAACTCATCCATTGCCAACATCATTTAACCAGCACATTAAGACTTGAAATCTCTCATAGACAAAATGCAAAATCACAATCATTAAATCTATCCTAGTCTTTGAAGCTCAACCTCTATGCTCTCGCAGGCCAAGAAACAAACACTTGGAAATCAAGAAATTACCCATTCACGAATATACACATCTATCCAAACTGCCCTATTACAAAGATCACGAAGTCACGAGAATAGAACATATTAGAAGCGAAATAATGGAAATCTTAAGCTTTAAATCCGAACCTTCGACGACGTTTTCGAGATTCCCTCCTTGTCCTCTTTCATTCTCTGTCTCTTCTCACTCGCACCATTTTCCCACAGACAATGCGTAAGCTTGGCAAGAAACACTGGGAGATGCTAGGATTACTGACAAAATCTCGTTGTTTAGGTCACCGATGTGTCTTCTTAATGACACGTGTATAGAGAAAGCAGAGATACGGTCAGTGGCATGCAGCTCACTTGTTAGCGAACCAAGAAAAGCTGGGGCCCACTCCACGGGTGTACATAGAACCTATAATAGGAATGTTCGATATAAATAATATAGATATAATACGTGGAAGATATTTTATTAGTTGTATTTTTAGTTAATTATACAGTTGTATAGTTAGAGGTAGCAGTTGTATAGTTAGTACTGTAGTTTTATACATGTACAGTGTAAGTAGACAGTTATAATAAGTCTTGTATATATACATTGATTTTACACAGAAAGCTGAATAAGAATCGTATTATTCAGTCACTTCGTATCTTATCTCTTAAATTGCACATGGTATCAGAGCTAGATAGGGTTCTTGATTCCGAAGATACAAAAAGGGGATTTCTTGATTTCGAACAAAAGACGATGGCAATTTCTTGCGTCTGAAGGGGTAAAGGTGACAATCTCGTGTTTCCGAGAAAGCGAAGGTGATTCTTGAAGTGTTTCAGTTTATTCATGGCTGATCGTACCGAATCTCATTCTCGACATGGTGTGTGTGTAAAGGACGATCCGTATATGTTACAACCGTCTGATCATCCCGGAATGGCGCTGGTGCTTATGCCATTGACTGGGTCGAACTATTTCAGTTGAAGCACAACCGTTAAAACTGCTCTTGAAGCTAAAGATAAGCTTTGCTTTATTGACGGCACACTGGAACCACCATCAGATCCGTCTCAGTACCGAAAATGGAAGAGAGTCGACTCGATGATTAAGTCTTGACTTCGTAATTCCATTTCTAAGGATTTGAGTGATAGCTTTGTCTATTCACCTAGCGCCAAGCATCTATGGGAAGTGTTGGAGAAAAGGTTTGGAGTTAGCAATACCCCACAAATGTATCAAGTACAACGGGAGATGTTGTCTACCGAACAAGGTAACCATTCGGTAACTTAATATTTTAGTAAACTTAATCAGTGCTGGGATGAGTTCGATAGACTCATGCCTTTACCTGGGTGTGGGTGTACTGGTTGTTCTTGTTGTGAAAAAATGACTGAGAAACTTAAGGAGAGGGCAGATGCATCCAAGTTGCTCCAATTTCTGATGGGCTTGAACAGGTCTTTTGATAATGTTCGAAGCCAAATCTTGAATATGGATCCAGCACCAGATATTGATCGTGCTTATAGTATGGTCTTGCGGGTGGAGAGTCAGAGAGTAGTGAACCTGAATTTTTCTACTGAAAATCCAGATATAGCTTTGTTTGTTAAGGCTTCTGGCTCCAACAAAGGGGATGATGAGCTGGTAACAGGAAGAAAGACTCTGGCAAGAAGTCTGATAGGCAGTGTGATTATTGTCATAGTATGGGACATACCAGGGAGACGTGTTTTAAGCTTCATGGGTATCCTGAATGGTATGAAGAATTGAAGAAGAAGAAGGGTTCTAGTTTTAAGAAAGCAAATGCTAACATGGTTGCTGCAATGGCTGAGACACCTTTTGATGCACAACCTTCTTCTGACGATAAAGATCTCGGACAATTAATGGTGCAAATGCAACTTATGCAGCAGGAATTGGCTAAACTTGTTAATGGGCAAGTGCCAATGCTTGGAGGTGCAGAAAAGGAGTTCTCAAATTTTGTTTTTGCAGGTAATGCTGGTTATACAAACACATCACTACATGCATTGAACATTTCTGGCAGCAACATTTGGATCATTGATACAGGGGCATCTAATCACATGTGTTGTGATGATGAGA
Organism: Erythroxylum novogranatense; assembly: GCA_029891385.1. NCBI lineage: Eukaryota > Viridiplantae > Streptophyta > Magnoliopsida > Malpighiales > Erythroxylaceae > Erythroxylum > Erythroxylum novogranatense. The sequence continues at coordinate 47,990,724 of CM057235.1, read as the reverse complement.
TCATGAAGCACCGTAGACTACTTAAACATAGTGTGCCAGTGCAATTGCCTGATTCTAGCACTCAGATTGCTACTCATGCTAGTCGTGTTGAATTACATCCTAACCTCATTCTAAACCATGTCTTATACCTTCCTACATTTAAGTTCAACTTACTATCGATTCATAAACTTGCTGATAGTGATGATGTTTATTTCACTTTCTTTCCTTCCTATTGTCTCATACAGGACCAGAAGAGTAATAAACTCATTGTTGTGGGAGCTGTAGTGGGAACATTGTATGTTCTCACATCCAAATCTTTTGATTCTACTGTAATCCGTAGTTTTCTGAATCTTTGTGTAGATCATAAACTCATAAGCAGAGTTGACAGTACACTATTGTCTAGCCTTATATTCTCTAATTCTTGTATTACTTCTTCTCCAATAAAAATCAGTGCTGAACTTTGGCATTCACGACTTGGGCATGCTTCTTTAAAGGTGTTACAGCATATAGATTGTCTTGATATCAAAGGCTTGAAGGATCCATGTAATGTATGTCATTTGACAAAACAACATCGTCTACCCTTCTCAGTAGCTGAAGGGAGTGCCACCCACATACTGGAGCTTCTGCATGTTGATCTCTGGGGTCCATACAAGCAGGCAAGCTTTACTTTTTGTCATTATGTTCTGACTATTGTTGATGACTTTAGCAGGGCGACTTGGACTGTTTTGTTGAAGTACAAATCTCAAGCTCCTGATGCTCTGCTCGGCTTTATTAATATGGTAGAGAATCAGTTTGATCACAAGGTAAAGAAGGTACGGTCTGACAATGGGGCTGAGTTTGTTAATCACCATTGCCAAGCTTTCTTTGCTGACAAGGGAATTCTTCATCAGAGAACATGTTCTTATACTCCTCAGCAGAATGGAGTGGTAGAGCGAAAGCACAAGCATTTACTGCAAGTTGCTAGAGCACTGATGTTTCACGCGCATATGCCTAAGTGTTTTTGGGGGGAAGCAATCTTGACTGCTGCTTATATTATTAATCGCTTACCCTCATCTGTTCTTGATTGGAAGACTCCTTTTGAGATGTTATTTCACAGATTACCAGATTATGGGCGATTGAAGGCCTTTGGATGCCTTTGTTATGCGACAAATACCACTCAATGGAAAGGTAAATTTGAGGCGCGAGCACAGAGTTTATGATTTGGATGCTCATTTGATGTTTAGTTCACGGGATGTGATGTTTTATGAGAAGGTGTTTCCTTTTGCTGCAACTGACAAGCATGATAATCATATTTCTGCCATTTCAGATTTGAATTTAAATTTACCGGATCCTGCTCCTGTTGTGTTATAGGCACATCCCTCTGCTGATTCTGTTGATCCTTTTGCTAACTCTATTGATCCTTTTGATGACTCTGTTGATTATGCCGAAGTTGCTGACAATAACATTGTTCCTGCAGTGTCAGCTGATGTAGTGGGAGGACATGGTATGGTTGGAGATATGGCAAAAGATGTGCATACTGATTTTATATATGCTCAACAGCTTCGCATGAGTTCAAGGCAGAAGAGATCACCCATTTGGATGAAGGATTATGTTAGTTGTACTATTTCTGATGCAGGTTTTGAGATTGCTCCAAGTTATGCAGCGTTTATGGAAAATGTTAGCAAGAGTGTGGAACCACAAACTTTCAGCCAGACAGTCCAATGCACAGAATGGGTGGAGGCTATGAATAAAGAGTTGTTAGCTCTTGAACAAAACCAGACTTGGGAAATAACTACCCTTCCACCTGGCAAGAAAGTTATCGGCTCCAAGTGGGTGTACAAGGTTAAATATAATTATGATGGAACTATGGAACGGTATAAGGCTCGGTTGGTGGCAAAGGGGTATAATCAGACTGCTGGAGTTGATTTCTTTGATAGTTTTTCCCCAGTTGCTAAGTTAGTCACAGTGAGAACATTTCTAGTCTTGGCTACTAAACAAAAGTCACAGTGAGAACATTTCTAGTCTTGGCTACTAAACAAAACTGGTTTGTTCATCAGTTAGATATTAACAATGCATTCTTGCATGGTTATCTCAAAGAAGAAGTTTATTTGATTCCACCAGAAGGTTATACAAAGGCTGGTCAAGGACAAGTTTGTAGATTGAAGAAGTCTTTATATGGATTGAAGCAGGCTTCTCGAGAATGGAACTCAGAATTTACTACACAGGTTTTGCATTATGGTTTTTCTCAATCTATGCATGATCATTGCCTGTTTACTAGAGTCACTAAAAATGGTTTTATGGCTCTTTTGGTTTATGTTGATGATGTGTTAATTGGTGGTACTTGTGAGGAAGATATAATTGTTGTCAAACATTTTTTGCACTCACTTTTTACTATTAAAGATCTGGGAAGTGCTAAGTATTTTCTAGGTATTGAAATTACTAGACCTTTATTTCTCAAAAGAAGTACTTGCTGGATATTTTGGTTGATTGCGGTGTTGTTAATTCTATTGCTGCCCCTACTCCATTACCTCGCAATCACAAGTTTGATGAGACCAGTGCATTGTTTCTGGATGCTGATACGTGTAGAAGCTTGGTTGGGAGGTTATTATACCTGAATATGACCAGGCCGGATATCACCTTTAGTGTACAACAGCTTAGTCAATTTGTAACCTCTCCTACACATGCTCATTGGGAGGGAGCCTTACATGTGTTGCGGTTTCTTGCTGGAACCAAGGATAGAGGTTTGCTTTACAATAATGATTGTTGTTTGCAAATGACTGCCTATTGTGATAGTGATTGGGCTTCTTGTCCAATTTCTACGAAATCCATAAGTGGTTATTGTGTGCTTTTGGGGGATTCTTTGATCAGTTGGAAAAGTAAGAAGCAAAACACTGTTTCCAGGTCTAGTTGTGAGGCTGAATATAGGAGTATGAGTACTACTGTATGTGAGCTTCAGTGGTTGGTATACTTGCTTAAAGATTTCAGGATTTCTGTTTCTTTGCCGATTGATCTTTGGTGTGATAATCAATCGGCTCTTCATATCACAGCTAATCCAGTATTTCATGAGCGGACTAAACATCTTGAAATTGATTGTCACATTGTGCGCCAGAAGTTCAAAGAAGGTTTTATCACTCCTCGTTATGTTTCGATGCATAGTCAAATTGCTGATATTTTTACTAAATCATTGGGAGCTCCTTAGTTCACTCAATTTACTGTCAGTAAAATCTCTATAAATGAATATTTTTGGGATCTGAAAAATTATTTTCTTATACGGGGTTATTAATTTATCGATAAATTAATATTTATTAATTTATAGAATAATTTTTATTTTGTACATTATATTTGTTAAATTAAACAATTAGTTTTTCAGTAACTAAGAAAAGAAAATAAATAAACAATTAATTAATGATGGTGCATTGTATCTAAGTTTATTAATCTTGTAAAAATAAGTTTATTAATCTTAAATTAGTGTGATTCAAAATAGAGTGCATGTAGGTACATTAGAAAATAAAGTATTAGAATATTACGCTTGTAAAGATCCTAATTTGATAAGGAAAGAAAAAACTTACTTCTACTTATAAAAGAAATCATATCCTTGTAAAAATCCTAATTCTACATGGAAAGAAAGATTTACTTGTACTTGAAAAAGAAACCATCTCCTTGTAAAGATCATAATTTTACAAGTCGGGACCGGAGAAAATTATTATTTAATCGAGGTTATTAATTTATCGAATATTCATTTATCGAGGTTTTACTGTAGGTTAAGTTTTGTAACTCAGTAAGTAATTGTGAACATACAGATAGTCGTGAAAGTCTCAGCAAATTCACATTTGTTTTGGTTTTAAAAAATTTGTTTGAAATTATGGAACCAAAATTAAGTATTTTCGTATTTTTTAATTTTTGTAAATTTTTATATTTAATTTTAAATATATAATTAAAATAATATCATTTAATTTAAAAAATTTAATAATAAGCAATCTTATTTTTAATAACAGAAATAAAAACTAAAGAGTTGGAGGGTTAACTTTAACGTTACGGGTTTTGAATTTGCCATTTACTAGTTACTCCCTGTTAATAGCTAAAGAAGTATTAACCTCTGCGATTCAAATTCTGTTTTACAAATTGAAAATTATAGATGCAATTTTCATACTTGTTTATATACTTCAAGTACGAATGAGCATCTTTTGGGTTTTTGTGAGTTAGCATTAAGATCTTCGTCATCTCAAGGGATTTAATTTCATAATATTTGAGTAACTGAATGTTTTGTTAAGCTTTTAAAGGATGAATAAGTACAATTTTAACAGTAATTTTTTAAAAAATGAGTGTTTGACAAAAAGTATTTTTAATACATATAATTTTTTGGTAATTAAAATACAGCTTTTAATAAGTTCAAATTTAGAGCTTCTAAAAGAGTACTTTTTAGGTAAATTTTTAAATCAATTAATTAGTCTATTTTAGTCCCTTTTGCCATTATATTTTGCACATAAATCCTACAGTATCCACAAACGCATATTCACGTTTATTTTGAGATTATGTAATATTATTTGATTTTTATATATTTTAATATTAACTTTTTATATTAATTTTACTTATGTTATAATCTATATAAAAGATTTGGTTATATATATTTTATTTATGTTTCATACGGCTTAAAATTATTTAATAATTAATATATTGTGCTTTGTATATTATTTAATATATTTAAAATAATATTTATACACATAAATAATTTTTATTACAAAATAAAATATAATTAAAATTAAAATACTTTTTATTTTTATATTGTTAAATATTTCATTGTATGAAATTCTTTCAAAATTAAATGATAATCAAACAAGAGACTAATTTCTTAGAAAAATCTTTATAGAAAGTTTCTCTGACAAAAACTTTACTAATATAAGCCTATCTAAACATGCACTAAATCAATTTTACAACTTTGATATTTATTGATTTATCTTGTTATATATTTTTCATAAACCTCTCATTTTATCGAGTCAAAGAAAGAGAAAACTTTACATTCATATAAATTAATTTATGCATCATCTTACTATAAAATACAAATGTTTAATTCAATAAATAATTTTATATTAAGACGTAATGTAAATATTATGAATTTAAAAGTGTATATTTTATAAAGTTATTTTTGTCAAAATCTGTTAGATTATATAATTTTATGAAATTAAAATTTTTATAGTAAAGATTTAATTATTCTCAATAATAAAATTTTAGTTGTATTATTATTAACAACTAAAGGTATTTTTAATCTTTGTTTGAGAAATAAAATTAACTATAACAAAAAAACTTAAGTAAACGTAAAAGACTGATAAGATAAACAGTCCTCAAACTTTTATTCCAAGCGCATTTAAGTCTCTGAACTTAAAATTTTACTAAATGAATCTTCAAACTAACATTAAAGTATCATCTAATTTACTATTGCATATGTCATACCGAAGTTAATACCAATCTTGGTTCTTGTATGATACTTAACCGATACCAATAAATAATGGCTACTATGTTGGATAACTTTTAAAATTTTAAAATAGTTTCTTAATTTATAAAATTTAGGGAAAGAAAATTGAGATTTTGCTTAACTTTTAATGAGAAGCTAAATCATGATCCGAAGGTAGTCCTAATTGATTTTTGACCAAATCAATTTCTTTAACTTTTCATTTTACATGTAACATCATATTAACATGACTAAATCAATTGCAACATCATAATTTAACAATTGAACCTACCAATGATTAATGAGTAATAGCTCCTAAGGTTGGATTTAGATCAAGATTAAGTTCATTCACTATGCACATTCTTCAATTCCACTCAATTCCCAAACATGCAATAATTATAAATTTTTAAGTCTGCTTATAATAAAAAATTACCAATTACCTAAAAATTGAGCTTATTAATTATAGTATAACAATAATAACAATATTTAGTGAGAGTCCCGTTGAAATACAAAATTTGGGAAGGTCCAGTCGTACGCAATCTTACCCTTATATAGTAGAGAAATTGTTTTCGATATAATCACATATAGTGCAAATATTAGCAGGATAAGATAAACTAGGATAAAAGAGATAAGTATAAAATAAATCCATTACAATAAAGTAAATGAACTAAGTAATAAACTACTTAGGCTAAATAATTAAGAGAAAAGTATTACATAATCAAAATATTAATGTTGTTAATAAAACGAATGACACGAAGGAAAATTTTTATAAGACTTGAGAGAACGATAAAGACCTCTCTACATGAGATCTATTATATGTATCCTAATACATTAAAGTTTTTTTATTGTGGGTTATGTCATTAGTAAGTTCTAGTAAGGTCATATCTTTCTTAATCACTTCACCTTAGTTATTTTTAGGTATCTCTTTTTTTTTTTCTTACAATCTCTAAATAATATTGTCTTACATCTTTTCACTGAAGTGTCTGAGTGTCTCCTTTTAATATTTTTGAACCACCTAAGTCTTGTCTCTCTTAATATATCATTAATACTAGCTACCTTTAATTTGCTTCTTATAATATATTCTTGACCTTATCTCTTCTAGCAAGATTACACATCCAATAGAGCATCCTTATCTCCGTCACCATTAGCTTACAACTATGTATCTATTTGATGGACCAACATTTTGCCCATATAGCATAGTAGAACTAATCACTAAACGATAGAATTTACTTTTAAGCTTGAGTGATATCTTCTTGTCATATAAAATTCCTGATGCAATTCTCTATTTAAGTCATCTTGATTTTATATGGTAGACTATATTCTCATCGATCTCTCTATTGTTTTGAATGATAGACCCTAAGTATTTAAAGTACTTTTTACATGGTATAACTTTTGAATTGATTTTTTATCTCCATACCATCCTATGACCCAAAAAGATACACTCTAAATATTCAGTCTTAGTTCTGTTCAATTAAAAACCCTATACTCTAATGTATACCTCCAATGGTCTAGCTTGACACTGACACCCTCTTTTCTCTCATATATTAAGACAATATTGTCAGCAAACAACATATATCAAGGCACATCCCTTTATATATTCTTTATGAGCCCATCCATCACTACTACAAATAGAAAGGGGCTTAATGAAGAGTCTTTGTGTAGTCCAATATCGATAGAAAAATTATCAGAATCTCCTCTTACAATAATAAAACTAAATAAAATAATAATAATTAAACCAAAATTTAATATCACAAAATGTTGAAATCCTAGTCCCCGATTATATCATACCTAAATTTATGAGAGAAAGAAGGGATAACATAGAAGATGATGACTGATGGTGGAGAAGAGAAGATGATAATGACGAGGGGAAGAACAAAAGATGATGAAAATGAGGGTGAGATTAACGATTGGTCATGCCGATGACTGGTGGAGATGTGAGATTGAAAACCAAACAAGAGGGAAAGGAGACACCGACGATGACGACCATTAATGACGGCAAAAATCTACAAAAGGCGGACGTGACAGTGGCAAATCAAATGACAACTAGGGAGATGATGATTTGGGGATTAAAAAACAATATGTGAGACTAAGGTGAGAGTGAAGGGAGGGGAAAATAATAGTCCTTTTTCAATTTAGTCCTGGTCGGGTCGGTCGTATTGAGCCAGAACCCAGTCATAGCGACCTGTGGGCCGATCGGTCCATCCTTCAAGAATCAGTCTCCTAGGCCCAATCCACGCATCTGCGGCCCATTCGCAGGTAGAAGTCTCCCATGCATACGTAAAGACTTAAACCTAGCATCCGCTCCATATATAAGGTATAACTCTGTCATAATAGAGGTACGTAATCATAACCCTAGCTTTCTCGGTATACGGAGATCCCACTTACACAAAAGACTGACTTGAGCGTCGGAGGGGCTTATCGGGAAACAACTCCCGACGTGCCTTCTTTGTTTTGCAGGAACCTTCAAGCCGGAATTCTCGCGTTCAGCAGTCGACTCCATGGATCCAAACGGCAACGTGCAGCCTCTCCAGAACCAGGCTAAACCAGTTGGCGCCCACCGTGGGGCCCGACATCAGGGCACCACGTCCAGAACCACTCAGATTATTCAGGCGGTAGTAGCCAACCCTGATATCGCCGCCGTCGCGGCTCTTGCGCTGCAGCGGATGGGTTTGCAGCTGCCAGACACTCTCCCACCGACACACCACGACTCTCGTACACAATCTTCACATCTGAATGATCGACAACAGCCTCAGAATCCAAATCAAGAGGAACAGAGCATAGCTCTAGAGGATAACGCCGAAACCAATACACATCCGAACTTCCAGCACCCACTAGATGCAAATCCTCCTGCGCCTGTGCATACCTCCCTCACCCAAAAACAGATAGAGGAAGCGGCTGATCTGTTGATTTCGATTTACAGATCTCAGTTAAACAACCGCAACCATTCACAAGGATCAATATGACGACTGATCACCATCCCACTGAAGCCCTAGAAAAAATCATGGACGATCGGATCAATGCGGCCATGAGCTTCCATCCGGATCGTCCAACTCAATATAGCTCTCCCTTAATCCCGGCGATTTTGGATAGCCTTCCAGCGATCGGCACTAAAATCCCGACCCCCGAGAAGTACACTGGAAAGACCGATCCCCTAGATTATTTGCAGCACTTCCAGTCGATGATGAGCCTACACTGCATCCCTGACGCCATTCAATGCAAAGCATTCTGTACTGCTTTTCAAGAAGGAGCTCGGTAATGGTTCAACAGTTTACCTCCGAGCTGCATTACTTGTTTTGAGGACTTCAAATTACTATTTCTCAACCAGTTCGCCACAAGTAAATGGCCGCAGAAGACCGCCTTGGAAGTGATGCAGTTGACCCAAGGGAGGAACGAGAGCTTACGGGAATTCATTACTCGGTTCAATAATGAAGCAGTTGAAGTCCCCAACCTCACTTGCTCGTCCATGTTGGCAGCACTGATGAGCAACACAAGGGATGAGGAGTTCAAAAAGTCATTGGCCCTCGATCAGCCCCGATCTATCCAGGAAATCAGAAACGGGACGGATAAGTATATCCAGCTCGAGGAAGTGTTAAACAACACAAAACGTAGAGAAGATGATCGCGGGTCGGGCGGACGGTTGAACGATTCCCACAAGCGACGGAAGGATCAGTATAGCTGGAGAAAACCGACCGAGCGATGGGGGAATCGATGAGAATTCTTCACCCCGCTCAATAGACGGTATGTGGAAGTGTTAACGGCCATGAGGGCAGACGGGGAACCCCTTCAAGAGCCCAATAAGTTGAAAACTGACTTCAAAATGAGGGATCCCGATTTATATTGCCATTTCCATAGGGATATCGGTCACGACACGGAGGATTGATGGGATTTGAAAAGAGAAATCGAATTCCTTATCAAAAGGGGAAGGCTGGGTCGATTTCTGAAACGCGGACAGAATGCCGATCGAGACAATGACAATAGGGTCGGTCGGCCAGACAATGGGCGACGACCTTGGAGACGAAACGATAGGAACGAAGGGGGGAGGCAGAACGCGAATACTGGCGGTCGACGCGAACCGAGAGGACGATCCAGGGCAAAAGGCGACGGGAACACTGGGCAACAAGATGACCGACCGGTGAGTGTCATTAACATGATATTTGGTGGAAATGCAGCAGGGGGATCCACTGCTAAAGGAAGAAAGAGGTATGTCAGGCAGGTCGGCGAGGACTTGTCAGCCAAAAGAAAGAGGCAGAACGATGGGATCATATCGTTCGACGAGTCTGACCTTGACGGTGTAAGTTGTCCTCATGACGACGCGCTCGTTGTAAATCTGAATATGGACGACAATGAGGTGAAGCGGGTAATGATTGATACGGGAAGCTCGGTCGACCTATTATATTATGATGCCTTCAAGCAGATGGAAGTACCAGAGGATCGACTACTGCCTATAGAAGGACCTATCAAAGGGGTAAATGGAGCATCAGCCTACTCGTTTGCCCGGGTCTATTTGAAAGTGAAGTTCGGACAAAAGCTGCGTCAAATAGAGAAGGACGTTGAGTTCTTAGTTGTGAAATTTCAAGGGGCGTACAATGCGATAATTGGACGAGCCACTCAAAACGTCCTTAGAGCGGTCGTCTCCACCTACTACTAAGCGATGAAATTCCCAACGCCCCATGGAATCGGTATTTTCAAGGGTTAACAGAGAATCGCTAGGGAGTGTTACTTAGAGGAAACAAAAACACTAGATGGGGCGGTAGTCCTGACGAGCTCTCTTGACGTGAGAGCCGATGAGGAGACGGAGAGAATGAACCTAGTGAAAGAAACGCAACGGGTCATACTAGATGAAGCCGACCGCTCCAAATTCACAAATCTAGGTTCCGAGCTTCAGAAAAACCTAGTTAAAGAAATCACAAACTGCTTGGTAGAAAACAGATCGGTTTTCGCTTGGGTACCGAGCGACATGCCTGGAATTTCTCGATCGGTCGCATCGCACTCCCTTGGTATTCAACAAGATTACAAGCCGGTTAGATAGAAGAAGCGGTGGCAAAGCAAAGAATGCCAGGAGGTGATTGAGAAGGAAATAGAAAAGCTACTCAATGCCGGGTTCATTCGGGAAGTCAAATATCCAGAATGGTTGGCCAACGTCGTACTCGTAAAGAAGAAAAACGAAAAGTGGAGAATGTGTATTGACTTCACCGACCTAAACAAAGCGTTTCCAAAAGACAGTTTCCCCTTGCCTAAGATCGACCAGCTAGTAGACTCCACCTCTGGACATGAACTTCTCAGCTTCTTGGATGCTTTCTCGGGCTACCATCAAATTCAAATTAGTCTCGAAGACGAAGAAAATACTGCCTTTATAACTGACCAAGGCACATATTGCTATCAAGTAATGCCGTTCAGTTTGAAGAATGCGGGGGCCACTTATCAGCGACTCGTCATGAAGGTTTTTAAGAAACAGATCGGTCGATCTGTTGAGGCCTATGTGGACGATATGGTGGTCAAGAGTAAGACGGCCGCCGAGCACGTGGGAGATCTAAAAGAAGTCTTCCAGACCCTTGGTAAATTTCAGATGAAGCTGAACCCAGAGAAATGCGTCTTTAGTGTGGCATCCGAAAAATTCCTGGGGTTTATGATCTGTTAAACCCCGAATTTTTTTTAATGATAATATTAAGCATGGATTTTGATAATTATGTGTTTATGGTTTAGTTTGATTTATTTTGGGAGTATTAGTGGATAATTGAGGTATATTTGCGTTTTATGAGGTTTAAATGAGAATTAGAGGATTTAATTATGTGAGGGCAATTTGGGAAGTTCATTTAAGTTGTATGGGTTTAGACTTGTATAGAGGGTAAGATAGTCATTATTACATGTCTTAGGTTAAAAGGAAAAGAAAGGAATAGAAAGAAAAGAGAAAAGGAAAGAAAAGAAGAAGGAAAGAATAGAAGTGCCGAGCGGTGGAAGGAGAAGAGAAGAGGAAAAAGGGTTTGTGATTTCGGCAAGTTTCAACGATTTTAGAGCTTCAATCGGTAAGTTTAGCATCTTTCTATTTTGTTTCTGGATGGATTAATCAGTTAGATAGCTTGGATTGAGTATAACGAAGGTTTTAGGGTTTTTGGGTGAAAATGTAGAGATTTCCTTAGGTTGATATGTTTGTGTTGGGTTTGAAGCTTTGAATGGGTTAGAATGGTAGTAGAAGTCTTGATCTATATTGTGGGTGTGTTGCATTTGAGTTTGGGAGCAAAATGAAGTCGGAAAATGCAGAAAAGAGGGGTTGAGTCGAAGCTCAACCCGCACGTCATGACGTCTTGCAAGAAGAGCTTGTGGCGCGGCGATGGAAGCGGATGACGCCACGTGCACCATGTACGTCATGGCGTCTGCGAAGAAGCGTGCACGCCATGACGCGACAGTGTATGCCTTGGCGCCGCAATTTGGTGCACGTCATGGCGAGCCTTCGCCATGGTAGTAAGGTCTTCGCGCAAGAAGTCCGCCGCCATGGCGAACCCCTTTGTTTTCGAAAATGAGATTTTTGTATTTTCAAAGATATCTTTCGGTGTAGATGTCCGATTGAGGTAATTTTAGATTCGTTGCGATCTAGAGATTAAGGACTACAAGTTGTATGAAGAAGGGAAGTCGGAAATTGTTTCGAAGGGTTCAGAATTTTTAGAGAAAGTCGAATGTAGACTTTTAACGCTTTACTTTTTGCTTTTTGAGCTTTATTGAATATTTGCTATGGACATTAATTGTATGAAAACTTGGTTTATTATAGGAAACCAAGCTGATTTGACCCAATCGCAAGAGGAAGGACGACAATGAGTCCGATACTCAGCGATACTAGGTGGGTAATATGTTTATGGTTATGTGTGTATGGGCAATTGCATGATGTGTGCTTGCTTGCATTATATGATCTTGATTGTATTGAATTACATGAGAACTTTTGACTATGCCTTTGAGTATGATAGAATTATGCATGAATTGATAGGCCTTTATGGCAATGGACCGTAACGAGATGTGAGAAAATGTGAAACATGCTTTGAACATGGATCGAGTGGACTATGTGCCTTGTTTGGGTAAGAAAGTTACGGATGGAATCACGCACGTTGATGATAAAGCCTTCTCCCGGCTGCCGCTTGGCAACGAGATCCTTGAGAAATCGACTTCGGATGGATTACGGATTTACCTTTGGGTTATCCGGATGGATTACTGGAACTCTCAAGCCAATTGATTGTGCATACACGATGGATTTGTTGAGCATAATACATAATGAGTTTGATAAATTATGTTGCATCTTGATTTATATGTTGAGGAATAGTGAATGCATGACTTATGTTATCTGAATGTGAATTGAATTGATGAATTATGATTTTCTAGTGATATGTATATGTATATACTTGATTGTGTGGCTCGTTGCCAATGGCTATAAACATATATGCCATCGAGCTCAGAGCTCACCCCATTATTCTCCTCCTCAGTGCGGTCGAGCCGATTATGGGACTTGCGCAGGCATCGAAACTTCGAGCTAGCTAGGAACTTGTATAAGTTAGTCCTTTGGTTGGCCCTCCGAGCATTTCAACATAGAGCATACTTTTGTATTTTGGGATTCACCTGTTGAATTTCTTTGAATGACAATGACATATGTTTTATGAAGTTGAGACGATTAATACATGTTTAGAATGTATGTGTAGAGTGTGTATGTATTGTTATATGTGTATCGATATACGATTATGTATGATGTTGAGATCGGGTCCGATGGTAAATGGAGCTCCCGTCGCTGGCGCGAGCCCGAGGGGCCGCCCTCGGGAATGGACATACGGGACCCGGGCCCCAACATGATCACTCAGTGGGGGATTGAAGCCAATCTAGAAAAGATTGAAGCTATCGTCTAAATGTCTTCGCCGCGGTGTTTGAAAGATGTTCAGATATTAACTGGACGGATAGTTTCTTTAAGCAGATTTGTCTCCAGAATGGGGGACAAGTGTCTCCCATTTTTCAAAATCTTGAGGAAAGCAAATATTACTCAGTTCCAATGGTCGGAGGAGTGCGAAAGAGCTTTCCAACACTTGAAGTAGTATCTAACAAGCCTACCTGTTTTGCAGAGCCCCGTTCAAGGGAAAATTCTGATTATCTATCTGGCGGTCACAGAGGAGGCGGTCAGCAAGGTTCTTGTTCGATTGGATGGCAAGCAGCAATTTTTGATCTACTACGTCAGCAAGGTATTGAGCGGGCTAGAAACACGGTACGTGCCCATATAAAAGTTAGCTCTTTCCTTGATAACTGCGGCGCGGAAACTCAGGCCGTATTTTCAAAGTCATACTATTGAGTTGTGGATCGACCAGCCTCTTAGGCAATGCCTCCAAAAGCCTGAGACCTCTGGCCGGTTAATAAAATGGGCGGTAGAGCTGGGAGAGTTTGATATACATTATAAGCCTCGGACTACGATCAAGGTTCAAGTGTTGGCGGACTTCGTTGCAGAAATGAGTCGACCCAACTCGCAAGACGAGCAACATCCTGCCTAGAGCTTATTTGTTGATGGGTCGTCCAACGCCGAGGAATGCGAAACAGGAGTAGTATTTATTAGCCCGCATATGGAAGAAAAGGTGAAATACGCTCTTCAGCTAGAATTCAAGGTCTCCAATAACGAAGCAGAATACGAGGCTCTGATAGCCGGCCTCCAATTGGCTAAGGAGATGGAGGTAAAACATCTGAAGGTAAATAGCGATAGCCAAGTAGTGGTCGGTCAAGTCACTGGACAGTATGAAGCCAAGGGGAGCAGCATGATCAAGTATCTGGAGCTGGTAAAGCAGGAGTTAAGTAATTTCGAGCATTACTCGATCAGTAGGATAGAACGAGCTCAAAATGCTAAGGTAGATGCGCTTTCCAAAATGGCTTCCAATCGAGACGCCAAAAATAACATTCTGGTCGAACGACTGGGTTGTCCTAGCATTCAGAAAGCCAAGGAAGTGCTTGACGTAAACACTAGTCGATCGAGCTGGATGGAACCAATCAGACGATACCTCCTAAAGGGAACACAACCGGAAGAAACGTCGGAAGCCAAGAAACTGAGAACACAGGCGGCCGAATATGCGGTCATTAATGGCACCCTATACAAGCGATCTTATGATTGGCCACTGTTACGATGCTTGAGCGAAGAAGAGGCAGAACAAGCAATGACCGAAGTCCACGAAGGAATGTGTGGAAACCATGTAGGAGGCAGAATGTTGGCTCATAGGTTGATTAGATAGGGGTATTATTGGCCGACAATGAGGAAAGACTACCAAGATAAGGTCGACCGATGTGAGGCTTGTCAGAAAAATAGTAGCCTGTCCCATCAGCTGACCGAGAGGATGAAAATCGTGAGTCATCCTATCCCTTTTGCTCAATGAGGAATGGATATACTGGGGTTTTTCCCTCTCGGTCCTGGACAGAAGAAGTTCCTGATAGTGGCAGTGGAATACTTCACCAAATGGGTAGAAGCGGAAGCGGTTACTACAATTACCGAGCAGAGGGTGGAGAACTTCGTAAGGAAAAATATACTAAGTCGTTTCGGGATGCCTATGGTGTTGGTTACAGACAACGGTCGGCAGTTCGATAACGATAAGTTCAAAGATTTCTGCGACCGACTAAAGATAAGGCTACAGTTGACCTCAGTAGCTCACCCCCAAAGCAACGGTCTCACGGAGAAAACTAACAAAAAGATAATGAGTGCTCTCAAGAAGCGTCTAGACGGACGAAAGACTTGGGTAGGAGAGTTGGACGAAGTATTGTGGGCGTACAGAACCACACCAAATGGAGCCACAGGAGAAACGCCGTTCAGGATGACCTTTGGGGCAGAAGCCCTAGTTCCGGTAGAAGTGGTGTTGGACAATCAAAGAATGTCGAGCTATGAAGAGGAGCGGAATAATGAAGCTCGCCGAGCAGAACTCGTGCTTCTCAGTGAAGACAGAGATAGGACGACTGCTCGTTCGAAAGCCGTCAGGCAAAAAGCAATGAAGTTCTACAACAGAAGAGTAAGGTCGAGCAACGTAAAGGTCGGTGGGTACGTCCTGCGAAAAGTCGAGGCGGCTGGGAAACACCTTGGAAAGCTCAGACAGGCGTGAGAAGGGCCCTATCAGGTGATCAAGCAAGCCGGGCATGGCTCTTACATCCTACGCGATGCGAACAGGAAGATTCTATCGAGGCCTGGGAACTCTCGAAACTTGAAGGCGTTCTACCAATAGATAAGTTTGATTTTAGTTATTTCTTTGTTCATTATTATTTATTGTAAACCAGTGGGTACCTTTTTGCTGGCCCTGCCAGTCAGGTTTTTTAACGGCCCACTCCCTTATCATCATCAATAAAGGGATTTCAAATTTCTCGGTAAACAATTTAACAAATTGTTCAAAAGGAGGCCTGTCAACACCGCTCCGTCAGGTCACCAAGACAAGATCCTTGGGACCATCGCTCGGCCTCGACACAGCTCGGCAAGGTCGCCAAGACAAGATCTTTGGAACCTTCGCTAGATCGATACAATTCGCCAGGTCGCCAAGACAAGATCCTTGGGACCATCGCTCGGCCTCGACCGACGCTCGGCCTCGACACAGCTCGGCAAGGTCGTCAAGACAAAATCCTTGGGACCTTCGCTCGATTGACACAATTCGCCAGGTCGCCAAGACAAGATCCTTGGGACCATCGCTCGGCCTCGACACAACTCGACAAGGTCGCCAAGACAAGATCCTTGGGACCTTCGCTCGATCGACACAATTTGCCAGGTCGCCAAGACAAGATCCTTGGAACCATCGGCCTCGACACAGCTCGGCAAGATCGCCAAGACAAGATCTTTGGGACCTTCGCTCGATCAACACAATTCGACCAGGTTGCCAAGACGAGATCCTTGGAACCATCGGTAGATCTTGACATCGCTCGGCCAGGTCGCCAAGACAAGATCCTTGGGACCATAGCTCGGCCTCGGCTATAGATCGACCAGGTTGCCAAGACGAGATCCTTGGAACCATCGGTCGACTTTGACATCGCTCAGCCGGGTCGTCAAGACAAGATCCTTAGGACCACAGCTCGACCTCGACTATAGATCGACCTCAACACCGCTCGGCCATGAGCGACTTTATCAAATCCTACTATCGATTGAAAATAAAGAAAACAAATGCAGAAAATGACTTCGAAATAATGAAGGACAAAAATAAGACTCATTTCCTTGAATCCATCCTGGTCACAAGTCCGACCAGGTGAGCTTTAAAAATCAGCAGAAGGAGAGCTATGAACAGCCAGGGAAGAGGTATGAATAGTCGAGGGAGCAGGAGAAGCCTCGGAGGTCGGTGGATGCACAGGAGAAGTCTCAGAAGTGGACGGAATAATCGGGGCAGGAGCAGGGCCTGAGGGAGCAACCGGAGGAATATCCTCGTGAGAAAGCTCGTCCGACTCACTTGAGCTAAGGTCCAGTTCCTCGTCGGGAACAAAGGTCCGCTCTCCCTCAGCCCTCTCCCTCATTTCTTCCAACCAAAGGCTGAGAGCAGCGGGGAGCAGCGGCCCGGCATAATCCTCGAACAAAGGACACTCCAACCCGTCAGGAACGTGAACCTCATGACACCTTTTCAGGACTGAGAGGGCCAAGTCGCAGGCAAACTCTAAGCACTCCTCATGAAGGAATCGCTCTTTCCACCGCTTTATCGCCTCGACCCTCTGCTTCTTGAGGGAGCATCGCAACTCCCTCAGCATATCCTCGGTCCTGTGTCTACCCTCCACCGCTGCATGACAGTCCTGGAGGAACTTTTCTTTAAGATCTCTCTCCGACTCCACTTCCCCCTGCAAGGCCTCACACTCCTTGGCCAGCTCGCCCTTCGCTGCAATCGTCCTGTTTTTCTCCTCCTCCTCCGCAGCGAGTCGAGCTTTCAAAGCGTTTCTCTCCTCCTCCCCCGTGGCGAGCTGAGCTTTGAAAACAATTCTCTCCTCCTCCCAAAACTTCCTCTCCTCTTCCAAAGAAGAGAGCTGAGCCCCGAGAACATCCTTCTCTTCCTTGGCCTCAGAGAGCTCGGCCCTTAAAGTGTTCACCTGCTCAAGGAGGTCATGCACCTCCTAGTCCAGAGACTGAACAGTCCGCCGAAAGCGATTCGATGCGTCGATGCATCGAAGAGACGAAGCCTCCCTCACACGATTCTGAGACGTACGGGTCGACAGCTCCTGATGGGTCAGCGAGTTAATGTGCTCCTCGTCCGTAGGGAGAACGACCTTTTCGGCAATATGAAGAGCCGCATCGAGGTTCGCGATCGATGCGATCTTATCTGCATCGATCGTTGGCTCCCATTTATCGGCCTTCGCTTCGCCCCTCGCCTTATCTCGATCGGGCGAGAAGCTCTCCCATTTTCTCTTTCTCCTTGCCTTGGTCCGAAGGGCGAGAAGACTGACCAGCAACCCGGACGGCCTTTTTTCTCTTAAGAGGTGGCTCCACCTCCTCTTCTTCCTCCCCTTTCGAACCCGCTCGGCTAGCTCTCGCCGACACGATCGGCAATGACGTCGACACGACAGGATGGTCCTCAGTGGACGGAGGGGCCAGCAACACTGTATGGCCTGGCTCCGCCGGCGGAGCGGCGTCTTCACTGGTCTCGACCTCCTTCCTCTGTTTCTTCCCTTTGGCTTGCTTTTTGGATTTAGGGGGAGCGGCGGACCTGACAAAATCTTCTATCCTCGCCATGACTGCAAAGCAATAAAAACAGGTCAGAAAGCGAAACCAATACTTACGAATATAGCAAATAATTCAACCAAGAAGACTCAACCAGACGGGACGGTTTCCTCTCCTAGCCTGCTAATGTGGAGCGGGGGGTCGATTAGAAAGGAATCAGGAGAGGCCCCCCTGCGATACCCCAGAATGAGCTGAGCGAAGTCATATCGGCCGAGCCCCTTTATGCGACCGACCACCTCCCATTCCTCTCTACTAAGAAATATGCTCGACGTGTCGTTCCACCGCTCCGCCAAAGGATACCTCCACGGTTGGGACTCGAAGGAGGATCCTGGGGGTTTCACAAAGAAGTACTTAGTTTGCCAAGTGGAGACTTTCGAAGATGTTCCGGCTGGGCGATATCGGGTGTCTCTGTACTACAGAGAAGGGATCCCGACCCCAGAGTTTGGACTCTGGCTCATTCTCAAAAAGTGACGCAAGATACCAACCGAGGGCGAATGGCCAAATCGATGGCACAGCAACGCCAGGCCATTAATAAACCTCCAGCCATTCGGAGGAATCTGGCTCGGCATCAACTGAAAATCGACGCACACCTCGTGAATAATAGGGGCATACGGGAGCCTCACGCCACCAACCGAAAAGAAACTATTGGAGACAGCCATATACCCGCTCAAATTACTATGGATTCGTTCGTTCCCCAAGGCCAGCCTAGGCCCCCAGGACATAGGGATGTTATTCCTGATGATAGACCGTTTTAGCTCCGCCGTGGTCATCTTCGATACATCCCTTGGCGGCTCCTCCACGACCAACCCATCCTTCCGTTCTCTCGTAGAGACTTCCTCAGTACCTCTTACGATACTTCTAGAACTAGCTGACGACATACTTACTAAGAGGGAACTTTTGAACAAACTTTAGAGGAGGAGACAAGGAAAAAGGACGTACCTATCTGGTGATTCGAGGTCGGAAATTTGAACGGCGATCGAAAGAAAACTCCGAAAAAAGTGGGCAAGAAAGATGCAAATGAAAACAAGGTGAAAGCTAAAGGACAAAGCAAGCGTAAAGAAAATCTGCAGTCTATCGACCTTGAGTACTTATAGAGGACCGATCAAGTGGACGCCCCAATCAAAGCTTAACACATGGAGAAGATCCGTGCCAAGCCTGGACACGTGGCAGGATCTGAGATGAGATGAATTAGGGTTGTTCGAAATTTGGAGCGGCGCGGCGATTGAAAGGACATACATGACAGCTGTACAATGGTTACAAGGACGATTTGTTTCAGATTCTGAAAATCCGTCAGAGGGCACGCACCGTTAGTAATAATTAAATAAAGTACCCTCACGCACTCGGCACAGACGTTCGCCTGCACTCTCTTGGTACGAGCTGCCACACAATCGGTGTTGATGCCGACCAATCCTAATACAAGCATTCACGCACCTTGCATTAATGTCCGATCAATTGGACCTAACACGAGCTGTTCCATAGACGAGGTACAACATAGATAACCGACTGATTGGGCCTACTCCGAGCTGTCTTACAGACGAGCTGTAAGACTCTTACATATTCCTTCGACTCTTCTCTTTACTCAGACTCGAGGAGTAAGGGGGGCTTATGGTTAGGTCGGTCGTATTGGGCCCGAACCCAGTCATAGCGACCTGTGGGCCGATCGGTCCATTTTTTAAGGATTAGTCTCCCAGGCCCAATCCACGCATCTGCGGCCCATTCGCAGGTGGAAGTCTCCCATGCATACGTAAAGACTTAAACCTAGCATCCGCTCCATATATAAGGTATAACTCTGCCATAATAGAGGTACGTAATCACAACCCTAGCTTTCTCGGTATACGGCGATCCCACCTACACAAAAGACTGACTTGAGCGTCAGAGGGGCTTATCAGGAAACAACCCCCGACGTGCCTTCTTTGTTTTGCAGGAACCTTCAAGTCGGAATTCTCGTGTTCAGCAGTCGACTCCATAGATCCAAACGACAACGTGCAGCCTCGCCAGAACTAGGTTGAACCAAGTCCTAATTATTTTTTTTATTTTTCATTTTTAGTCTAGTATTAGGGCCCGTTTAGTTGAGTTTTTATCAGTAGAGTTTTTATCAGTAGAGCTTTTGTCAGTAGAGCTTTTCTAAGAAGAGTTTTTTTAAAAGCCAGTTGACTGTTTGACCGTCAATTACAAAAATAACTTTTTTAAAAGAGCTTTATACAGTAGACTGTTTGGTAACATAAAATTAAAAAACACTTTTATTAATTTTAACTATATTTTATTTTATAATAAAATTATTTATGCTAAATAATATTTAAAATATACTAACAAATTGTTCATTAACACAGAATGTATGCTAAATAATATTTAAAATACATATAATATTTAAAATAATTTTATAATAAAATAATTTTATAAATATTTAAATAAAATTGTTCAACGTAGACGGTGTGCGTTGAACAACACAGACGATCGTCTGCTTTGAAACAACGTAGACCTTTGCTCATCAACGCAGATGGTATATGTCTGCGTTGATGAACAACGCAAACGATACCGTCTGTGTTGAGCGTTGATGAGTTTATGTACGTAAGTGACGGAACTTTAAAAAAATAGCTTACCGGAAAAGCTAAAATTTGGGCTTTTCTGAAAAGCTCCAAATTTTAGCTTTTCAAAAAACTGTATTTTAGCTTTTTCAAAAGCTATTTCTACTTCAAAGGTGTTTTTGAAGTTTGCAGCCAAACACCCATCTTTTCCCAAAAATAACTTTTGCGGTAAAAAAAGTTCTTTTGGAGTCTCCAAAAGCTGAACCAAACAGGCACTTAATCTAACATATATAATACCAATCAGTACTTAGTGATTAGTAAACTTTAGTATAGTCTAACATTCAACTCTAGTATGGTATTATAGGTTTTAGTATTGTTTTCCAATAGGAAATGTACGATATCCATATCTTTGATCTAAACTCATATTTTAACTTGATATGGAGCAGGACTTCGACACTCTCTTGGGTGTGTAAGTAACAAAAATAATAAATGAATAAAGATTATTTAGTTAAAAGGTTTTGAATGATAAAAATTTTAAGAAAAGGTTTAAAAAGTCCTTTAATCAAAGCTATAAATTTGCTTTAAAACCTTTTCTTCTCAAATAAATCTAAAATTAATTTAATAATACCATTTGAGCCAAAATTTCAAGCACGTTATAAAATATGATTTAGAAACTATAAATTAATAAAATTGAATTTAAAATATTTATAAATAAATAAAATTAATCATTTATCTCTTTTGGAATTTCTTTTAAATTTAGTTATTTGACGTTAAATATTTATTTGTATTTTTATATGATGTATACATAAATATAATTTTATAAATACATCAAATTATTATTTATTTAATATAGTTTAAATATGCAATACAATATAATGAACTTATAAGTCCACTCAATTCCCAGACATGTAATAATTATAAATTTATAAGTCCATGTACATTAGAAAATTACAAATTAAATGAAAAATTACGCTAGATTTATCAGTAACAAAACTAAAAAAAATAATACCAATTACACCAATCTTCAATATTATAGTATGTCAAATCCTTATTACATGATACCAAAACTTACAAGAGACAAAATTGAGGAGATAGAAGATGATGACTGGTCACGGAGAAGGGAAGATGACGACGGCTAAGGGGAGAACAAAAAATGACGACAATAAGGGCGAGACTGATAATCAGTCACGATGAGGACGAGGTGGAGATATAGGATTGATTCAAATCGATTGAAAGCCAAATGACAATAATAAAACTAAATCAAATAACACCAATTACACCAATCCCCAATATCACAATATTTCAAAACTCTAATCCCGCAAAAGTTACGAGAGATGGAAGAAAGGATATAGAAGATGTAGACTAGTGGCAGAGAAGATGAGATGATGATGAGGAGGACGACGACGATGGTTAGCGAGAACAAAAGATTATGACAATGAGGGAGAAGGTGACAAACAATCACACTAATGACTAAACAATGAGGTGGAGACGCGGGAATTGAAACCAAACGAGAGGAAGGGAGATAGCGGCAATGACGAACATCAATGATAACAAAAATTAACGACAGGGGGCAGACATGATAGTGGCAATATAAATGACAGTCAGGTGATCAAGTCTTCAAATAACTAAAAATAATTATAATTTTCTAATTTCTTATAGTAGTCGTAAAATTACATCAAATCTCAAGAGAATTAAATATTAGTTTTTAATTTGAAATAATAAAATAAAGTAGAAGAGAACTAAACCCTAGTTTTTAATTTCAAATAATAAAATAAAATAGAGGTTTTGATTAATTAACTAAAATTAACAAGTAATCAAAATAAATCAACTATATAAAAGGAAGAAATTTAAAAGTACTTAATTTCGATTAAAGAGAAAGATCTCATTGCAATATTAATCATTGGTTTAAAAGAATAATTTTCATAATTTAAGTAATTAGTCTAAAATATATTAAAATAGTCATAATAAGTTTTAAAATTTTCTAAATTAATTAATTCAAACCCAGCATCTAAACTAAACTTATCATTAATTGGTGAGTATGATAACATTCCATATCAATTTAACAATAGCAATAAGCTTAGTGAAAATGATTATATCCTAAATTAAATAATTGAGATAGCTATAACTATTCAACTAATTTTCTTATTTATCATTAGTTAATTATGTGAATTCTTAAACAATCAATTTGCTACTTGTACCAATCCTTTATGACAATTACGAATCATTAAATTCATGGGTAGTCATATCAACTCAATTTGTCATATTAATCAATATCAATTATTCATGAAATATAAAACACAAAATAAAAATACTTGAATTAAAATATGAATAAAAGTTTAAAACAAAACTTTACAAGGTTATAACTAGAGTTTTGAATCATTTGAATCATAATGTTCAAATTTAGCCACACATGGCTTAAGTTTCAACCCAAAAAAAAAAAAGAAGAAAGATTAAGAGAAAAAGATAAAGAAACAAAAAGAGAAAGTTAGAGAGGTGAAAGATGTCTCTCCTATTGTTTTTCCTACTTTAAACCTAATCTAGTCCTATCTTACAAGGATTCCTATCTCAAAACAAATCTAAATCTTTACATAATAGGTATGGAAAGAAATTTCCTAATTAAACCCCAAGTCTTTAAGTAAATCTGGCATTATGCATGAGCTCACTTTATCCATTGTAGTAATATGTCAACTTGTTTTTCAAAATTCATGATTTTTACTAATAATGCTCCAATTTGATCCAATCTTCACTTTTCATCTCCTAAAATAAAAAACGTTAATTTTTATATTTAAGCATAAAAATATATAAAAAGATAATTATAATTAATATATTAAAAACATCTTATCATCAGGAGATCACAATTTAGGGATAAAAGATAATATATGACTGATGTAAGAGTCATTAGAGATGAGAAAATATTGGTCCTTTTTCAATTTAGTTTTATTTTATTTTAGTCCAGTATTAACCTGATTTTTATAATATTGGTGAGTAATTTCTAATCAGTAAACTTTAGTAATATGAAATTCAACTCTGGTATAATATAGGTTATGGTAGTGTTTTTCAATATAAAATGTATAACATCCAGATCTTTGATCTAACTCATATTTTACTTTGATTTGGAGCATGACACAAACATTCTCTTTAAATGTTTAATCAACTAAAAATAATAAATAAGTAAGGGTGTTTTAGTTACAAAGGTTTCAAGAGATAAAATTTAAGAGAAAGTTTGAATAAGTCCTTTAATCAAAATTGTAAATTTTCTCTTAAGTGTTGTTCTTCGCTAAATAAATCTAAAATTAATTTAATAATATAATTTGAACCAAAATTTTAAATATGACATAAAACGTGATTTAAAAACTATAAATTGATAACAATTAAATATAAAATACTAAAAAGACAATAATAATAATCATTGGTCTCTTTTGGAATTTCTTCAAACATTATATATTAAATTTATTTTTTAAATATTTATTTTATTTTATATGATATATACATTCATGTAATTTTTATAAATACATTAAACTATTGTTTAATATAAGTTAAACATGCAATACAATATACTGAATTAGCTATTGAATATAAACATAAATATTTGTTAATATTCTTAAATTTAATTAATAAGTTATAAATATTTAAAATGCTTAATGAAATTTAATTATTTATCCCTTTTGAAATTATTTGAACATTATAAATTAAATTCAATCATTTAATATTATTTATTTATTTATTTTCTTCATATAATGTATACATGTATAATAATTCATTTTAGGTTTTACAAATACATCCAAATATTATATATTTATCCATCTATTTATAATATTCACTATACATCTTTTTAGAGAGATAAGCTCTAGCTTCTCTCTTCTTCCCAACAGTTATGCATTGTTTGCATAAGTTCTACTCCTTGTCTTAGGTCTTCTCCTCGTCAGCAAATTCCTCCTCCTCTTTCCCTTTGGCTTTATCTCTAGATTGAAGTCTTGTCCTTCTTTTCTCCACCCTTTCTTTTCTACTTCTTTTCATCCCCTGAGACCGTTTTCTTAACTTTGTATTTGCTTCTTCTCCTCCTTCTCAAAGAATTCCGTTTCTTGCTTGCATTTTCTGGAGCTTTTTTTCTTCCTTGATTTCATTAGTTTTCTCCTTTTCTCAATTTTGCAATACCTTACGGTTCGACCTAGTTACGGCGAGGTTTGCACGCTTCGTTAGATCCATGGAGTCATTCTTGAACACGAAATTTGACGAAGGTTCTGCAAAACAAAGAAGACACATCGGGGGTTATTTCTTGATAAGCCCCTCTGACGCTCAAGTCAGTCTTTTGGTGAAGATAAGGTAGCTGTAAGCAGAGAGAACTAGGGTTATGATCGTACGTACCTCTGTTATGGCAAAGTTATACCTTATATATGGAGTAGATGCTAGGTTTAAGTCTTTACGTATGCATGGGAGACTTCCACCTACGAATGGGGCCACGGATGTGTGGACTGGGCCTGACGTAACCAATAGGTATGAGGCTGATCCTTGAAAGATGACCGATCGGCCCACGGGTCGTTATGACTGGGTTCGGGCCCAGCACGACCGACCCGACCATAAGCCCCCCTACTCCTCGAGTCTGAGCAAAGAGAAGGGTCGAAGGAGTGTGCAAGGGTCTTGTAGCTCATCTGTACGACAGCTCGGAGTAGGTCCGATCGGTCGGTTATCAATGTTGTAGCTCGTCTATGGAACAGCTCGTGCTAGGTCCAATGGATTAGACATTAATGCATAGTGCGTGAATGCTTATATTAGGATCGGTCGGCTGTGTGTCCCGATCGGTCGACATTGACACCTATTACGTGGCAGCTCGCACCAGGAGAGTGCAAGCGGACATCTGTGCTGAGCGCATGAGGGCACTTTATTTAATTATTACTGACGGCGCGTGCCCTCTAACGGATCTTCAGAATCTGAAACGAATCGTCTTTGTAGCCATTGTGCAGCTGTCACGTACGTCCTTTCACTTATAGCGCCGCTCCGGGTTCTCAGTAACCCTAATTCGCTTCAGCTCAGATTCAGCCATGTGTCTGAGATTGACTTGGATTTTCTCCATGTGTCGGGCATGGGTTAGATCGCCCATTCGACTGGTCTTCTATAAGTATTCGGGATCAACAGACTTTGGGTTTTCTTTACGCTTGCTTTGTCCTCTGGCTTTCACCTTGTTTTCATTTGCATCTTTCTCGTTTACGGTTCCTGGAAATTTCCTTCAACCGTCGTTCGATTTTCCAACCTCAAATCACTAAATAGGTACGTCCTCTTCCCTCGTCTCGTCTTCTAAAGTTTTTTCAAAGGTTTCTTCTTAGTAAGCATGTCGACGGCCAGTTCTAGAAGTATGGTAGGAGATATTGAAGAAATCTCAACGAGAGAGCAGAAAGATGGGTTGGCTGTGGAGGAGCCACCGAGAAATGCTTCGACGATGACCGTGGGGGAGTTGAATCGGTCGGTTATAAGGAACAACATCCCTTTGTCCTGGGGACCCAGGCTGGCCCTCAATCACGAACGAATCCACAGCAACCTGAGTGGGTATTTTGCTGTCTCTGATAGTTTTTTCTCGATAGCCGGTATGAGGCTCCCGTACGTCCCGATTGTTAACGAGGTGTGCGCTGCCTATCAGCTGATGCTGAGCCAAATTCCTCCGAACGGCTGGAGGTTTATCAATGGTTTAGATTTGCTTTGCCATCAGTTCGGTTGCCCTCCTTCGATTGGCATCCTGCGTCACTTTTTGAGGATGAACCAGAGTCCGAGCTCTGGGGCTGGGATCCCTTCTCTGCTGTACAGAGATGCCAGATATCGCCCGGCTGGAACAACTTCAAAAATCTCTGCTTAGCGAATGAAGTATTTCTTTGTGAAGTCCCCAGGATCCTCCTTCGAGTCCCAGAAGTGGAGGTATCCTTTAGCCGAGCGGTGGAATGACACGTTGAGCATATCTCTTAGTAGAGAGGAGTGGGAGGTGGTCGATCGTATAAAGGGGCTCGACCGATATGACTTCGCTCAGCTCATTCTAGGATATCGCGGGGGGGCCTCGGTCGATTCCTTCCTAATCAACCCCCCGCCATAAATTAGCGGGCTAGGAGAGGAAACTGCCCCGCCTGGTTGACCCTTTGTGATTCAATTATTTGCTATATTTTTTAGTATTGGTTTCGTTTTTTGACTTATTTTATTGTTGTGCAACCATGGTGAGGATAGAAGATTTTCCCGGGTCCTCCCTTCCCCCTAAATCCAAAAGGCAGGCCGAAAGGAAGAAAAAGAGGAAGGAGGCGGAGACCGGTGAAGGTGCCGCTCTGCCAGCAGAGCCAGGCCATACGGTGTTGTTGGCCCCTCCGTCCACTAAGGACCGTCCTGTCATGTCGGCGTCATTGCTAATCGTGCCGGCGAGCGCGGGTCGAGCAGGTTCGGAAGGGGAGGAGGAAGAGGAGGTGGAGCCACCTCTTAAGAGAAAAAGGACCGTCCGGGTTACTGGTCAGTCTTCTCGTCCTTCGGACCAAGGCAAGGAGAAGGAGAAAGTGGGAGAGCTTACTGCCCGGTCGGATAAGGGTAAGGGGATGAAGCGAGCAGCGAGCGCTGATAAATGGGAGCCAGCGATCATTCTAGATAAGACTGCATCGCTCGCTGATCTCGATGTGGCTCTTCATCTTACCGAGAAGATTGTTTCCCCTGTGGACGAGGAGGGCATTGACTCGCTGACCCATCAGAAGCTATCGGCCCGTATTGTCCGTACCTGTGCTAGGGAGCTGGCGTTCGTCTCCTCGATGCATCGACGTATCGAAATGCTCAACGGGACTGTTCAGTCGCTGGACTGGGAGGTGCATGACCTCCTCGAGCAGGTGAACACTTTAAGGGCCGAGCTCTCTGTGGCCAAGGAAGAGAATGATGTTCTCGGGGCTCAGCTCTCTTCTTTGGAAGAGGAGAGGAAGTTTTGGGAGGAGGAGAGAAGTGTTTTCAAAGCTCAGCTCGCTACGGGGGAGGAGGAGAGAAACTCTTTGGAAGCTCGACTCGCTGCGGAGGAGGAGGAGAAAAACAGGGCGATTGCAGCGAAGGGCGAGCTGGCCAAGGAGTGTGAGGTCTTGCATGGGGAAGTGGAGTCGAAGAGAGAGCTTAAAGAAAAGTACCTCCAGGACTGTCATGCAGCGGTGGAGGGTAAATGCAAGACCGAGGATATACTGAGGGAGTTGCGATGCTCCCTCAAGAAGCAGAGGGTCTAGGCGATAAAGCGGTGGAAGAGGCGGTTCCTAAACGGAGAGTGTTTAGAGTTCGCCTGCGACTTGACCCTTTCGGTCCTAAAGAGGTATCATGAGGTTCATGTTCCTGACGGGGTGGAGTGCTCTTCGTTTGAGGATTATGCCGAGTCACTGCTCCCCGCTGCTCTCGGCCTTTCTTTGGAGCAGATAAGGGAGTGGGCCGAGGGAGAGCGGACTATAATCCCAGATGAGGAGCTGGACCTTAGCTCAAAAGAGTCGGACGAGCTTTCTCACGAGGATATTCCTCCGATTGCTCCCTCAGGCCCTGCTCCTGCCCCGATTATTCTGTC
Source organism: Erythroxylum novogranatense (assembly GCA_029891385.1). NCBI lineage: Eukaryota > Viridiplantae > Streptophyta > Magnoliopsida > Malpighiales > Erythroxylaceae > Erythroxylum > Erythroxylum novogranatense. Next base: position 47,962,585 of record CM057235.1, on the reverse strand, counting down.
CACTTCTGAGGCTTCTCCTGTGCATCCACCGACCTCCGAGGCTCCTCCTGCTCCCTCGGCTGTTCATACCTTGTCCCCGGCTGTTCATAGCTCTCCTTCTGCTGATTTTTAAAGCTCACCTGGTCGAGCTTGTGACCAGGATGGATTCAAAGAAATGAGATTCTTATTTTTGTCCTTCATTATTTCGAAGTCGTTTTTCGCGTTTGTTTTCTTTATTTTTGATCGATAGTAGGATTTGGTAAAGTCGCTTATGGCCGCACGGCGTTGAGGTCGATCTATAGTCATGGCCGAGCTGTGGTCCCAAGGATCTTGTCTTGGCGACCCGGTCTGTTGGACCCCGAACCTTGAGTGACAATTTGACTATGATCAAGTGGATGAGTTGATTGAAATGAAGTTATATAGCAAGAAGTAGAAAGAAAAAGTGTGAAAATTTGAAGGATTTAGAAAGTTTGACTTTTTGGAGAGAGAATGTTTGACTTTGAGAGTTGACTTTTGTTTGAGGCAAAATTTGATAAAATGGTCTTCTGGAAACTTGTAGATTATGTTAAGAGATTTTTGTGGACATAAAGTTTGAAATTTTTCGATATCGGGAGTGAAAGTTATGATCAGTCAAAGTTTATGTTTGATCGGGTTTGACTTTTATATTGGTTGGAACTTTGACTGAGAAATTAACCTAGTTAGAGGTTAATTGAGCTTTGATGTTCTTCATGAGAATTGAAGGATTTGTTTTGATCTTTATTTTGATATAAAGTATGAAATTTTTCGATCTCGGAATATTAAGTTATGATTTTTTGACAAGTTTGGATAGAGGATAGTATCTTTGACCGGAAAATGGACTCCCGTAGGAGTTGAATTGAGTTTTATGTTCTTCTTGGAAGATTTAGAGCTTCTCTCAAGCTTTCTATAGAGACTAAGTTTGTCAAAATCGGAGTTCGGGATTAAAAGTTATGAATTTTGGGAGTTTAGAGGAAAAAAAAAAAAAAAGAGAAAAGTTTTAGCAGCCAGCAGAAGCGACGGCTCATTTCTGGCTGAAATGGCGCCCAGACGCCGCTATTAGGCGACGCCTCGCCTAGCGAGGAGGCGTGTCTTCGCCCTCTCCGAGGCAAGGCTTGCCTCTCGAGTGTCTTGCGCCTCGCTAAGCGACGCTCGCCAGCGAGCGAGGCGTCTCGCCTCATGACGCGCCTCGCCCTCCATGAGTTAGGCGTCTCGACGCCTGATTTCTTCTTAAATTTTGATTTCTTTGTTTTAATCCGACCTTTGCTCACTATTTTGCCTATATCTTTCCGTCCGACATCCGATTGAGTTGATTCTTTTGTGTTGGATTCCTAAGACATTGAATTTCATTTTATAAGAAATTTGTGAACTTTTGAGGTTAAATTAATGGTGATTAATTTAATCAAAGTGAGTCGGGAAATTTTCCGAGCATGATTCAGTGTTTTGTGAAATTCGGGATCTGTAGAGATCCGATTAAAGCGATTCTTGAGGGGAAATAAAGATAAGACAAGGGGCTACAAATCATATGAAGACATGAAATGTCAATTTTGCCCTTAGGACTGTTAATTTTTGAATTTAAGTTCGGATTGGGGTGTAATTTTTGGATTGGGAACACCTGAGAGTAATTTGAGTATAACTTTTGATCTGGGAATCGAAATGAGACGATTCTTGTTTTGAATTAAACTAGAGACATAAGGCTACAATTGTTATGAAGACAGCGAGTTTCAATTCTGGGATTAAGAATGTGAAATTTTGGACGGAAATAATCGTACATAAGAAATGTGTTAGAATATGGATATTTCCGCACTGTTTCGCGCATAACTTTTGATGTAGTGCTCGGAATTGAGCGCGGTCAGTGGCGTTGGATTCGTATGAGTGAGAGTAACATTTCTCGAGAAGGAAGTTTTAACAAATTCCTTCAAATCGATAGTGCGAATCAACCCGCAAATGAGCATGACATAAAGTAATAATGGAGGGGCAAAATGGTCATTTGACCATCATTTAATGAAACACAAGAAGGAGTGTCGTTTTTGGCTTAATAAAGCCACGAAAATGGTCTGGAATTTCAGAAGAGAGAAAGAGAAAGAAGAAGAAGAAGTGGAGATGGAGATTCTGCACGGAGGAAAGATGAGAGAGAAAGAGATTTTCGATTTTTTCTACTTGTTTCTTAAGGATTTTGGGTTGGTTCAAGAGAGAAAGATAGAGGAGCCTAAGAGCTTCCTTTCAAGCCAAAAAATTCAATTTGGAAGAGAAAGAGGTAAGAGAAATTGTTCTACTTTGAGATTTTGATTAATTTTGGTTTAGAATTATGGCATATAAGATGGGTTTATGATTTATGAAGTTAATTTTGAAATATATGCTTTAGGCTGGGTTTAATTTTGGGTGGAAAATTGATTAAGGTTTAGGCTTAATTTTATGATTGAGAATTTTGAGATATTTTGGTGTAGAATTATAGGAAATATGATGAATTGATAATATATGAAATCAATTTTGAAGAATTGGTATTTTATGGTATTGAATTTGGATAAATTGGTTTAGGCCAATTTTAAGATTTGGGGATTTTTGAAATTGAGGATTTAAATAGTTTGGAATTAATGTGAATTGAGGAATTGTGAGATTAATTTTGAAGAAATTATGTTTTATGAGATTGAATTGAGTGTCTTGGTTTAGGCCAATTTTGAAAATTGGGGATTTTCAAAATTGGAGATTGAAATAACTTGAATGTAAATGGAATTGGTGAATTCCTAAGTTGATTGTGAAAATTAAGTATTTTCGATGTGAAAATTGGATGATTATGGTTTAGGTTTTGGTAATTTGGAAGAGAGAAAAGCAAGGATCAATTGGAGCTTGAAATCAAGTTTAAGCAATAATTGAGGTGGGTAGCATATTTATATTTTGATTTGTAAGCTATATGTGAATTTTGAAAAATTAAAGAAAGAAAATTTGAAAATAAAGAAAGCAAAATGTGAAAATTTTGACAAATTATTGTTTTGTAAAGGTTTGAAATTCGATTTCAATGTTTTCGAAAGATTAATATAAGTTTGAATTCATTGCTTTCAATGATTCGATAAACCGATAGAAATTTACGAAAATGTATTTGTTGTGTATGCATTATTCAATTGTTGAAATTATTGTTTGATTGAATGTTTTGATTGTTGAATTTAGTGAATGATAGATGAATAAATTGAGTGGTATGCATTTTTGGGAAAATTTTGAAGAAAAGTACGAAATTGAAAAGTGCCTTGAACGTCACTTTGACTTTTTCGATTATGTGTTATGTGGGTTTGATAGGTCCCTTGGTGAGTCGTCATTGCCTCTATGTGTATAGCCTTCTCCGGGCTGCCCGCTAGTGCACGGAGTCTGATTCGGACTCCTTCACGGCTATAATGGACCGCAATGCGAAAGTGTAATACGTTTCGTTTCACGATCGCAGGACCGCTATGCGGGGGGGTATGCAAGACGCTCGCTTGGACCCAGCTGCACCATTTCGATGTGTAATATGTTTTGATTTGTTTATGTGTTCGCATTCATATTTATGAAAAATTCAAGAAGTTTTGAAAATGAGAAAAAATGAGATTATTATGAAAAGTTTGGAAAATATGAAAAAAATGGGTTTGAAGAAATTGTTTGAAAAATTATAAAGTTTGAAAAAAAAAATTAGCCTTTTGGCAAAAAAGATTATTAAAATGATTTCGCTTATTTATCGGTTTATAAATGTGTTATCCACGAGCTTTGAAGCTCACCCCCTTTCATCCCCATCTCCAGGTTTCGAGCAGGAGATCGGATGAAAGAATGTGAAGACATCAGTTTCGACATTTGAATACGTTGGTTTTTGAGAAATTTGGATCTTGTGTATGAATATGTTTATGACTTTAGATAAGTTTGGAAAAAGGAATTTGTGTATAAAGTTGAGAATTGTGAATGATTGTGAAATTTGTATATGAAATTATGGATAATTTGGGAATATATATGTATGATTGATTTGGGAATGAGATTGAACTATGAGAAAAATGGTAGATTGAATGACAAATATGAGAATGTTTTAGAAATAGGTTTGTGGTTATCTGCTGATATCCCGGACGGAGGGTCCGGTGGATTCTGATGTTTGTGTGATTGATTTGGAAATTTTAGAAGTGTTGTTTTGAACACTTTGCAGGTTTGGGTTAGGATAAAGGTAGTCGTTATGCTGCCGAAATTTTGGTAAAAACTTTGGATAAAAGTGAGATTTTGGATATGTATAAGTGTATCTAAGAGTTTGAGAAATTTGAGATTTGTATGGATGAATAAGAATTTGTATGATTGTTGAGTTTCGGGTTTAAGAATGAATTTTCCTATGAGAAATTATATGGATGTGATTGATGTGAGAAATGAGAATAAGAAAGAAAAGAAAAAAAAAATTCATAACGGATTTTGGAACGTCTTAGGATTCCCAACGCGACTATGATCATTCGATAAGTTTTCTTTGATTATTGTTTCGGATGTCGGATGTATACGCTTTGATTTCGTTTCGCTTTGCAACTGCTCGCTTGATTCGATTAGTATTTGCTTCCGCTTGCATTTGCTTCCGCTTCGCCACGCTCGGATTTGTTCGCTCGCATTTTGTTGTCGATCCGAAATTTCCGCTTCCTTCGCTTCCGTTTGCGGTTTCGTTCGCTTTTGTAGTTGGGTTCGATGAACGGATCCAACATTTATGGTATCGAGCCCAAAGATTATGGTCTTAACGGGCATAGAAGATTGATGAGAGTGTGAAAGAATAAAAAATTGAATTTGTGAGAATATCAGAGCCCAGTAATATGATCTTACTTCGGCGTATGAGTATGAATAAGGAATTGCTACGAGTTTGTAAAGATAAGAGTGAATTTGTGAGAATGTGCTAAGTGATCATTTGATTTTGATGAAAGAAGTATGATTGCCTTTAGGAATTTGCAAATTGATATGTATGACTATTTGATGAATTCAAATGATTGGTTTGATTTGAGTGTTCAGAATATGTTTGACTTTCGAAATGTGTTGACTTTCGAAATGTGTTGAGGAAATTAAGATTAGAACTTCTTGAGAAATTGTGATGAATTGATATAGATGAAAGAATGATGACATAATGATGATTAAACCATATTAGGGTTCCTTAAGAAATGGACCATTAATTTGTGCCCATATATGAAGAAATAATGAGTTATAGATATAGTGTTTTGATATGATATGAGTGATATATGATTTAAGGAAGTGAAAATTTTGAAGAGATTGAGAATATGTATGAAGAGTAAAAAGTGATGAAAAAGAAATTGATTATGAGTTGTGGAAAGAAATTAGTAAGAAAGTGCTTGATGATCATTGTTTAGAAAGAAATTTATGCAAGAATGAGTTACTTGGAGTTAAGTAAATATGAATTTCGAGGACGAAATTCTTTTAAGAGGGGGAGAAATGTTGGACCCCGAACCTTGAGTGACAATTTGACTATGATCAAGTGGATGAGTTGATTGAAATGAAGTTATATAGCAAGAAGTAGAAAGAAAAAGTGTGAAAATTTGAAGGATTTAGAAAGTTTGACTTTTTGGAGAGAGAATGTTTGACTTTGAGAGTTGACTTTTGTTTGAGGCAAAATTTGATAAAATGGTCTTCTGGAAACTTGTAGATTATGTTAAGAGATTTTTGTGGACATAAAGTTTGAAATTTTTCGATATCGGGAGTGAAAGTTATGATCAGTCAAAGTTTATGTTTGATCGGGTTTGACTTTTATATTGGTTGGAACTTTGACTGAGAAATTAACCTAGTTAGAGGTTAATTGAGCTTTGATGTTCTTCATGAGAATTGAAGGATTTGTTTTGATCTTTATTTCGATATAAAGTATGAAATTTTTCGATCTCGGAATATTAAGTTATGATTTTTTGACAAGTTTGGATAGAGGATAGTATCTTTGACCGGAAAATGGACTCCCGTAGGAGTTGAATTGAGTTTTATGTTCTTCTTGGAAGATTTAGAGCTTCTCTCAAGCTTTCTATAGAGACTAAGTTTGTCAAAATCGGAGTTCGGGATTAAAAGTTATGAATTTTGGGAGTTTAGAGGAAAAAAAAAAAAGAAAAGTTTTTAGCCTCGCCAGGCGACGGCTCTCCCTAATGAAGTGGCGCCCAGACGCCTCACTAGGCGACGCCGCGCCTAGCGAGGCGGTATTGTCTTCGCCTCATGAGGCAAGGCTCTCATGATGCTGTGCGCCTCGCTAGGCGACGCCGCCTAACGAGCGGCGTCTCGCCTCATGACGGCGCCTCGCCTCATGAGTTAGGCGTCTCGACACTGTTTCTTTTAAATTTTGATTTCTTTGTTTTAATCCGACCTTTGCTCACTATTTTGCCTATATCTTTCCGTCCGACATCCGATTGAGTTGATTCTTTTGCGTTGGATTCCTAAGACATTGAATTTCATTTTATAAGAAATTTGTGAACTTTTGAGGTTAAATTAATGGTGATTAATTTAATCAAAGTGAGTCGGGAAATTTTCCGAGCATGATTCAGTGTTTTATGAAATTCGGGATCTGTAGAGATCCGATTGAAGCGATTCTTGAGGGGAAATAAAGATAAGACAAGGGGCTACAAATCATATGAAGACATGAAATGTCAATTTTGCCCTTAGGACTGTTAATTTTTGAATTTAAGTTCGGATTGGGGTGTAATTTTTGGATTGGGAACACCTGAGAGTAATTTGAGTATAACTTTTGATCTGGGAATCGAAATGAGACGATTCTTGTTTTGAATTAAACTAGAGACATAAGGCTACAATTGTTATGAAGACAGCGAGTTTCAATTCTGGGATTAAGAATGTGAAATTTTGGACGGAAATAATCGTACATAAGAAATGTGTTAGAATATGGATATTTCTGCACTGTTTTGCGCATAACTTTTGATGTAGTGCTCGGAATTGAGCGCGGTCAGTGGCGTTGGATTCGTATGAGTGAGAGTAACATTTCTCGAGAAGGAAGTTTTAACAAATTCCTTCAAATCGATAGTGCGAATCAACCCGCAAATGAGCATGACATAAAGTAATAATGGAGGGGCAAAATGGTCATTTGACCATCATTTAATGAAACACAAGAAGGAGTGTCGTTTTTGGCTTAATAAAGCCACGAAAATGGTCTGGAATTTCAGAAGAGAGAAAGAGAAATAAGAAAGAAGAAGAAGAGAGTGGAGATTCGGGTACGGAGGAAAAGATGAGAGAGAAAGAGATTTTCGATTTTTTTCTACTTGTTTCTTAAGGATTTTGGGTTGGTTCCAAGAGAGAGAAAGATAGAGGAGCCTAAGAGCTTCCTTTCAAGCCAAAAAAATTCGAATTTGGAAGAGAAAGAGGTAAGAGAAATTGTTCTACTTTGAGATTTTGATTAATTTTCGGTTTAGAATTATGGCATATAAGATGGGTTTATGATTTATGAAGTTAATTTTGAAATATATGCTTTAGGCTGGGTTTAATTTTGGGTGGAAAATTGATTAAGGTTTAGGCTTAATTTTATGATTGAGAATTTTGAGATATTTTGGTGTAGAATTATAGGAAATATGATGAATTGATAATATATGAAATCAATTTTGAAGAATTGGTATTTTATGGTATTGAATTTGGATAAATTGGTTTAGGCCAATTTTAAGATTTGGGGATTTTTGAAATTGAGGATTTAAATAGTTTGGAATTAATGTGAATTGAGGAATTGTGAGATTAATTTTGAAGAAATTATGTTTTATGAGATTGAATTCGAAAGTGTCTTGGTTTAGGCCAATTTTGAAAATTGGGGATTTTCAAAATTGGAGATTGAAATAACTTGAATGTAAATGGAATTGGTGAATTCCTAAGTTGATTGTGAAAATTAAGTATTTTCGATGTGAAAATTGGATGATTATGGTTTAGGTTTTGGTAATTTGGAGAGAGAAAAGCAAGGATCAATTGGAGCTTGAAATCAAGTTTAAAGCAATAATTGAGGTGGGTAGCATATTTATATTTTGATTTGTAAGCTATATGTGAATTTTGAAAATTAAAGAAAGAAATTTTGAAAATAAAGAAAGCAAAATGTGAAAATTTTGACAAATTATTGTTTTATAAAGGTTTGAAATTACGATTTCAATGTTTTCTGAAAGATTAATATAAGTTTGAATTCATTGCTTTCAATGATTCGATAAACCGATAGAAATTTCGAAAATGCATTTGTTGTGTATGCATTATTCAATTGTTGAAATTATTGTTTGATTGAATGTTTTGATTGTTGAATTTAGTGAATGATAGATGAATAAATTGAGTGGTATGCATTTTTGGGAAAATTTTGAAGAAAAGTACGAATTGAAAAGTGCCTTCAGCAACTGACTTTTCGTTTTCGATTATGTGTTATGTGGGTTTGATAGGTCCTTGGTGAGTCGTATTGTCTCTATGTGTATAGCCTTCTCCAGTTGCCCGCTAAGGGTACGGACTCGATTCGGACTCCTTCACGGCCATAATTGGACCGCAATGCGAAAGTGTAGTACGTTTCGTTTCACGATCGCACAGACCGCTTATCTCGCAAAGACGCTCTGCTTGGACCTAGCTGCACCATTACGATGTGTAATATGTTTTGATTTGTTTATGTGTTCGCATTCATATTTATGAAAATTCAAGAAGTTTTGAAAATGAGAAAAAATGAGATTATTATGAAAAGTTTGGAAAATATGAAAAATGGGTTTGAGAAATTGTTTGAAAAATTATAAAGTTTGAAAAAAAAATTAGCCCTTTTGGCAAAAAGATTATTAAAATGATTTCGCTTATTTATCAGTTTATAAATGTGTTATCCACGAGCTTTCGAGCTCACCCCCCTTTCATCCCCATCTCCAGGTTTCGAGCAGGAGATCGAATGAAAGAATGTGAAGACATCAGTTTCGACATTTGAATACGTTGGTTTTTGAGAAATTTGGATCTTGTGTATGAATATGTTTATGACTTTAGATAAGTTTGGAAAAAGGAATTTGTGTATAAAGTTGAGAATTGTGAATGATTGTGAAATTTGTATATGAAATTATGGATAATTTGGGAATATATATGTATGATTGATTTGGGAATGAGATTGAACTATGAGAAAAATGGTAGATTGAATGACAAATATGAGAATATTTTAGAAATAGGTTTGTGGTTATCTGGCGATATCCCGGATTTGAGGGTCCGGTGGATTCGATGTTTGTGTGATTGATTTGGAAATTTTAGAAGTGTTGTTTTCAACACTTTGCGTGTTTGTTAGGATAAAGGCATCGTTATCTTTGCGAAATTTTAGTAAAACTTTGGATAAAAGTGAGATTTTGGATATGTATAAGTGTATCTAAGAGTTCGAGAAATTTGAGATTTGTATGGATGAATAAGAATTTGTATGATTGTTGAGTTTGGGTTTAAGAATGAATTTTCCTATGAGAAATTATATGGATGTGATTGATGAGAAATGAGAATAAGAAAGAAAGAAAAAAAATTCATAACGGATTTTGGAACGTCTTAGATTCCCAACGCGACTATGATCATTCGATAAGTTTTCTTTGATTATTGTTTCGGATGTCGGATGTGTACGCTTTGATTTCGCTTTCGCTTTAACTGCTCGCTTGATTCGATTAGTATTTGCTTCCGCTTGCATTTGCTTCCGCTCGCCACGCTCGATTTGTTCGCTTCCACATTTTGTTGTCGATCCGAAATTTCTGCTTCCCTTCGTTTCCGTTTGCTTCGGTTTCCGTTCTGCTTTTGTAGTTGGGTTCCGGTAACGGGATCCAACACGGTCGAGTGATGTCGAAGTCGATCGATGGTTCCAAGGATCTCGTCTTGGCAACCTGGTCGATCTATAGTCGAGGCCGAGCTGTGGTCCTAAGGATTTTGTCTTGGCGACCCGACCGAGCGATGTCGAAGTCGATCGATGGTTCCAAGGATCTCTTCTTGGCAACCTGGTCGATCTATAGTCGAGGCCGAGCTGTGGTCCCAAGGATCTTGTCTTGGCGACCCGACCGAGCGATGTCGAAGTCGATCGGTGGTTCCAAGGATCTCATCTTGGCAACCTGGTCGATCTATAGTCGAGGCCGAGCTGTGGTCCCAAGGATCTTGTCTTGGCGACCCGGCCGAGCGATGTCGAAGTCGATCGATGGTTCCAAGGATCTCGTCTTGGCAACCTGGTCGATCTATAGTCGAGGTCGAGCTGTGGTCCCAAGGATCTTGTCTTGGCGACCTGGCCGAGCGATGTCGAAGTCGATTGATGGTTCCAAGGATCTCGTCTTGGCAACCTGGTCGATCTATAGTCGAGGCCGAACTGTGGTCCCAAGAATCTTGTCTTGGCGACCCGACCGAGCAATGTCGAAGTCGATCGGTGGTTCCAAGGATCTCGTCTTGGCAACCTGGTCGATCTATAGTCGAGGCCGAGCTGTGGTCCCAAGGATCTTGTCTTGGCGACCCGGCCGAGTGATGTCGTTGGGATTTTCTACTCTTTGCCAAGTTTAATGAGATTCCTTCTTGCCGAGAAAATTGAGAACCCCTTTATTGATGATAATGAGGGAGTGGGCAGTTAAAAAACCTGACTGACAGGGCCAGGAAAAAGGTACCCACAGGTTGTGTACAAAAACAGTAATAAACAAAGATTAATTAAAATAAAACTTATCTACTGGTAGAACGCCTTCAAGTTTCGAGAGTTTCAGGGCCTCGATAGAATCTTCCCGTTCGCATCGCGTAGGATTTAGGAGCCATGTCCGGCTTGCTTGATCACCTGATAAGGCCCTTCCCATGCCTGTCCGAGCTTTCCAGGGTATTTCCCAGCCGTCTCGACTATTTGCAGGACGTACCCCCCGACCTTTACGTCTCTCGACTTTACTCTTCTGTTGTAGAACTTCGTTGCTTTTTGCCTGACGGCTTCCGAACGAGCGGCCGCCCTATCCCTATCTTCACTGAGAAGCACGAGTTCTGCTCGGCGGGCTTCATTATTCCGCTCCTCTTCATATCTCGACACTCTCGATCAGGCAACACCACTTCACCGAACTAGGTTTCATACCGAAGTCATCCTGAACGGTGTTTCCCCTGTGGCTCCATTTGGTGTGGTTCTGTATGCCCACAATACTTCGTCTAGCTCTTCTACCTAAGTCTTTCGTCCGTCTAGACGCTTCTTGAGAGCACTCATTATCTTTTTGTTAATATTTTCCACGAGACCGTTGCTTTGGGGGTGAGCTACTGAGGTCAACTGTAGCATTATCTTTAGTCGGTCGCAGAAATCTTTGAACTTATCGTTGTCAAATTGCCGACCGTTGTCTGTAACCAACACCATAGGCATCCCGAAGCGGCTTAATATATTTTTCCTTACAAAATTCTCCACCTTCTGCTCGGTAATTGTAACGACCGCTTCCGCTTCTACCCATTTGGTGAAGTATTTCACTGCCACTGTCAGGAACTTCTTCTGTCCAGGACCGAGAGGGAAAGGCCCCAGTATATCCATTCCCCATTGAGCAAAAGGGATAGGATGACTTATGATTTTCATCCTCTCGGACGGTTAGTGAGACAGGCTATCGTTTTTCTGGCAAGCCTCACACCGGTCGACCTTTTCCTGGCATTCCTTTCTCATTGTCGCCTAGTAATACCCTTGTCTAATCAGTCTGTGAGCCAACATTCTGCCTCCTACGTGGTTTCCACACATTCCTTCGTGGACTTCGGCCATTGTTTGTTCTGCCTCTTCTTCGCTCAAGCATCGCAGCAGTGACCAATCATAAGATCACTTGTATAGGGTGCTATTAATGAACGCATATTCGGCCGCCTTTATTCTCAGTTTCTTGGCCTCCAACGTTTCTTCTGGTTGTGTTCCCTCCAGGAGGTATCGTTTGATTGGTTCCATCCAGCTTGATCGACCAGTATTTACGTCAAGCACTTCCTTGGGTTTCTGAATGCTAGGGCAAACCAGTCGTTCGACCAGAATGTTATTTTTGGCATCTCGATCAGAAGCTATTTTGAAAAGCGCATCTGCCTTAGTATTTTGAGCTCGCTCTATCCAATTGATCGAGTACTGCTTGAAATTACTTAACTTCTGCTTTACCAGCTCCAGGTACTTGATCATGCTGCTCCCCTTGGCTTCATACTGTCCAGTGACTTGACCGACCACTACTTGGCTATCGCTTTATACCTTCAGATGTTTTACCTCTATCTCCTTAGCCAATTGGAGGCCAGCTATAGAGCCTCGTATTCTGCTTCGTTATTGGAGGCCTTGAATTATAGCCGAAGAGAGTATTCCACCTTTTCTTCCATACACGGGCTAATTAATACCACTCCTGCTCCACACCCATCGACGTTGGATGACCTGTCAATAAATAAGCTCCAGGCAGGGTGTTGCTCATCTTGCGAGTTGGGTCGACTCATTTCTTCAACGAAGTCTGCCAACACTTGAGCCTTGATCGCAGTCCGAGGCTTATAATGTATATCGAACTCCCCCAGCTCTACTGCCCATTTTATTAATCGCCCGGAGGTCTCAAGCTTTTGGAGGCATTGCCTGAGAGGCTGATCGGTCCACACCTCAATGGTATGACTTTGAAAATATGGCCTAAGTTTCCGTGCCGCAGTTATCAAGGAAAGAGCTAACTTTTCTATGGGCGCGTACCGTGTTTCTGGCCCGCTCAATACCTTACTGACGTAGTAGATCGGAAATTGCTCCTTGCCATCCGATTGAACCAGAACCGCGCTGACCGCCTCCTCTGTGACCGCCAGATAGATAATCAGAATTTCCCCTTCAACGGGGCTTTGCAAAACAGGTGGGCTTGTCAGATACTGCTTCAAGTGTTGGAAAGCTCTTTCGCACTCCTCCAACCATTGGAACTGAGTCATATTTGCTTTTCTCAAGATCTTGAGAAATGGGAGACACTTGTCCCCCATTCTGGAGACAAATTCACTTAAAGAAACTATCCGTCTAGTTAATATCTGAACATCTTTCAAACACTGCGGTGAAGACATTTAGACGATAGCTTCAATCTTTTCTGGATTAGCTTCAATCCCCCGTTGAGTGATCATAAACCCCAGGAATTTCCCGAATGCCACACCGAAGACTCATTTTTTTGGGTTCAGCTTCATCTGAAATTTGTCAAGGGTCCGGAAGACTTCTTTTAAATTTTCCATGTGCTCGGCGGCCGTCTTGCTCTTGACCACCATATCGTCCACATAGGCCTCAACAGATCGACCGATCTGTTTCTTAAAAACCTTCATGACGAGCCGCTGATAAGTGGCCCTCGCATTCTTCAAGCTGAACGACATTACTTGATAGCAATATGTGCCCTGGTCAGTTATAAAGGCAGTCTTTTCTTCGTTTTCGAGACTCATTTGAATTTGATGGTAGCCCGAGAAAGCATCCAAGAAGCTGAGAAGTTCATGTCCAGAGGTGGAGTCTACCAACTGATCGATCTTGGGCAAGGGAAAACTGTCTTTTGGGCACGCTTTATTTAGGTCAGTGAAGTCAATACACATTCTTCACTTTCCGTTTTTCTTCTTTACTAACACCACATTGGCGAGCCATTCAGGGTACTTGACTTCTCGGATGAACCTGGCTTCAAGTAATTTCTCTATTTCTTTCTCGATCACCTCCTATCGCTCCTTGCCATGCCACCGCTTCTTTTGTCTAACCGGCTTGCAATCTTTTCGGATACCAAGAGAGTGCGATGCAACCGATCGGGAAATGCCTAGCATGTCGCTCGGTACCCAGGTGAAGATCGATATGTTTTCTATCAAGCAATCCTTGATTTCTCTGACTAAGCCTTTCTGAAGCTCGGAACCAAGATTTGTAAACTTGGAGTGGTCTGCTTCATCCAATACGACCTGCTGCGTTTCTTCCACTGGGTTCATTCTCTCCGTCTCCTCATCGACTCTCACGTCAAGAGAGCTCGTCAAGACTACTGTCCCTTCTAGTGTTTTTGTTTCCGCTAAGTAGCATTCCCTAGCGATTCTCTGCTGACCCCTGACAATACCGATTCCGTGGGGCGTTGGGAATTTCATCGCTTGGTACTAGCTGGAGACGACCGCTCTAAGGGCATTTTGAGTGGCTCGTCCAATTATCGCATTGTACGTCCCTTGAAACTTCACAACTAAGAACTCAACGTCCTTCTCTATTTGAGCGACTTTTGCCCGAACTTCACTTTCAAATAGACCTGGGCAAACGGGTAGGCTGATGCTCCAGTTACCCCTTTGATAGGTCCTTCTATAGGCAGTAGTCGATCCTCTGGTACCTCCATCTGCTTGAAGGAATCATGATACAACAGGTCGACCGAGCTGTCCGTATCAATCATTACTCGCTTCACCTCGTTGTCGTCCATGTTCAGATTTACAACGAGTGCGTCGTCATGAGGGCAACTTACACCGTCAAGGTCAGACTCATCGAATGATATCATCCCATCGTTCTGTCTCTTTCTTTTGGCTTACAAATCTTCGCTGACCTGCCTGACATACCTCTTTCTTCCTTTAGCAGTGGATCCTCCTGCAGCATTTCCACCAAAAATCATATTGATGACCCTAACCGGTCGGTCATCTTGTTGTCCAGTGTTCCTGTCGCCTCTTCTCTGGATCGTCCCCTCACTTTGCGTTGATCGTCAATATTCGCATTCTGCCTCCCCCATCATTCCTATCATTTCGCCTCCAATACTGTCGCATGTTGTCGGGCCGACCGGTCTTATGCTCGTTATCTCGATCAACATTTCGTTCACGCTTCACAAATTGACCCTGCCTTCCCCTTTGGATGAGGAATTCGATTTCTTTTTTCAACTGCCAGCAATCTTCCGTGTCATGACCGATGTCTCTGTGGAAATGGCAATATAGATCCGGGTCCCTATCCTTGGAGGGAGTCTTCATCTTATTGGGTTCTCGGATAGGTTCCCCATCTGCTCTCATGGCCGCCAGTACTTCTGCATACCATCTGCTGAGCGGGGTGAACTCTCGTCGATGTCCCTATTGATCGTTCGACATTCTCCAAGTCGACTGATCTTTCTGTCTCTTATGGGACTCATCCGCTCTGCCGCTCGGCCCGCGATCGTCTGCTCTGCGTTTTGTGTTTTTCAATACTTTTTCGAGCTGGATGTACTTATCCACCCGATTTTTTATCTCCTGAATAGATCGGGGCTGATATAGGGCCAATGACTTTTTGAACTCCTCATCAACATGGAGGAGCAAGTGAGGTCGGGGACTTCAACTGCTTCATTATTGAACCGAGTAATGAATTCCCGTAGGCTCTCGTTCCTCCCTTGTGTCAACTGCATCACTTCCAAGGCCGTCTTCTGTGGCTGCTTACTTGTGGTGAGCTGGTTGAGGAATAGCAATCTAAAGTCCTCAAAGCACGTGATACAACTCGGAGGTAAGCTATTGAACTATCGTCGAGCTCCCTCTTGAAAGGCCGTACAGAAAGCCTTGTACTGAATGACGTCTGGAATGCAGTGTAGATTCATCATCAACTGGAAGTGTTGTAGGTAGTCCAGGGGATCAGTCTTTCCAGTATATTTCTCGAGCGTCGATATTTTGGTGCCGGGCGCCGGGAGGCTATCCAAGATTGCCGGAGTGAAGGGAGAGCTATATTGAGCTGTTGGGCGATCTGGGCAGAAGCTCATGGCTGCATTGATCCGATCGTCCACTATTTTTTCTAGGGCTTCGGTAAGGTGGCGATTGGTCGTCATACTGGTCTACCATGCAGACGGCTACTGTTGTGTCGGCTGAGACTGTAAAATCTGGCGAATCAACAGATCAGCCGCTTCCTCAATCTGTTTTCGGGTGAGGGAGGTATGCACGGGTGCCGGAGGATCTGCATCCGAGAGGTGCTGGAGATTCGGGCACATGTTGGTTCCAGCGTTATCTTCTAGGGCTACGCTCTGTTCTTCTTGTTCTAGGTTTTGAGGTTGCGGTTGATTATTCGGGTCTGAAGACTGCGTTCGGGAAGCATGGTGTGTCGGCGGCAGGGTAGCAAGTAACTGCAAATCCATCCGTTGTAACGCCAGAGCCGCGACAACGGCTATATCAGGGTTAGTTGCTGCCGTCTGACTGATTTGCGTGTTTCTGGACGTGGTGTCCTGATGTCGGGCCCCACAGTGGGCGCCAATTGGTTCAGCCTGGTTCTAGCGAGGCTGCACGTTGTCGTTTAGATCTATGGAATCGACTGCTGAACACGAGAATTCTGGCTTGAAGGTTCCTGCAAAACAAAGAAGGCACGTCGGGGGTTGTTTCCCGATAAGCCCCTCCGACGCTCAAGTCAGTCTTTTGGTGAAGGTAGGGTCGCTGTAAGCAGAGAGAACTAGGGTTATGATCGTATGTACCTCTGTTATGGCAGAGTTATACCTTATATATGGAGTAGATGCTAGGTTTAAGTCTTTACGTATGCATGGGAGACTTCCACCTACGAATGGGGCCACGGATGTGTGGACTGAGCCTAGCGTAACCAACAAGTATGAGGCTGATCCTTGAAAGATGACCGATCAGCCCACGGGTCGTTATGACTGGGTTCGGGCCCAGCACGACCGACCCGACCACCCTCTTTTCTCTTTTATGCCCTTCTTTATGCTTTCTAGTACCCTTTCGCATCATCTTTTTTTTTTCTTTCCCCATATTAGTAATATGTTGAACTCTGAGCCTTTACCACCTATTCACTTTTCCCCTCCCTCCCATAACACTTCATTTTCTACCCTCTCTAGATCTAACAATAGCAACTCAAAAACAATGACATTAGCTACTGATTCAAATTGTCCTTAATCACAAAGCCTTTCCCCTCCTTTTATACTTGGCAAGGTCTTAAAGAGGTGATAGTTAATAAAGAGAATATCTTTCTCTTTAAATTTGGATCAATGGAACAAGCTCGTGGCATCATTGAAGCAAGTCTATGGAGCTTAAATAATCAGCCCCTTCTTGTCCAAAATGGTAGTCAAGTATCCAACTCTAAAATATTAAATAAAAATAATTGCCACTTTAGATTAACATCCGTAATACCCTTTGGAGTACTGGAAAACCAAGGTGATTTTTCCATTTGTCGAACCAGATAGGCAAATGAAAAGACTTAGTTAATGTTTAGATTAACGTTTGAAAAGACTTAGTTACCTAAGAGTTTGTGTACTAGTGGACATTTCACGTACTCTACAATGAAATCCCACTTATAAGGTTGAATGAAAAGGAAATTTTTTAGGATTCAGTCTCTGTAGCATACTTATGGAAATTTGGCCAACATAAAAAGAAGAAGATGTCGCGACCTGTTAGTAGAAGATTCAATTATAGTAATTTCCATGAGCTCATGAAGCTGCACTATAAAGAAACATTGGGGGGAGTTACAACTGATGATTAGCCAAGGCCTTTAGAAAATAATATTTATGATAGGGATAAGGAGCCTAATGATTATGTTACTCTTGAAACATGTATTCAAAATGATGCAAATGAATCAAAAGCTTCAGAACAAAGTGAGGAAGGCCTTTAAGATTGTCTAAACACTTCCTCATGGAACTCCTTCCAAAAGTCTAAAGGGTAAAGATATTGCCGCGAAACTGCAAGACTAGCAAAGAACAACCTAGAAATATTTTAGGTAAAGAAATCTATTGAACCAAGGGAAGTTCTAACTGATGATTTAAACATAAAAGTATAATTATTACTAATAAGTTTATTATTTGGGATAACATATATATTTAAAAGTGTATAACCTTTTAATTTTTTTTTCAATTTTGTGCCCAAGCTTTTAAATTTTTCAATTGAGTAACCAACCTTTTAAAGCCTTAATAATTCAATTTAAAAGGTTATTTTGATAATGAGGCATATATATTAAATGCTACATGGATATCTATTTATCGATACATATCAAAAACTAACATTTTGAAATGAATTGTTAAGGTTTTAAATTGAAATTTTAAAAGTATGGGCACTAAATTGAAAACATCTAAAAAGTTGAGTACTTTTAGATTGATTATCCCTTTTTTTGAAAAGCAATATAGGAACAAAATAAAGAGACAAACTCTAGGAACTAGTTTATAAATTTATAAAGGGAAATTGTAGTTTGCAACCAACGAAATGAAGATCAAACTAAGAACAAAAGAAGATTAATGCTCATCAAGGTCATTTTACATTTTGTATTATTAATTGTAATCTCACTTTATTAATTTGATATTCTTAAAGTTTCACCATGTAGAGACATTTCATTTCACTTTATTGCATAAGTTTTTGCATTCATCAAAGGGCATCAAATCTTTTAGTTTTAATAGAAAGCCCTTCTGATCTTTTGAACACTCATTAGGGGAATATTTTGGGAAATGTTTAAATCATAATTGCATTAAATAAATTGGTTTTAAGCATTTAAAGTTGTTAAAATTATATCTTTTAGGTGATTGGTCGATCTATACAGGTTAGTAGTCAACCAATATAAGTTAAAATTGTTAACTTTGATGGATTGAGATTTTATTGTAACATTGGTTAATGTGTTGGTAGATTAATATGTTACTAGTCAAACAATCTCTCAACAACTAATGAATATGTGCATTCAATAAGTAGGTGTCTTCTTATTGGTTTTAGTATCAAAAAGCATTTGAATGTATTATACAAAATTTTTTAATTTTTTAATCTTTTGGGCACCATTATCTCATATTTATGTAATTGAGCCTCTTTGGAGTTATCAAATGATAAAGTAGGCTTTTAAGTTGTAATGTTAGGTTGGGGCATTATTTTATTATATTTAAGGGTGATTTAAGTGGTTGGTTCCTCTTCACCAAGGAAGAAGATATTAAAAGGGTTTTTATTTGTCTAGAAAAATTACACAATGGTTATTCTTCACTTTAAAAAGAAGAATTATAGTGGAATTCCAAGAAAAGTTTTAGAAATAGACATAGCCAGGAGTTGTTTGCCGAATTGCTATAAATTGGCTTGCATTTTCTCTTCTTTATCCTCTTTAAATTATTGTTAAATTGTTTGATTAATTTATGATAAGCAATTTCCTCATCCTTATCTATATTGATTATTTTTAATTAGGTACATTAGTTAGAAGAATTCTTAAATTTATAAAATTCACCCCCTCCCCCCTCTTGGGTTTCATTAGGGACTAATAGTCTCAAACTTGTGGATAGGAGGACATCCAATAAGAAAAGGAAAGATCCTAAAACAATTTCTTATTAATGTCAATATTATCTAGGAATGTGAAGGATTATTTTTCTTAAAAAACAATTAGCTCTACAAGACCTTTTGGGAGTAGTTAAGCCATTTATGGTAGGCCTTTTTAGAAACTAAGTTGAATGAAACAAGTTGTAAGAATTTTAAGTTTTTTAAAAAAGCATTGGTAGTTAATTTCGAATCATAATAGGCATTTTAGTGGTTAGATAATTATTATGTAAGATCCTGTTGGGATCAAAGTGACTTATTCAATCATAAAGTGTTAAGTCAAAATGACTTTACATTAATGATTTTGATGAAGTACAAATAATGAAGATTGAAAAACATATGGAGAATAGAAAAGCAGATGAAGCATGAAAAACAGATGGAAGATTGAAAAACAGACGGAGAATAGAAAAGCAGACGAAGAATGAAAAAATAGACGGAAGATATTAAAAGTAGACGAAGAATTAAAAGCAGACAGAAGTTAAAAGTAGACGATGAATGAAAAGCAGACGGAAGCCAAAAAACAAATGAAAGAAAAAAACAGACAATGAAAAGCAGGCGGAGGCAAATCAAGAGTCAGTTCGAGTTAGTTACAGAACTCAACTGAATAACCGTTTCTTTCAAGAATCAAGAAAGCAAGAATCAAGAAAGCAAGATTCAAGAAGCAAGATTCAAGAAGCAGTTACAGACGAAGGCTATAAATATGAGTCGAAGTCGAAGATTACAAAGTTAGCTGATATACATATACGTGAACGTTAAAAAAGCTTACTTGAGAACTTATTGTGCAAATAGCAAGAGCTATATTACTGTAACGAAGTTCGAAACATCTTTTTGTAAGAAAGTAGTACAGATAGCCTGCAGAGGCTAAGAGTAAAAGAATACTGAGTGTAAAGAGACCTGAAGAGGCTCAGAAAGAAAGAATACTTGTAAAGTTGTTGAGAGATAGTGAAATCTCAGAAAGACATCTGAGGACTGGACGTAGCCCACGGTTTGGGGTGAACCAGTATAAAAATTACTGTGTCAACTTCTCTCTATCCTTATCTCTCTTATCGTTTAAAGTTTCGTTTTTACTTAGTTTTCTACAAGTTTTCGAGAATACGATTAACCTTGATTTATAGTAGTTTCTGTAAATAGAACAAGTTTTTTCTTTTGACAAAATGTTTTTGAAGATTTTTCAAAGAGGGGAAATACACAATTCAACCCCCCTTCTTGTGCATTTATACATCGTATAATAAGCATTGTAATAACGTGTGATTCACTTCAATTAGTATCAGAGCTCGGTGTCCAAGGATCACTGTAACAAATTGTGGATCAAATATTATGGCAGAATCACATACGTACATTGCAGAAGGTGCTTCAGTCACTAGACCTCCAACATTCAACGGAGAAGACTACCACTACTGGAAAGATAGGATGCGGCTGTTTATAGAATCTACTCATGTTGACCTTTAGGACGTGATAGAGAATGGACCATATACACTAGTAGATGAAGATGGAAATCTTATTCCACGGATTAGATGGACGGTTGATCAAAATGCGAGATTCCAACTAAACTCTAAGGCGAATTTTTTCTTGAGTTGTGCCATAAGCAGAAGTGAGTATGACAAAGTCCACGGATGCGATACTGCGAAGGAGATGTGGGACACATTGTCCATCACTCATGAAGGTACAAACCAAGTCAAAGAATCCAAGATAAGCATTCTTGTGCACCAGTACGAGCTTTTCAAGATGAAAGATGAAGAATCTATTGATCAAATGTTTGGAAGATTTCAAACAATCATCAATGGATCGAAAGCTCTCGGAAGAACTTACAATAACCAAGATCACGTACGTAAGATCTTAAAAAGTCTTCCAAAGAGGTGGAGACCAAAAGTTACTGCTGTGTAGGAAGCTAAGAATTTGAGCGTGCTAAAGCTTGATGAGTTGCTTGGATCGCTGAAGATTCATGAAGTTGAGCTCGATGTTGAAGACAAGCCCAAATAGGACAAGTTAATAGCACTGAAGGCCAAACAGAAGAACCACAAGACTCAAAGGAGGAGAAAGTCATCAAAAGCATTAAAGATTTAAGAATCAAAGCGTGATGGCTCCAGCGAATCAGAACAAGAGTCAAGTGATGAAGATGACGAGCAATCTTTCATTTCCAGG
The DNA here is from genome assembly GCA_029891385.1 of Erythroxylum novogranatense. Classification (NCBI taxonomy): domain Eukaryota; kingdom Viridiplantae; phylum Streptophyta; class Magnoliopsida; order Malpighiales; family Erythroxylaceae; genus Erythroxylum; species Erythroxylum novogranatense. The sequence continues at coordinate 47,941,369 of CM057235.1, read as the reverse complement.
AAAATCAGAAGGATGTGGAAGAAGAAGTCCAAAGGAAGTCAGTTCTTCAATAAGAACGACAAAGATGATGGAAAAGTAGAAAAGACATCCACCATATGCTACGAGTGTAATCAACCTGGACATTACAAGTCCGAGTGTCCTACTCTAATGAAGAAACCAAAGAAGAGTAGAGAAGGCAAGAAAAGCATTATGGCAACTTGGGAGGATCTAGATTTTTCAGAATCAGATACAAGCTCTGAGACATCAGAGCATGCAAACATTTACTTGGTAGTCGAGGAAGAAAGTGATGAGGAGGTAACTTCTGAATACGATGACTTGCATAATGCATATTCAGAACTACTAGAAGATTCTCATGCTATTCTAAAACTGTACAAACTGTTAAAGAAAAAGTATGTAGAAAACCTTAAACATATAGAAGAATAGAGAGAGAAAATATTTGCTTGAAAAAGAAAATAGAGGAGAAAAAGAAAAAGAAAGTTGTAGATAGATCTGAAGAGATCAATAAGCTGAAGCTTAGGATTAAGAGTCTTTCAGCTGATTTAGCTACCTTCACTGAGAGCACAAAGAAAATGAATGAGATGCTAGGAAAATGTAGACATCCAATTGATAAAACCGGATTAGGGTTTACAAGAAATAAATCTCATCATGGAAGAAAGCCTCATTTCCAGAATAAAAGGTATCACCAAACACGTTTTCATCAACAAACTTATAAAATACATCAAATGAATCATTATGTGCATATTACTAACCCAAGAGGACCCAAGAAAATATGGGTACCAAAAAATAAAATAGTTTCTCCTGTAGATATCATTCCTTGGAAGATGTGACAAGCACCGTTGGTATTTAGACAGTGGATGCTCGCGACATATGACGGGAAGAAGGTCTATGTTCCTAGATCTTCAGTATAAGAAGGGAGGATCGGTAACTTTCGGAGGCAACCAGCAGGGCAAGATAATTGGAATCAGTAAAATAGGTAAAGATTCCTTTGCATGTATTGATAATGTGCTGCTTGTTGATGGTCTGAAACACAATTTGATTAGTGTAAGTCAATTGTGTGATTCTGGTTTTGAAGTTACGTTCAATCAAAATCTTTGTGAAGTCAGAAATAAAGATGAGTCTATATTCTTTTCTGCCAAGAGAAGAAATAATCTTTACAAAATTGATTTAGAAGATTTTCAAAATCAAAATGTTTTATGTTTTTTTTATCAACTAAAGAAGAGAGACTAATCTGGCATAAAAAGCTAGGTTATGTCAGTTTTAAACATATTTCAAAATTGTTAAAGCATGATCTGGTAAGAGGTTTACCAAAAATAAGTTTTGACAAAGAGTTCTTTTGTGAAAGTTGTCTTAAAGGAAAACAAGTCAAAACATCATTTTCTTCTAAAAATACCGTAACATCTTCTAGACCTCTAGAGTTGTTACATATGGATTTGTTTGGTCCAACTAGGATGGTAAGTCTTGGCGGAAAGAAATATGGACTTGTTATTGTTGATGACTTTACTAGATTTTGTTGGATATTGTTTTTGTCACACAAAGATGAGTCTTTTAAGTGTTTTAGGACCCTTTCCAGAAAGTTACAAAATGAAAAAGGAATGTCTATAGCCAGTATCAGGAGTGATCATGGTGGAGAATTTGAGAATGAGAAGTTTAGAATATACTGTGAGGAGAATGGAATTTTCCACAATTTCTTTGCTTCTAGGACTCCGCAGCAGAATGGAGTTGTTGAAAGGAAGAATAGGACGATTCAAGAGATGGCAAGGACTATACTGTGTGAGATGAATCTTCCTAAGTACTTCTAGGCAGAAGCTGTGAATACAGCGTGTTACATTCAGAACAGAATATTGCTGCGACCATTGCTGAAGAAAACTCCTTATGAGTTATGGAATGGAAGGAGACCGAATATATCTTACTTTCATCCATTTGGTTGCAAGTGTTTTATTATGAATACAAAGGAGTTGTTGGATAAGTTCGACTCAAAGACTTTTCCAGGAATCTTTCTAGGCTACTCTTTATCATCCAAGGCTTTTCGGGTTTATAATCTTACCTCGAAGACAGTTGAAGAGACCATTCATGTCAAGTTTGATGATAGTTCCCAACCCCGTAAGAAAGATGACATGGAGAGTGAAGTCCCTTCAAAGCCCTTAGATGATACAATAGAAGCTCCATCATCAGGAACTCAGGTAGACAAAGTTAAGGATATTCCAGAAACTAGTGGATTAAAAAGAGATTGAAAATATAAGAGTTCTCATCCAGAAGAGTTAATTATTGAAGAGACCTCTGAAGGAGTCAGAACAAGGTCCAAATTCAGAAGAGAAGCTAATGTAGCTTTTATCTTTGAAATAGAGCCTAAGAAGATTGAGGAAGCTCTTCAGGACGAAGCTTGGATTTTAGCCATGCAAGAGGAGCTGAACCAATTTACTAGGAATAAAGTTTGGTCCTTAGTTCCTAAACCCTCGAAGAAATCCATTATAGGAACTAGATGGGTTTTTAAGAATAAGTTAGACGAATCAGGGAGAGTGAGTCGGAATAAAGCTAGATTAGTAGCACAAGGCTATAATCAGCAAGAAGGAATAGACTACAATGAGACATATGCTCCAATAGCGAGACTTGAAGCAATTAGGATATTGCTGGCATATGCGGTTTGTCATGATATAAAGCTTTTTCAGATGGACGTGAAAAGCGCGTTTCTGAATGATTTTATAGACAAAGAGGTGTATGTTAAGCAACCTCCTGGTTTCGAGGACGTTAGATATTCAGATCATGTCTATAGACTTCATAAAGCTTTATACGGCTTAAAGCAAGCTCCTAGAGCTTGGTATGATTGTCTAGGTACCTTTCTTTTAGAGAGTGGTTTTAGTAAAGGTCACGTTTTTTCGAAAGAACTATGAGAATGAGTTCATTTTAGTGCAAATTTATGTTGATGATATCATATTCGGTGTTACCTCAAAGAACTTATGAATGAGTTTTGAGAGTCTGATGAAAAATGAGTTTGAAATAAGTATGATGGGTGAGTTGAAGTTCTTTCTTAGGTTGCAAGTTAAGCAAACCGATGAGAAGATCTTTATCCATAAAAAAAAATATGTGAAAGAACTGTTGTCTAAATTTGATATGAGTAATGTGAAGCCTATGGCAACTCTGATTCACCCTTCAAACCTTTTGTCGAAAGACGAAGTTGGTAAGAAGGTGGATCAAAACATGTATAGAGGGATGATCGGTTCTTTGCTTTATCTTACAGCAAGTAGACCTAACATACTATTCAGTGTATGCTTGTGTGCAAGGTTTCAGGCCGATCCTAGAGAATCTCATTATATAGCTATTAAAAGAATTATGAGATATCTCGCAGGTACTACTGATCTTTGCTTAATGTTTGAGAAAGGTAAAGATTTCAGGTTGATCGGATACTGCGATGCGGACTATGCTGGAGATAGAGTTGAAAGTAAGAGTACGAGTGGAGGCTGTCACTTTCTTGACTCAAACCCAGTTTCCTGGTCAAGCAAGAGACAAAGCTCAATCGCGCTATCAACTGCCGAAGCCGAGTACATGTCTGCCGTAAGCTGTTGTTCGCAAACACTGTGGATTAAATAAGAACTAGAAGATTATTCAGTTCATGAAGAGGAGATCCCAATTTTCTATGACAACACCAGTGCCATCAACTTATCAAAGAATCCTATACAACATTCGAGAGTAAAACATATCGAAGTCAGACATCATTTCTTGAGAGACTACGTTTAGAGAAAGGTTGTAAGCCTACAATTTATTAAGACAGAGTTTCAATGGGAGGACATCTTCACTAAACCATTGAGTGAAGAACGGCTCAAGAAAATCAGACAGAACCTCAACATGGTGATGTTAAATGGCCAACCGTCTGAAATTTCACAGCCAAGTTAAAAAGGTCGTCAAATTTAACGGCGTCAGAAACAGTGAGTTACAGCTGGTAACTTCTCTCACAAGAAAATTTTGGAGGGAAAGTCTCATAACCTTGAGAACCTCACCGATTCTAGAACACACCTGGTAAGACCTTTTGAGTAGCCTCAAATCAGAAACCTCTCAAATACTCTCAACCCACAAAACTTTCAGCCTTCTCAAACCTCTGAAATCACTTTTACCTTTAAAGAATAGATTACCGAAGTCAGTTTCTATTCAGAATCAATGGAGCAAGCGATGATCTACGGAAGGCATGTGGATTTTGATTCTCTAAGGAAAGATGATATGGATATCGAACCAGAGATCGTAGAAGCCAGTTGGAGGAAGTTTTTTCAGGTGCAGGAGTATGTGTATCAAAATGAAGTATATGAGTTTTGGAAGAATGTGCAGATGGTAGTAAAAGCTATTATTTCTACAGTAGACAGACTGTCTATTATTGTAACAATGGAGTTAATCGAGAAGGTGACTGGATGTCCATCTGTTGGAGAGAAGCTATCGAGCAAAGCCAGATGGATGACAAAGGTCAGTTTAAAAGAAGACGAAGTGAGTAGACGATTGTATGGATAAAATGACCTAATAGAGAGGAAGACCTCGAGTCTGGTGCCGAAGGCCAGGGTCTTACATGCTATTCTGTTTAACTGTGTCTTACCGAGAGCGGGTTCAAGGCATTTGGTGACTACTCTGGATGAACAGTGCCTATTTTACCTGCTGAATCGCCAACCAGTTGACCTACCATTTCTGATTTATCAGTATATGGTTAAAGGAATGAAGGATACAAATAGCTACCCGTACGGAATGTTGTTAACAAGGATTTTCAGGGAGTCTGGAGTCCGTCTTGACAAGGGAATCAGACAAATGGTGCCTGTTAGGAGTGTTATCGACTCGGGTACTATAAGAAAAATGAGCTTGAAGAATCTGGACAGAAAAGAGGCAGATTCTAAGAATAAAGCTAGAACTGAGGGGAAGCGGTTAAAGAAGAAGTCTCCCACAAAGAGTTCTAAATCTCAGGTTAGTACAAATATGCCCATTATTGAAAGAAGAAAATCATCTGAAGAAATTCTGAAAGAAAAGATGATTTCTCAAAAAGAAAGTAGCCAAGTTCGAAGTTTAGACGAAAATGTCTTGAAGAGAAAAGGGGAGAAGCTTCCGAGTGATATTCCTAAGAAGGCAAAGAGATCACCCAGGATTTGAACCTTGAGACAGCAAGAAGAAAAGCGGTCTAGAGAATGAAGTCAGGCAGAAGTCTCTGTGACTTGCGTACTGAAGGCTACGAGATCTCTAGTCTCGATTTTAAGTGAAGAATCAGCCAATCAGGCCTAGGAGACTGCGAGGAAAAGAACATTGGAGTCTGAGAAACAGAGACCCCAACCTCAAAAAACTCCAAAACTGATTGAGGCAGTAAAAAAGACTAAGGTAATTAGTCAAAAAAAGAGTGTCACTACTGCTAGGGAAGTTAGTCAGAAAACGACTACTTCAATTGCTGAAATACCAAGACAGGAGAAAGCTACTCCTACTGTTGTTCCAACAGAGAAATCAGCAGAAGATAGTCAGAAGAAGAATACTCCTATTGCTGTTCCACAAGAGATAACAGCAGAACTAAGTCTGGTAAGTGTTACTCCTACTGAGGTTCACCAACTGGAAGCAACAGAACTTAGTTTGGTACAGGTCCAACACGAAGAATCTGAAGAACTCAGTATGGTTCCATACAATTATTCTGAATTTATGAGGAAAGATGAATTGGAAGTTAGATTGATTGAAGTAGTTGAGCCTGTGACTAAAAGGAGTACTTCAATAGTCATCAGGGATACACCGAGGAGGTTAGTTAAGGCATACTTACAACCCATTTCGATAAATAGTGAGACATGGCATCAGTTGAATGAAGAAGAAAGGAATTTTTATGAAGCCTTGAGGTATACTGCCACAAAGCCATACCCTACAAAGATGACCAGTAAACCGTACATTATTTACCCAATTACAAAACATACGATGATAAGGGTTGTACCAGACCTGCAACCAAGATATCCCTTGGATGTTGATAAGGGGAAGATGAAGTTATACCCAGAAGGGGTAATTGATGATCTGTCCGCAGATCAGATTGTAGAAGAAGTGCGAAGAATAGATGAAGCATGCACTTCAAATAAGATGTTTACAGGAGCTAGTTGTAGTTTTACACAAAAGGATGAACACTGTCCAGTGGGGGGAAAGCTGACTAAAGGGACGTTTATTGAATCCCTTGTGCAGACACTAGTGCGTATTCGACCACTATCTAATACACTGTCAATTGAAGATGAAGCCCTACCCTTGCGAGGAAGACAAGTGCTAATGCTACCTGCTCCCTATGACTAAGACCTTCCTGAGCCCAACGTATCGGTTCAACCACCTACCCTTGAGATTGTTGAAGATTATATTCCATCTTCAGACGCATATGTTACTACAATTGCATTTGTAGAACTCCCAGAGGATGATGATTAACCCACCTCGTCTTTTGACTTGCAAGCTGAGGTAATGCACCTTCGAAGAGAAGTCAAAGAGTTGAAGGAGATGGTGAAAGAGTTGTTGAAGCATCATCGGCATTAATCATTTTTTATTATTACAAATAGGGGGAGAAGAAAATGGAAAACAGAAATCAAAAGGAATGTACGAAGGAGATGAATTTTTCAAGAAGAAAGAAAAAGATAGGGGGAGGAAGTGTCAGCAGAAAATGTAGAATTCAGGCGAAGACTGTTCGAAGATATGTTTTTCACCTGTATCGTATGATTATTTGTTATCATCAAAAAGGGGGAGATTGTTATGTCAAAATGACTTTACATTAATGATTTTGATGAAGTACAAATAATGAAGATTGAAAATGATGAGAATAGAAAAGGCATTTAACCATGAAAAAAATGATGGAAGATTGAAAATGTATGAGAATAGAAAAGGTATTTAAGAATGAGAAAACAGAAGGAAGATATTAAAAGCAGACAAAGAATTAAAAGCAGACGGAAGTTAAAAGCAAACGATAAATGAAAAGCAGACGGAAGCGAAAAGCATACGGAAGCCAAAAAACAGAAGAAAGAAAAAAACAGACAATGAAAATCATACGGAGGCAAATCAAGAGTCAGTTCGAGTTAGTTACAGAACTCAACTGAATAACCGTTTCTTTCAAGAATCAAGAAAGCAAGAATCAAGAAAGCAAGATTCAAGAAGCAAGATTCAAGAAGCAGTTACAGACGAAGGCTATAAATATGAGTCGAAGTCGAAGATTGTAAAGTTAGCTGGTATACATATACGTGAACGTTAAAAAAGCTTACTTGAGAGCTTATTGTGCAAATAGCTAGAGCTATATTACTGTAACGAAGTTCGAAACATCTTTTTGTAAGAAAATAGTACAGATAGCTTGCAGAGGCTAAGAGTAAAAGAATACTTAGTGTAAAGAGACCTGAAGAGACTCAGAAAGAAAGAATACTTGTAAAGTTGTTGAGAGATAGTGAAATCTCAGAAAGACATCTGAGGACTGGACGTAGCCCACGGTTTGGGGTGAATCAGTATAAAAATTACTGTGTCAACTTCTCTTTATCCTTATCTCTCTTATCGTTCAAAGTTTTGTTTTTACTTAGTTTTCTAACAAGTTTTTGAGAATACGATTAACCTTGATTTACAATAGTTTCTGTGAAAAGAACAAGTTTTTCTTTTGACAAAACGTTTTTGAAGATTTTTCAAAGAGGGGAAATACACAATTCAACCCCCGCTTCTTGTGCATTTATACATCATATAATAAGCATTGTAATAATGTGTGATTCACTTCATAAAGGAATAATTTATCCATCTCTTAATGAAGATGAAACTGTAAAGAATTGATTTCCATATCACTTTTGTTTATGCCTATAATATAGCTTTCGAGAGAATAAAATAATGGAACAAATTGCAAGATTTGGGAACCACTATTAATTTGCTTTGGATCGTTATTAAAGATTTAAATAGTATGCTCTGTGCCACAGACATAAAAGCAAATTCATATAACAAAAGTTTCATCAAGATTTCAAAACATGTACTAGAAACATATAGGTAACATACTTGAAAATGGGAAGTATTTTCTACTGTTGGAGTAACAACCAAAAAGCAAGGGGTTTTTAAGGGCAAAAATTAACTAGGCCCTTGTTAATGATCTATCTATGTCTACTTTCCTTATAGCTAAACATTTTTTCATAATCTCATGACTTCTAATCACACTCCTATAGTGATCTAAGAATTTCTCTCCCCCTTCAAGAGTAAACACCATCCATTCAAGTTCAATGATGCGCTAGTTAAAGTGGAAGGCTACAAGGAAGCAATAACTAATGGAATCAAATTTGATGTTCATGGCCACAAGCTTTTCTCTTATATGAAAAAAATACAAAAATTAAAGAAGAGTTAAAGTCTTTATATAAAAGGGCTATTGGAAACACTAATTAGGTAGTTGTGGAACCTAGAGAACGAGTAAATAGAGCTTAACATAATCTTTATAATTCCCCAATAGATGATACTCAACAAGAAGAGGAGAAATTTGCAAATATTCCTAGGTAATCAAAAGCAATCATTTCGTAAAATAGAGAGATAAAATATAATAGTTGAAGGATGGAGGAGTTAAAATTAAAGGTCATAAGAGATTACTACAAGAAGATTTCAACTTCTTCTTCAAAACTCAAGGTTCTCCTGCTAATTTCTAATCCTCTATCGACACTCTTCAATCTATCATTAAAAAGCAAATTACAAAGCTTGAGGCTAACTCCTTATCGATGCCTTTAACTACTAGAGAAGTTGAAGAAGTGGTCTTTTCCCTTAATCCCAACAAAGACATGGGCCCTTAATGGGATGAATGGTTTCTTCTTTAAGAAAGCTTGTCCTCTCATTAAAACAATGGTGACTAAAGTAAGAATTCTTTAATCACAGTAATATATTAAAGGAGGTTAACAAAACTTTTATTTACCTAATCTCCAAGGTTCCTTCTTTTTGTGCTTTGAAAGATTTAATGTTTATATCTTATTGTAACATTGTATGAAATTATTGTCAAGCTTCATGTTAATAGACTCGAGTGCTTGCTCCCTATATACATTAATGCATCTCAAGGTGCTTTCATAAAAAAATAAGCAAATATGGGACAATATTTTACTTGCCCATTAGTTGCTAAAAAGGCTATAACGTAAAGCATGCATCAAAGACTTATGTATTATAAATTGATTTGCACAAAAATTTTGACTCTTTAGAATGGAATTTCTTGATTAACATTATATGAGCTTTCAAGTGACCTATTTTTGTAGAATGGATTGATTAGTGCACATTTTTATCTTCCTTTAGTATGTTAACGAATAAAGAACCAATAAGACTCATTAAGGGAGTTAGATGATTAAAACAAGGATATCTTCTATCCTTTTATCTTTTTATACTAAGCATAAAGGTACTTTTAAAACTTATCAAGCTAATTATTAGTAAGGAAAAACATTTTAAATACCATTCAAAATGTAAGAAGCTGAAGATTAATAACTTTATTTTTGTAGATGAGTTAATTATCTTTTCTTAAAGTAGATGTCAATTCTATTTTTCCATTTATGGCTGTCGAGGATCCATTCAAGCAACTTTCAGGATTATCTATTAACAAAGAGAAAAAGGTGATGATCCTAATATTAAAATATGAAACAACATGCTAAATGTTTCTCATTCTTAACATGTTTAAAAGGAAAGAGACCTTATTAACATATCTAGGCATTCTAACCACTTTAAGAAAGCCCTCTAACATTGATTTTCTTCCTCTTATAGAAGAGATATAAAGAAAGGTCTTAAGTTAGTGTAACATAAGTCTTTCACAATATGAAATAATGTAACTTGTCAACCCCATATTGAATAATCTTTATGTATATAACTTGTTAACCCATATTGAATAATCTTTATGTATATTAGTTTTAACACCTCCTTCTTTCAAGAGGAACCATCAACACAATTGAGATAATGAAAAGATTTTTACTTCATAGGAATCTCTCAAAGTTTGCACTAGCTATGGTCAAATGGAATGAACTTTATGCTCCAAAAATACCACGAAGACTAAGTGATTGTCCCTATAAGAATTAATAAGAAGATGTTGATTATAAGGATAATTTAGAGGCTTTTTATTGATAGGTAAGTTATATGAGTCAGATGGTTTCTTGTTTTCTACTTAGAAATGCAAGTATATGGTCTATTAATCTGAAGAGAAATCACTCATTACCAATGTTTCAAATATTCAAACTAAGAGAGAGGATGAGAACTAAGATTAAGTGCCAAATTGGTAATGAGACCTCGACTAATTTTTACCACGATAATTGGTTTATATCTAGCCCTATGAGAGGTATTTCTAAACTTGATGTACTTTATAACATGATTTTAGACATTGCTAATAAAAATGAAATAAGATAAGTTGCATTGAACTCCTTCTAAGTTCCTCTCTTACCAATGTGATACTAAGTACAAATATCATTAATAATAAAGAAGACATTATTAGGTGGAGTAGGAGCACGAATGACAAGTTCTTAGTGGATTTTGTAGGAGGTCTTCCATGATATAATAGTATAAACTTGTTTGGTTTGACAAGCTAATTTAAAATTACCTTTTTCTCTTTGACTTGCAATTAAAATGAAATTTTTACTAATAGTTTTAAAAGATCTATGAGCATTCCAAGAACATGTTCCTCTTATAATTATAAGAACAAGTTACAGAGCATCAACCTTTTATATGTGATTGCTCCTCCTACATCTGGAGTTATGTTCTCCATCTAGGGACAATGTGTATTATACAACTTCCATAGAGCATATGCCTGAATATCCAGAGGATATTCGAGAGCATACCCTATAAGAATGACATGTTAGAACAGTTACATAACTTATTATGGCTTCACACATAACACAAGTTCAACTTTTCCCATTTCATTCACAAACATAACTTACATTGTAGCATTGCACTTCATAATCCATATATTTACATTACCAAAAACATCTAAGAGTTTACTGCTCTTTTACAAAATGATCTATATGAAATGAGAAACTAAATAAACACAATCTACTAGACTCCTCATATATCAACTGACCATACCTTTGAGCTATTCTTATTCCCAAAAATTGACAATACTAAACTTCTACTAGATTGCCTTAGAAGCTATGTCTCTCTTGTACTTGAAATCAATGTTGCAATTTTGATAAGTTTCCGAACTCAGTGAGTGAATCATCATCGATGTGCTCACTCAAGTCAGAGCATAAACATCACAGATATAAAACCAAATTCACAAGTATATCACAGTATCCAATTTTGTATGCCACATCACCTTTCACTACATTTTAACAACTATAATAGGTACACAACATTGCATATCACTATATTAAAATAATCATGTATTTCATTGCGATCATTCACACAATACATGTAAAGTTATATATGCAAATTCACATGTGATTTCATTTTCATTTTACTTTGTTGTGACTGAGTGCCTATTTAATGTCCCATATTTATTGTGGATACTCAGCTTATTTCATTTTTTGTCCCGTACCCTTTGTGGATACCGGACTCATTAATAAGTAAGCCTATGGCTCTTTGTGAACATCTTGAGCTTAAAGCTCTTTTTCACGTTGGTCACTCAGATCACAACTCCTTTATCTAATCATGTATATCATTATAATGGAATGCATCAATTCACATAATATGCTATAAATACTTTTCATTCATTGTGCTCATGTCATTTATCACATTCTTTGGATCTAAGCCTGGAATTCCATATTCATATATTACACATACAATTTGAAAGCACTTCTAATATATTCTCAAATATCAAACTCCTCGAACCAACAATGTTCAGAATTATCACAATCACATAAGTAACAATTCAATAATTGAAATTTAAACAAAAACAAATCGATCATAATGAGAAAACATCTAGGTTAACTCATAATAAGCTCCAGATAAGCTATTGCCTTGATGACCCGGTAGTGTCTGGATGCTGATGATCAATTTGTGCTTCTTTAGTCATGTAAGACACACATATTTTACATATTACTAAGTTGACTATAAATATTCAATCATGCCTATGTATATGTGTCATGTTCAATGCCTGCTCAATTGAATTTCTGGGTATGGATCCTTATTCACAAATCTTAGCCATTAATACATCATTAACTTGGATATAACTAGTTTGCAATTAGGTGTATACCTTAAGTAAACTTGATTATTCTAAATTCATCAACCATAGCTTCACCAACCCTTTTCTAGCATTACATATTCACACAATTTCCTAATTCTCATTCATTCATTCCTAATACATTACTCATATCTTTTGGATCACAGTTGTATTCATCAGAACACCTTTATTCCTTTAACAAACATTGATATCAAAACAATCTATTCCTTAATTATAACATCAATTAACAACATAAACTTATCAAACACTTAACCAACTAATCAAACGACTATATAAGTCAATTTCAAGCCTCAATCAAGTCCAAATGCACTAAAGTAAAGTGACTTATCCTTAGTTAATTCAACAATCACACAGAACATAATTTTTTTCACTTCAAAGCGTTGTCCACAATCATGGGAAGGAGCTAATGTAGGATGAGTGAACCGAAGGCTCACCATCCATTTCCTTTAATTTTTTTCTAGATTCTAACACCTTTATGCAAAATTCAAAACATCTTCATAATAGTCCATTAATTATACCTCAATTATACCTTAATTATACTCTGATTTCTCATCAATTTCATCTCCAATTCCAACTGAAAATTATTCAATTGGCAGCTCATAAACTATTGCCTTTCACGCATCAAAACAGAACAGAAACTATCATTCATTATCATACATGTAGTCCTAGTTCTTTCCCATTTCAAGAACACTACACTAGCACCTTTCTTTAACATAAATTCACCTTCATTATACTTTAATTATCAAATATATTCATCCATATAACAACCTATATCCTACGATTTTTATACATCAAGAACAAAGTATAACAGTATGCAAGTTCATCCATCATATTCCAACACACTTCATCATCAACATCATATACAATCCATCCCAATTCAATCATCATAGTCTTTATATTATAACATGCCATAAAAATCAATACTTTACTTAGCTCAAGTTCTACTTTAATTCATCAAGTTAACCTAGCCCTCCATGCATGCAAGATCATCATAAATTCAAAGTGGAAATAGGTTAGTTTTTGGCAAGGATAAAAGACCACAACAAGAACAACAATGTTCTGGTTACTTTACCTAACTTTATGAAAGGTAAAAGTATGGATTTGGTGTGGCAATTTAGCAAGACTTAATCCAAAATATAGAGATGTGAGATAGAAGCAAGTTTCAGTGAAGAGAAAAGAAGAAGATGATGAATGTTCCAGCAGAAACCCATTCTGCATTAGCTTAATTCAACTAGGTGTAAGGTGTCACCATGTTTCAATGACATATTTCACTAGGCATGCCTTTCATTTACCCCATATATAAGCTATCAAATGTCACCAATATGCTAGGCCATTTGTCACTCAATCATTGCTGTCATTTGTCAATTAATTATCTATGCCAATAATTTTTTATACCAAATGTCACTCATTTTTATAGGCTTACACTACAAAAAAAGAAGACAATCTACGACGTTTGATTGAGGAAACGTCGAAGATTGTATAACCTTATGGTGACATTTTTGAAACGTCAGTAAAAGGCTAAGGTTTTTGCGATGTTGTGTTAAAACGACACAGAAAGGATGTACTAATTAAGACGTTGTACAATTAAAACGTGGCCAAATACATATTACGACTTTATTATGAACCAAACGTTGGGGAAGAGTTGGTAAAGAAATCAGAACCAACGTTTAGAATTTCATACATTATATGTGTTCAATGTTATTTATACTTACATTTATTAATGTCAATTAAAAATTGTTAAAACAACATATATATTTAAGAATGAAATATGAAATGGTGTATATAATATTATGATTTGTTAAAATGAAAAGAAGATCAAAGGTTTAAAAAGGAAAAATTTCAAAAATTTATATAATTCAACTTGATCTCATGTTATGAATAAATCTTTGAACTTGATGATTGTGTTATGAATATATGTGTATGAACAATTGTATAAGATATTCCATGCATTATTTGCCAATTATGAAAATTCAATTGATATTATGAATGGAAATGGAATAAAATTTAATATTCCAATAAGCTATAAATGGAATTGAGATTGTTAGAATTGAGAATTGTTGTAAATGGAAGGAAATGAAAATAAAATTATGAAAGTTTTTTTTGTGAAATATGACCTATAAATTATAAAACTATTTATTAATATAAATAAATAAAAGTATAAAAGTTTTATAATATAAAAGCCAGCCTTTTCAGCCAGCCTCGCGAGGGCGAGGCATTTCATTTGGGCGAGGCTGGCTTTTATAATTTATAGTTTCATAACATTGATCAGAACTCAGTCGTTTAACTAATACGACTAACATGCATTGGGTTCAAAGCTGGTTTTGAAAATTTCCCTCCCACGCTCACAGACCACTCTCTGCGCTCTCTTAACGAAAGCAGACGCCTTCAAATCTCGTCTCGACGTCGCCGTCGTTGCTCCTCCACGCGTGTTGATTCCTAAGGTAAACATTTCGATGACCACTGTTGTTATTTCTTCATGTTTGATTTGCTAAAGCTCAAAGTTGGTGTTTAATTTGGAACTGAAGGTACCCATAGATTTCTCCGCTTGCTGCAGTCCGAAGGCCTTAAGCTTCGCTTCCTTTCATCCTCTTCCTCTTGGTCTTGTTCGGTGGCCACCATTTATTCTTGTCCTAGACGCATCGTCTGCGAGGTTGAAGAAACCGTCACTAAAGGTGATTTCGGATTTTAATTTTGTGGGTTTATTTTTTTCTATCATCTTCTATAAATATTAGTGACTTTAGCATAATCTTTCATAGTCTTTAATTTGGAACTGAATTTAAATAAAAAGGGGAAATCTTTGTTAATTTTTAGTCTTCCTACAATTCCCTTCTTGATTCAAGCTCCTCCTTTTGTGTCGACCCTATTGATAAAATGTAATGAAAATGGTTTTGAATGACAAAAGTTGTGAGTTTTTCATCTCATTTACAATTGGTGATACTGTTTTGTACTGCATTGTGTGAGTTTGCCATCTCTTCTATCTCTGTTTTTCAAGTTTTAGAGTTGAATTTAGCTTAAGTTGTGACTACGTCATGTTCCATATCCCTTCTTAATTGGGCACAGTATGGAACATTGTCAATGGGTATAAACTATGGATTTGTTTGTAATTTTTGAAGATAAACATGGTTTATCTTAATTTTTGAACATTGCTAAGCTTATATGTAATGGATCTCCTATTTTGAGTTAATCATTCTCACATCTCTATTAAAGTAGCATTGGCCACATCTGTGCAGTTTCATCCATTAATAATTAGTCTATATACCTTGTTATGAATAATGTCCAAGCATCCTTGATAGCAAGCATATAAACATGCAAATAATCATGATGGCCTAAAATCCTAAGAAGTAGAGGTTTGAACATAATAGACATGTTTGATTAGTTAAATTATATGGTGCAAATTTTTTTGGCCGTGGAACTATTAAACATGGTTAAG
This sequence comes from Erythroxylum novogranatense, assembly GCA_029891385.1. NCBI lineage: Eukaryota > Viridiplantae > Streptophyta > Magnoliopsida > Malpighiales > Erythroxylaceae > Erythroxylum > Erythroxylum novogranatense. The sequence continues at coordinate 47,925,839 of CM057235.1, read as the reverse complement.
GATGCGGGGTAGATAAAATTTTTCCAAATTTGTGAGGATGTGTACAACAAAAATAACTTTTTCAAATTTTGACTAAATTTGAAAAGAATGGATGTTTGTTGTATAGGATGACTCGAATGGGATTAGATTATATGTGAGTAAACTAAACAAGACAACAATTGTAGTCTAATAAGTTATTGCCATAACCTTTTCAATAGTAGCTAGTAAGTGCAATAAGTGTATACAATCATGCAAGACCACGTTATTATTCCAACTTGTTCATAATGTGTTTTATGTGTAAATTGAATTCTCACTAACATAACATAATGTTGTCATTTTTATGTTAAATTAATAGGTAGTTTTTGGTCAATGGATAAGAGTTGGATGAACAGTGTTAGGGTTTCCCGTGAATACATTGATGGAGTGAAAGCATTTATGAAATTTGTGGTGGAAAAAAATGGTAAAGATTGTGAAATTTCATGCCCTTGTAGTCGTTGCATGAATTGTTATATGAGGTTTCAAATGAATGTTTTTGACCATTTAATGAGATTCGACATGGACCAATCATACACTCGTTGGGTTTTACACGGTGAAAAGCCAGAATATAGATTTATCTCTAGGGCAGAAAGACTTGACAATGCAAATGTAGACATTGATGGGATGGGGAATGATATTAATGAGGGTGATGGTGATGAGGAGGATGATGGCGTGCAAGATTTGCTTCATGATGTAGGTACCTTCATAAATGATTGTCCAATTGATGAGGATGGAAGGAGGATGAAAGCTTTCATGAATTTTTGAGTAAAGCAACTGAAGAGTTATACCCCGGATGTACAAACTTTACAAAGTGGTCCTTTTTAATAAAGTTGCTTCACTTGAAAGTATACAACAAGTGGAGCAATAAGTCATTTGACATGTTACTTGCTTTGTTGAGGGATGTATTACCTAATTGTGAAACTTTGCCGAAGTCCTATTATTAAGCAAATCAATTTGCCTAGGTTTGGGTTATATGTCGATACATGCATGTAAGTACGATTGTTCCCTATTTTGGAAAGAGTATAGGGACTTGCAAAGTTGTCCCAAGTGTGGAACATCAAGATGGAGAATTAATGATGGCAAGGGTAAGAAGATACCATGGAAATTGTTGCGGTACTTTCCATTAAAGTCCAGACTGCAACGATTATTCATGTCAAGTAAGACCGCTAAACAAATGACTTGGCATAATGATAGGCCTAAAGGTGACGGAAATACCATGGTTCATCCTTCTGATGGAGAAGCTTGGAAGAGCTTTGATGAGCTATATCCTGACTTTGCTAGAGAACCACGTAATGTGAGACTAGGCTTAGCAACAAATGGATTCAATCCACATGGCAATATGTCACTTTCATATAGCGTGTGGCCTGTTGTTCTTTCAGCATACAAATTACCCCCATGGATGTGTATGGATGAGTCATTTTTTATGCTATCGTTGGTTATTCCAGGTCCGAAAGCTGTTGGTCGACACATTGATGTCTATATGAGACCACTAGTGGATGAGTTAAGTGAGTTATGAGAAGATGGTTTTGATGTTTTTGATGCCTCAAAGGGCGAAAATTTTCGAATGCATGCAACTTTAGTATGGACTATCAATGACTTTCCAGCCTATGGTACTATTTCTGGGTGGAGCACAAAAGGCTATAAGGCATGCCCTATTTGTAACACGCACACTCCTTCTTGTAAGTTAAGAAGTAAGATTGGTTACTTAGGTCATCGTCATTTTCTTCCTTACGATCATCCATGGAGACAAAGCAAAAAGTTTGATGGCAAGAGTGATCATCGACCTATACCTAACTTATCATATGGAGATGTTGTGGTGGAGCAATTATGTCATGTGGAGAATATATGTTATGGAAAGCACCCCAGCAATAAGAGGAGAAGGAGATTGGAAGGAGAGTTGAATTGGAATTAAAAAAAGTATTCTTTTTGATCTACCATATTGTCATAAGTTAAGATTAAGACATAACCTTGATGTCATGTATATAGAAAAAAATATTTGTGATAATATCCTTGGTACGTTGATGAATGTTGAAGGTAAAACCAAAGATACAATCAAGGCTCGGCTTGATTTGGAAGATATGAATATTCAAAAAGAATTACACTTGATAAGAGCTGTTGATGGAACTGTTGTGGAAAAACCTCTAGCACGCTATACAATGTCTTTGGATGAGAAGAAGAAGTTTTGTGAGTTCGTCAAGCGGGTGAAGTTTCCAGATGGATACGTATCGAATATATCTAGATGTGTTAATGTTGATGAAAGGAAGATTAGTGGGCTTAAGTCTCATGATTGTCATATATTGTTACAAAGCATTCTTCCATTAGGGAGCATTTTGAATAAAGATGGGACAGGTGTTTTACTGGAGTTGGGGGACTTCTTTCACAGAATTTGTAGACGAAGTTTGAATAAGGATGACGTACAGAAGATGTGTCAGGAGATTATTTTAATCTTGTACAAACTTGAAATGATATACCTACCGACATTCTTTGATGTGATGGTACATTTGGCTATTCATTTGCCAAATGAAGCCTTACTTGGTGGACCAGTTGCATATAGATGGATGTATCCAATTGAGAGGTGTTCTTTAAATTTATCATATTACTCTTAAAAATTAACTAAATAGTGGCCTATCTAATTATGGTTAATCATTTGTTAAGATTCCTAGGTACACTCAAGGGATTTGTCAGAAATAAAGCATGTCTAGAAAGGTCAATTGCTGAAGCATATGTTGTTAAAGAGTGCACGACATTCTGTTCAATGTATCTGAAAGGAATTGAAACCAACTTCAACGTGCCAGACCGATTCAATGATATGGTTGATGGTAGTGACATATCAATGTTCTTCCAACAATGTAAGCCAATTGGGTCTGGCAAAATAATTGCTCTTCCTACAAATGAGCTAGAGATTGCACATTGGTATGTGCTTATGAATTGTCATGAGATAAGTTCGTTTATCGAGTAAGTTTTTCTAACAAACTGTTAAATTAAGATATGTAATAAGTTGAGATAATTCATATAAATTAACTTGATTCAATTTTTAATGATTGAACACATGGATGAGTTGAGGAAAAAAAGTCCAACAAGCTAGCTGGTGGGTTTAAAAAAAAACGCAGTTGCTGGAGGAGAATATGTGCTGGTGAGGAAGACTCTCATCTCTCACGTTGAAGGCAAGCAGCTGTTGAAACAAGAGGCTCTGAAACGTGGAGCTATGGCTGTGAATTGACATTATATGTTGATAGGAGACATAAAGAACAATTTTCTTCATGGTTTAAGCATCAGGTGAGAAGAAGGTTTGAACGTGGTGTTCATTACTGATTATATATTATTAACTAATTTTCCTTTCTTGTTATAGTTGACGACATTAGCTAGCTCCCATGATGGACATAACTTTGAGTCTTTGTATGCATTAGCATGTGGACCTCATAGTTTGGTGTAGAAGTATACAATTTGCAATACTAATGGAATGCGATTTCACACTGAAGCCCGTGATTTGTGTAGGATTACACAAAATTATGGTGTTGCAGTGTTAGGAAATTATATGGATGACAATATAACATTTTATGGGATGCTGACATATATTATCAAGCTAGAATATATTAGGGGTAAAAGTGTTGTGCTTTTCAACTGCAAATGATACGATCTTGGAAATTTGAATATGAGGGTCAATAGCATTGTAAAAAACATCAACGTTACTAAGTTTTGGTTCAAGGATGACCCATTTATTTTGACAAACCAAGCGAAGCAAGTTTTTTTGGTGGAAGATTTGATACTTAGTTCAAATTGGTGGATTGTGAAAGAATGTGAAGTTAGATGTGCGTATGATATTCCTTCGCATGGTAATGAAGAAGGTTCAGATGACATTGAAGAGTGTAATGAAGTTCCAGGTGAAGTCGAGGAATGTTCCTTAGAGTTTTTAGATAGAACTGATATTGCATTTGATGTAATAAATAATGTTGTATTGAATTTCGAGCAACATTTAAATGATGATTTGGATGACTTAGAGATAAGTAGTAGTGACAATGAATGTGATATTGTATTCCAAGATTCGATCGATGGTTTGCTATGAAAGAAGTTGGATTGTTTATCTCTGTCCTTTGAAAAGATGATACTGTTGCTTAGGATTAATATTGCTTCCTCACATTTATCATTTCTATACCAATGCATGTAAACATTTCCAGCTTGTTATTTGAGATATATAAGAGACACTTATCAGTTAGAAGACTAATCCCAATATCTATTGAAAAATAAGAGCCTTCTAGGATTCTTTTGACATGGTTAAGAATACTTGTCAATTTGGTTATGAGTATTCTTACCTTCAAATTCCTTGAACTGACCAACTGCATACTCATCAATAGCATCAACCATGTAGAGCACTTCATAACCCTTATGTTAATATAGCTGTACTTCTTGATGTAAATGTTAATGTAGCTGCACTTGTTGATCTAAATGTTACTATTACATTTCAGGTATTTTTGACTAAGGGTTCAACAGATCCTGTAGTTGTGGTGTCATTTCCAGTGATGCAATATCTAGAGGTAATTATGTTGCTTTAACATATGTTTAGGTGTTGCCACATTGGAAGAACATATGCTTAATTGATTAAAGAACATATACTTAATTGAGTCTCTGCATTTAAAGAATATATGCTATATTGACTGCAAAACCATGTAGAAGGAAGGAATTTGTACAGAAAGGAGGAATGGTTTTACTAATTCCTTTAGTAGGTAGAAGTTCATGGTTGTAAGGCTTGTAACTTAAAAGAAAACTAAAGTTAGTAAAGGAGAAGCTAAAATAGATTCATAAGGAGATTTTGATGAAACTATAGGAAGAGTGTTATTAGGACCTTTCTCATCTAATACTGAAACACTTGGATGCCAACAAGCTAGAGGAAATGCAAATTACAAGTTCTGTAATTTGCTCAGACTTAATCCTATCAAGTCTCTAAGGCTTGATGGTTTCAGTGCCTATTTTTGTGAAAACACATAGGCCATTAGAAAGAAGCTAGTAGTTAAATTTGCTTCGGAATTCTTTTCAAGTTATAGGATGCTCAAGTAATTGGACAAAATATACATGTGCTTGATTATTATGATCTTCAATCCTACTAGTATGATTGATCTTTGCTCAACCTATTAGAGATATTATCCACATTACTCAAGGAGCCTTCATTCTATGGTAGATCTATATATGATAACTTCTTATTTATGTAGGATTTATTGAAGGGATATGATTCGAAAAGAGCAATAAGGATCTTTTAACTTATGGTAATGTTGATATGCATACTGCCAATTCATGAATCTTTTAGTTTGTTTCATGAATCTTATTTGTGCTTAACTCTACAACAAAGTCCTTAGCATTTAAATTGAATTCCCTTATTACTTTACAAATGAAATTCAACTGTCAGTTGAAAAACAAAGATTGAAACAAATATGCCCTTTTCCTTTACTTTTAAACTCTTTGCTCAACTTTTGCAGACAAAGCCAATACACTGTAAACAAGTTTTTATAACAATGACAGCAAAATTAACTATCAGGACATTAGTATGGTTTATTTCTGCGTCAATGTTGTATGCTTATGGATTATTTACATGTTTTCCAAGATGTCATTGCTTAATACGAATTTCATTAGGATAGTTATTTACATTCTATTAAAAATGTCATTGCTTAATATGTAAAGAACAAGGCTTGGAAAAGATTAGAGAATGAGGAAGCATAATGTAGGCAACATCAATATATTTTTTCTGTTTAGATAAGGATTAATATGCTGTCACCATAATGGAACAAGAGAAAATGGCTTGCTCACATTATCAGTTCTATAACAAAGCTTGAAATTATGTTGCTTGTTATTTGAGCTATATAAGAGACACTTTGAGCTTACTCAGGAAATCTTGGTTAGGAATACTTTGCAATTTCTGTAATCTGAATTCCCATTCCTCTATATTATTGCCAATATATCTAAAGGAAGACTAATCAATGATTCAGCATCAGAAAGTGAAGATGCAATATAACATATAGGAGGTTTAGAATTTACCTCTCTAACAACTTTCAACTCAGGAAACTTAACATATCCTTAAAGACAATTACCATACTATGTTCATAAGAAAGATTTTTAACATGTTAGCATGATTAGGTTGAGGTTATAAGATTGTTCAATTATTGTAACGAGTGATATTAGAGTGTTGTTATGTTGAGTATATTTACTGATGTGACCATCAACTTGCAAAAATAAGTTAAATACTAGTCATTCCTTGAAGATGTCATTGCTTAATAAGAATTGACATCTATGACAACAAATAACCATCCATAAGCATAATAACAATTTAGCCCATGGTAGAACTTGGAAACACAACCTGACTTGCTTTTATTTTTGTTTACACAAAGCATCAACATCCAGTCCATGGCTTTCACCATTTCTTTATATGCAGCATCCATGCTTCTCTTTGACTCCTTATGAATAGATTGCAATGCCAATACTTTGAAGTTGCAGTGAATATAAAAAGGTTGTTTGTGTTCAATCATTTATGGCTGCTTTTGTAACTTGTTATGCAGATAAAGAAATTTCAGTTCACATCTTCAGCAACATTGACAAGTAATTATTTTGCGGTGATATTTTAATGATCTTCTAAACTTTAGATTTAGAGATTTGTAAGAATTGATAGATAGCAAAGTTAGGGATCTAATCTTAAAGATCCCTTATATGGTAGAATTGTAGTGCTTTTTGATTCATTTATTATTGAAGTGAATATAGTGGTTTGCATTGGCCAACTAATATACCTTAAATACTAGTTTGAGGGGTCTAATGTTCCTTTTAAAGTCTTAACTAATTTAAAGTTCCGAAGACATAATTTATGGGATAGTCTTAATATGCTTAAGGGAAACATCCATGGTTTTTGGTTATTGGCTAGTGACTTAAATTGTGTTATACATAGCTATGAAGTTGAAAAAGTAAGGGTAGACCACATGAAATTGTTTACTGAGTTCAACCAAGTAACCTCTCAACTAAGGGCACTAGATCTTAGTTATCTTAGGACGCATGCAACCTAGTCTAATAATCAGAATGAGATATTGTCCATATTACTCAAGGAGCCTTCTTGCTAGGTAGATCTATACTTGCTCAGTTTTATTTGTGTAGGATTTATTTTTGGGATATGATTCCAGAAGAGCAATATCTTGTTCTGTTCTGGGATGTGTTGCTTCAATATGAAAAGAATGATAATGATACTACAGATCCGTCATGAAAGTTTCTGCCATATTCTTTACGGTGATGTTGATATGCATACTGCCATATTCTGAACCCTTGATGTCTCCAGTGCTGTCTTTAATGCTTCCACCACTGTTTCCCTCTGCTGTTCCCAGTCCAAGACTTTCACCCTTTCGTTATATGCAGCATCCATGCTTTTCTTTGACTCCAATGCATCTATTTTTAAGCATCAACAAGTAATCTACTTCTAGGATGTGTTCTGGGATATGTTCTGTTCTGTTGTTCTGTTCTAGGATATTTTTATGAGGTTAATATTTTTCCTCTGTTGTTCTGTTCTGGGATGCTTTTTCCCTCTGTTGTTCTATTCTGGGATGTGTTCTGTTCTGGGATGTGTTACAATGAATGGAAATAGTGATTAGGCACCAGCATCTTACATTAGAGAATAGCCTCAATGATAAGGGAGATAAGCATAATCAAATAATAGAGAAGAAAGGAAGTCATTTAAAGGATTTTATAATGGTGTCTCATTCTAGGTACGGATTCAGCTGTCATTCTAGGTAAGCATTCAGCTGCATCTGCTAACTCTGCTGCTTCTGAATTAAAAGAGACTGCAAGAGATTTTGGATGTATGGACAATGCATAAAATTGTGTGAGTGACAGTTGAGACTTCTTGACCAACAATTTCTGCATACTTTCACTTGTGAGCAACTTAAATTGATTATCAATTTCTCCTTGTAAGACATATTGTTGCTTTCCCAATTGCAATTTCATTTTGCAGTTGTTTGAAGTTCCCTATAATATCCCCTAACTCAGCTAACCATCGAATGCATAACACCAAGTCATAATCATCCAAAGGCAGGATTAAAGCATCGGCCTTGAATTGATATCCTTGCATTCCCCATTGAAAAGTTTTACAATTCTCCTTGCAAATCATGTCAATTCCATCATTTATGGTAAACATGTACAAATCTCCATTTGGGTTGATGCATGTAAACATTGTCAATATGATGCAAGTGTTTGTATATCATATTAACTTTTCATTGTACATTTGGTAGACAATTACAGCAGACTTTTCATTGTGCAAGCACTTTCTTATGAGTACTATAAACTGATTTGGTGAACATAAAAAGTATAATGACAGTAAGTAATAGTGACATAGGAATTGAAACAAACACACAAATCAAACTAATAGTTTTCTCAATAAACTTTATCTTCAGCAACATTTTTTGTTGTCTTTTAAGTGAAAAGTGGAAATGCATTTGGTTTTGAATAACTTCTTGTCATTGTTGACTTGCTCATAGTTTGACTACAAACAATTCCATTATTGAGAGCATGTCGGTTTTTCATGTTGTCTTCAAATATGATTGATGCATATGTATTTTGAAATCTATTCTCAATTTGGATGCAGGTAATTCACATAGGACCAGGTCAACTCAAGAAGAAGAATAAGGCTGCACCAAGTAGCTTAGTACCGACAAAATTACAGTCACGTTACCGTTAGTATCTTGGGAATGCAGCTAATGAGTCATTTTCTTGTACACAATCACAAAATCAGACACCTGCACCTTGTCAGCCTACTCCAACACCAAAAGAAGTCACACCTACACCTTCTCAGCCTACTCCAACACCAAGAGAAGTCACATGTATGCCTATTACTCATCCTAGAGATAAATATGAACAAATTATGAATCTGCGCCGCAACATTAGTTCTCCATCCACGTCTCAAGAGATGCCTCCAGCTTTTGCTTATCAGACACCAGTAAATCAGACAATTACATCCACTATGGGTTCTTCTTCTGCAAGTACTGAAGGTTTGATCTTTCTCATTAGATTGGTGAAATTTATTAAGTTTAGTTATTTTGCTTATCTAACCAATTAAGAGTATGTTATATGCTTATTGCAAATTTTTTCTTTGCTATTTTAGGATCCACGACTGATGCAAGAAACACAAGGGGTGTTACAAAAGGACACGGATTGACAAAGATTAACAAGGCCATAGGTGAGAGACTAAAGATAAAGATATCCCCAACTGAAGGACGACCAACCAACTCCGTACAATCTGCCAAATTCTTGAGTGAGATTGGTCTGGTATCCCGAACTTCCTTACCTGTAAAAACAAAATTTTCAAAAATTACAACTGAGGAATTGGATATTGCATTTGACAAGTTAGACGTAATTATTCTAAACCAATCTAATTTGTATGTGTTTTCCATATGCTTAGAACATTGACCAATAATTTATAATTTTTTGCAACAAAAGTTGGAAATCAAGGGAATGAGGGCTGACAACGAAGTACATGCTACTGTGAAGAAGTTTCTTGTTTTAAGGTCCAAAGATCAAAGATATAGTTTAAAAAACATTGTACCCAGCACGGAAAGGATGTTAAGCTACATAATGTCACAGTGGCAGAGTGGATGGACTTATGCGAATATTGGGAGCAATCAGCTACAAAGGTTACTTTATTTGATCACTACTTTTTTTTATAGCTTATTATATTTTAGTATTTATGAATTATGATTTATAGATGTTATAATACATTTTCTTACGTGTACGATTAGGAAAAAAGTCAAAAAGCAAAAATTGCTAGGAGTCAGGTCAAATGTCGACCAAACTCCGGCTTCAAGGCCTTTGTAGCGATACGACATGAGATTGTGAGTTATTATTTTTTAATTATATTTATCTTTTATTGACATTTCAAATTTTATAATAAATATTACTATTTATATATTTTTATACAACAGAGTGACAGAGACGGAGAAGAGTGTGACCGGATGAAGTTATGGTATCACACTCATTATGATGAAACAAAAGGTCAATGGACAACTCCCGAATGCAAAGAAAAATGGGTGAGTACATAGTTTATTTATAAATATTTCTTAAATCACATTGTGTATGTAATTAATTCATTACTTTTTCAGGACTTAATGTGTCACGAATTGACACATTCAACAGAACAAAGTCATCCGATGACGGTGGATGAAGTGTACGACAAAGTCCTGGGGACCAGAATAGATTACATTGTTGGCATGGGAATGGGGCCTCGACCACAAGGGAAGACATCGGTTAGAAAGAGACTTCGAGATGAATTAGAGGAGTCCAAGAAGGTTAATGAGGGCTTACAGTCTAAAGTCGATGAATTGACCAAAAAATTTGAAGAAATGTAAGATAAATTAACTACCGAAGTCGAACAACAAAAAAAGGTCTTGGAACTCATATGTTCTACACATAATATTCGTGTTGAATAGATAAGTACTCATACTGATATATTAGACACTTATGACATATTGTTCATATTAATTACTATATTATGACATGTTTGGGATTTTAAATTATATAATTCATTGTCTACATGTATTAAAGTCTTGTTATACATTATTAATCATTCGCAAATCCATGATGTACTCAACAAATTGATAAATTACTAAATAAAAATTCAATATATAATATTAAATAGTTATTAAATAAATAAGATTTAATAATTTTCAAAATATTAATTATTCAATCGAATAATAATTCCACTAAAATTCAATTTTAAAATCATATTCGGATTCAAATAAAATTTAAAATTTAATTTTAATAATTCTCACAATTATTAATAATTTCGGATGAGTAACACAAATTTAATTATATAAAATTTAAAATTTATTGAAATAAACCTATTTTAATATAATTAAAATATATATTTTCAAACTAATAATCGACGACGTTTAATCCCAAACGTCGCAGATTGTCAAGCTACAACGACGTCTAATAAACGTCGCACAAAGCATCAGGGTTTCCACGACGTTTAATTCACTCGTCGCCCATTCCCTTAAGCTTTTATGACATTTTCCAAAATGTCGAGAAATAGCCTAGATTTCCTTCAATGACTTTTATTGTGACGTTTTTAGAAACGTCACAAATAACAATCTGCGGCGATTTTTTAACATTTGTGACGTTTTTAAAATGTCGCTGAAGGGGTATTTTTCTTGTAGTGTTAGTCATCCTAATTTTTCATGTGTCAACTTATCTTACCACTTCACATTTTTCCTAAGCTAAATGTACATTTTAATTCATCAAATTTCCAATTGTAACAATTAATTCCAATTTACTAATTATAATCCACCAAACCAAAATTCAAGACATAAACAATACATAATTCACATCATGATCATTTAAAATCTTTCATGCCCCGAAACATGTCAATTGAGTGCCTATACAATGTTTGCAATGTTTCCTAAATCATAATTCATGTGTGTATGCGAATACTATGTATGTGAATGAAATGCATTTCATAAATTCTCAATGATATTACTCATGTTAAGGTTCTAACCCTTTGTATGGAAACATGCTATTACAATTCTCCCCCCTTAAGAAATTTCGTTCTCAAAATTCTTACCTGATTGATCAAATAGATGGGGGGTACTAATTCCTCATGCTCTCCTCAATTTCCCTTGTTCCCTCGAATGATTCATATAAAGGACTTTAGTTGATGAGATCATTTGGTTTCTCAATTGTTTAGTATGATAATCCATTATTTTAACCGGTTCTTCAATATAACTCAAATTACTTGCAATTTGAATTTCCTGCGCTAGTAACACATGCATCAGATCTGACCGATAGCTCTTGAGCGGATTAACATGAAACACATTATGGAAAATGAAATTGCAAGTAATTTGATTTATGTTGAGGAACCGATTAAAATAGTGGGTTATCAAACTAAACAATTAAGATACCGAGTGATCTCATTGGTTAAAGTCCTTTGGAGGAATCCTTCGAGGGAGGAAGTCATATGGGAAATTGAGGAGAACATGAGGAATCAACACCCCCATCTATTTGTAACTCAATCTCCTATAGCGGATGACCTATAATAAACAATAATGTGATCATTATACGAGTCTCTCACTATATGTTAGGTTTAAATGCTTATATATGCCCCTATGGATGCCAGCCATGCTCTGATACTAAAATTTGTAACATAGCACTTCCATGGAGCATATACCTGAACATTTTGAGCATACCTTATAAGAGTGGTACGTTACACTGTAACATCCCATTACTAGTGAGAAGGGTAGAATGGTAAATGTGAGTGACTAATGAGAGTTAGAGATGCACTTCCATGTTCATGCATGATATGCCTTATACTTATACATGAATAGTGGATTTATTTGCACATGAAAATAATTGTACATGCATTCATGAATAATTCCGGGTATAATTGGATTGATCTATGAATTTTTAGAGTTATGGATGTTTTTACATTGGAAATATTAGTGATTGGTGAAAATATCGTATTTTTGTATGTTGGTGAATTAAGGAGTTTCCTTTTGAAAATTATGAAGTATTGAGAAAGACATATATATAATATGAAACAAGAAATTAAAAGAAGCTTTGGAAATAGTTGGATTGTAAAGATGACAGTCAAGGGAGTTAGTTTCAAAAGAAACTAAGTTGGAACTTGGGTATTGGGTAAGTGACAAGTGTCACTTAGGCTTTTGTACTCTTGCTAGAAGTAGGTTACTATTCTTTGAGAATTGACAGGTTAAGTCTTGTCCAAGTCCCTTCTTTATTATCATCTTTCTAAAACTTCCTTTTGAGACCCATAGTTTTTCATCAAATACCTTCTAAGAGACTTCTGTGTTTTTTCTTTCTTTCACCAAACCTACTTTGCTATTTGTGTCCTCTACCCTAAGAAAAACCAGAAGCTGATCATTTCACTCAGTGAGGTACGAAAATTTTTTGGAGATTAGGGCTTGAAGATTTTGGAGTTTCAGCAGGTAAGAAGTAAACAAATCTTTTAGAGTTGGGGATTCATGCAAGAAATTGCTAAGTTACTATCATTTGCATGAAAAATGACATTCATGTGTTTGTTCATAAATACTGTGTTGTTGGAGGATGAAAAATCCGGTTACGGTGTTAATTTAGTGTTTGAAACAATGTTATGAATACCGCATCGCCTCTGCATCAGATTGAGCTTTGAACGAATCAGACGGCATGCAGTCGGTATCAAGGTACTGCTTTTGGGATATTTTAAATTTATAAAATAGTCCCTAAACTTTTAAAATTACAAAATAGTCCATATTGATATATTATACAACTGCATCAGATACTTTACTAGTTTATCGCTTACATCAACCATACTTTAAAAAATCTTAATAATAAATAATAATGACAATTAATTTGAAATAACAATAATTTTAAATATTTTACATATAAATATTAACCACAATTAATATAAATAAAGATAATCATCATCATGCAATTATAAAACTAAGAATAATACAAAGCATTTAAAATATTACAATCATACAATTTCATCATTATAATAAATAATATTACATATTTACATCAAAAGATTCAAAACATCCGATAAAAGAACAATAAATATTACAAAAAGAGTTGATGACTTAATAAGCAATCAAGTAGAAGTTGAACTGAAACAAAAATATTACATTTACATTACATACATATAATTTAACATAAACATCAATGATCAAATAAAAGTAAAATTAAAAGAAGAGGAAAATAAAACCCAAGTTCAATCACAATGGCGGATACCATTGAATCAAGATCGACGCATAATCGATCATTTGGTACAAAATCCTTATCATTGAGAGGAGCTTCATCATCATCATCATTCAAATTTAATGCACCAAATGACATGTCAATGCTTTCCCATCCAAGATTATCTTCCACATTCAAATCACTCACATCAACCAAATTGGGTTCTTTAGAAACCCAATCCGCCAAAATATCAATATTATTAATCGCAATTGGATCATTTGAACAACTTGTGCTACGAAGAGTCCTAGTAAAAAATTACATTTAATTATTAGAAAATTATAAGAAATTATATCAAAATTAATAATGAAAATAATGAAAATAACATACCTTTCCCGAAGCTTTAAATTGTAACGAATAAAAACCAAGTCATTCAATCTCTTATGCTCCAATCTATTCCTTTTCTTGGAATGGATAAATTCAAATGTGCTCCAGTTTCGTTCACACCCAGTTGCACTCACACATTGACTTAAAATTCAAATCGCAAACTTTCTCAAATATGGAACACTACATCCGAAAAGATCCCACCAAGCAACTGCAAGTTATAAGAAAACAAAAGTAGTGTTATAAACAAAATAAAGTGATAAATAAATTTCAACAAATAAGAAATAGGAAATAAGTAATACCTGGAGAAAGAAGTCCTCTTTGTTGAATAGCGACCGACATTCCAAAATCTCCATAAGAGTACTCATAAGCCTCCATTTGTGTGGTTAAAACAACTTGCATTGAGTCATGAGGAACAATTGTTGTAATTGTCATAAGCATTCCTCTACTAACTTCAGCTTGCTTTTCAACATCCAGTCTAAAATATACACTAGGATTTAAAAATGCCCCAGCTACAAACAATGGAGAAGAAAGTTTTTTTTCCTTCTCTCATTAATGATTGAGATATATGGTTGGTATAAAGAAGACCTATGTTTCAGATTGGCCTTGATTGCTTCCGTTGCTCTCTCCATAGCATCAAAAATATAACTCATTGTTGGCTTTTCTTCACTATCAGCCAACAGAAGCACCCTCACCAAAGGCTCACAAACTCGGATAGCGAATTGACATTGCGACCAAAATTTCCTATCTTCCAGTATGATACTACAAACCTCCATTCCAGCATTAGACCTAGCATGCTAAGATGTAACCTACTTATCACTTGTAAACATTTGCCTTAACTCCACCCTCAATGAAAGAAAAGACTGAAATGATAAGAAATTTTCGTCTTGTCACAACAGGGCGACACAAATTCCTACCATTAGTAAATCCCGTTCTCATCAAATTTAAAACCTATGCACGATTATAAATAAATTTTGTCACCTTCTTTGCCTTCTGCATGGTCTCATCAAAACAGAAAATACCTAGGATTTCCTATATCCTCCAAAGATAAGTCAATGCAAATGCAACACAAGGAGTCCAAAAAATGAATTATAGGTTCTCTTCAACCTTATCCTCAAGCTTTATAAGTTTAAATCATTGTCAAGAATAAACCGAACAATGTTTTCCACCCTACTTCATTCACAACTTCATCAAATATCCAAACAAATTATTAGCACTTCTAATCGGGCCGATGCATCAATCGATTTTAAAACATAGAGCCATTAAAACAATAAACCAAAAATTTATGATAGGCTCTTGTCTCCTATTCGCCCAACCATCACACATAATTAACATCCATTAATACCCCAATTCACTCTTCTTTCACCAAATAAGCTCTCATTTCGCATACAAGACAACTCAAAAGTTTACCTCTTAAGTCATCAACCGATGGCCCTTTGTATCTGGACCATAAGAGGCTATGGAATCTATCATAGGTTGATAATAATATGATCGAGAAGCATTAAATGACGAACTCAGATTATACCACCATCTAGCTATCGCTATATCCACATCAGGAGCCGTGATCTCTTGTCTCGCATTGCACTACGAATTGAAGGTTGGGCTCCAGGAGTTGTCCGTGGTGCAAAGAAACTAGGCAGTTGCCTTCTTCTCTTCCTCACTTCAAATTGTACAGGATCCCGAGACTGAGATGGAACACTACTAGTACCACTACCACTACCACTACCACTTCCACCTTGAACATCTCCATAATCACCACGGAAACCGGGAAATGAACTTCCACTACCAATTTCAAGATTCAATCTTTCCCTTCTATCTTTCTCAAATTGATGTTCATCAAGCAATGTCTTCATCTGCCACTTCACATCATGACTTACTTTTTACACGCTTCCACATCTCCTTTAACCCTAGCTAAATGTCTTTTCAATCGGGTGATTCCTCCACCTTTCAAATGCTTGTTACAAAACAAGCAAATGGTATGATTCTTTTGACCAGGAACCATACCAGCATGAGCCCAAGCTAGATCACTGTATCTTCCTAAACTAGGTTGATCGGGAGTATTTGAACTTCCTTCCATTTATCTGTACACAAAAATAAATAACACATAATTTCAGTACACAATGACAATATGCACAAAGCTAACAATTCAAAACATTCAACATATATAATAAGTAACACAAAACATACTCCAACAATTTGCAATTTCAACAATTACAAAACATACTTAATATTCATTCCATTTCCATTCAATTCCAATTCAACTCAATTCCAATTCAATTCCATTCATTCCATTCCAATTCAATTCAATTCCAATTCAATTCAATTCAATCAAATTCAATTCAATTCAATCCAATCCAATCCAATCCAATTCAATTCAATTCAATCCAATCCAATCCAATCCAATTCAATCCAATCCAATTCAATCCAATCCAATCCAATCAATTCCAATTCCAATTCAATCCAATCCAATTTCAATTCCAATTCAATTCTAATTCTAATTCTAATTCAATTCAATCCAATCAAATCCAATTCAATCCAATTCATTGCATTTCAATTCAATTCAATCCAATCCAATCCAATCCAATCCAATCTAATTCAATTCAATTCAATTCAATCCAATCCAATCCAATCCAATCCAATCCAATCCAATCCAATCCAATTCAATTCAATCCAATCCAATCCAATCCAATCCAATTCAATCAATTCCAATTCCAATTCCATTCAATCTAATTCCAATTCCAATTCAATTCTAATTCAATTCTAATTCAATCCAATCCAATCCAATCCAATCCAATCCAATCCAATCCAATCCAATCCAATTCAATCCAATTCATTCCAATCCAATTCAATCCAATCCAATCCAATCCAATCCAATTCAATCCAATTCAATTCAATTCAATCCAATCCAATCCAATTCAATTCAATCCAATTCAATCCAATTCAATTCAATTCAATTCAATCCAATCCAATCCAATTCAATCTAATCCAATTCAATCAATTCCAATTCCAATTCCAATCCAATCCAATCCAATCCAATCAATTCCAATTCCAATTCAATTCAATCCAATTCCAATTCCAATTCATTTCTAATTCAATCCAATTCAATCCAATCCAATTCAATCCAATTCAATTCAATCCAATCCAATTCAATCCAATTCCCAACAATTTCCAATCCTAAAAATTATAAAACAATCACAATTCAATTTCCATTCATTCCATTTCCAACAATTCCCAATCCTAACAATTACAAAACATTCATAATTATATTTCCATTCATTCCATTCCCAACAATTTCCAATCCTAACAATTACAAAACAATCACAATTCAATTTCCATTCATTCCATTTCCAACAATTCCCAATCCTAACAATTACAAAACAATCACAATTCAATTTCCATTCATTCCATTTCTAACAATTCTCAATCCTAACAATTACAAAACAATCACAATTCAATTTCCATTCATTTCATTTACAACAATTCTCAATCCTAACAATTACAAAACAATCATAATTCCATTCAATATCCAACAATTTCCGATCCTAATTAACACAAAACATTCATAATTCTATTTCTAACACACCATAATATTATAGACACCATTTTATATTTCATTCTTAAATATATATGATGCTTTTACTATTCTTAATCGACATTATAAGTATAAATTGAATCTACAAGTATACATCATATTCACAAATCACAATTTCATAACATTACCAATTTTAAATATTTATAATTCCCCACACATATATATTGCCATTCCATTAAAGTTCAACATCTTTTAACTTTTTTAGAACAATTAATTATTTACCTAGCTAAAACTAATACTCAAATAAACAAATACTATCATTATTAACTACAATCAAATTATTATTAATTTCTAATTCCATAATTTTATACTTAACTAATTATTTATCAATATTCAATACCCAAATATTAAAATTAATGACCATTTAACAAATATTAAAATGTGCAATTAATGATTGTCAATTTTAATTATCAATTTAACAATTTTACATTTAATTATTAATTTCACATTTGATCAATTGATTGTCAATTTTACAATTTGATTTAAATGTTGCTTTGATTTTAATTATCAAACTCAATTTCAATTGCACAAACTAAAATAGTCAAATTCAATCTCATTCACAATAATTCAACAATTCAATTTTAATTTCATAAATCTACTAAAATACTAAATCACAATCAACAATTCACCATTCCAAACTTAATTTGCAATCAGACCAATAATGACCAATCACCAATCAATTTCAATTTAACACAATCGGTTCAAGTTCAACTTCCATAAGGCAAAATCACAAAAGTCACAAAAATTATTTTCAATTTCAATATCATCGGTTCAACTTCAACTTCAATCAAACCTTCCCTTCAACAACCGAAATCAGCTTCAACTCCTTCAAGCCTTCAACTGTTCAACATTCAAACATTCGGACAAATTCAAAATTTTTTCCTCATTCCAGCCGAAACAACCTCTACGATTTTCCATCATCCAACAACAAGTCAACAACACAATCAACTTCAAAATTCCATTAAACATGGAAAACAAAATAAAAAACATACACCCAAAAGCCAAAACAATCGGGTCTTCGGTGAGTTTGACGGCGACGGCGAGGAGGCAAGGAGGAGACGGCGACGACGACGGCGAGGCGAGACACCCAGAGAGACACCGGAGAAGAGAGGAGGCGTGCAGCTTGGGAGAGAGGAGACCAAAGAAGAATCCATAAGCGCCGACGAGGAGGAGCTGGCTGACCTGAGGGGAGGCGACGGCGAGGACACGGCGGCAAGACGGGATCCGAGGAGGGAGGACAGCAGCGGCGATGTGAAGAGAGCAAGGAGAAACCGAAGAGGAGAGAAGACCATATCTAGATCTAGAAACGTCGGGGGCTCAGGGGTAGATACAATTAGGTTTAAAAAAATTATTTTCAATTTAGTCCCTCAAACATTTTAATTTTACGGATTGGTCCTGAAATGTACCGGTATTGCGATACCGACCAAAATCGGCCGGTACCAGCCGGAATTCAAACCCGGAACCGTAGATGTCATTCCTGCATCGGTTTACGATCGAGAAGATGCTCGACGGCCGATGTCGGTCGAAAGACGATATACAGAACATTGGTTTGAAAGGTTATGAGCATTGCGTGTTGTAAAAGTGATTTTTGGAGTTAGATGGAAGAGACAATTCAGGTAGAAGATGAGTTAAAGGTAAAGTATTGAAAGTTGGAAAAATTTGGAAAAAGGTTCACTGAATATGCTTCAGTATTTTAGCCACAACTTTTTCTCTAGTGATCCAAACGAAATGATTCTTGATTCGGAGTAAACTAGGAATGTATGGCTACATTTTGTATGAAGACGTTAAATTTCAGTTCTATCTTTAAGAGTTTCAAAATGTCACGAAGTTGAGAACTGGGTGCAGGACGTTGAGAGTTGAGCAAAAATTCGTGTTCCAACTTCGGGAGGAAATCTGGACCTAATTTCGATGGATTCTGGCAAAGTTGCCTCTGAAAAGTTGTAGATCTTTTTTTTAATCTTTCTAACGGCATATTATATGAAAAATTTGTACATCGGAGTGAAAAGTTATGATTTGGATACGTTTTGGACGTAAAAAGCATACGAAAAAAAAAGTAGACGATAAAAAGCAGACAGAAAAAAGTAGACGATAAAAAGCAGACGGAAAAAAAGTAGACGATGAAAAGTAGACAGAAAAAAGTAGACGATAAAAAGCAGACGGAAAAAAGTAGACGATAAAAAGCAGACGGAAAAAAAAGTAGACGATAAAAAGCAGACGGGAAAAAAGTAGATGACGAAAAGTAGACTGAAAAAAACAGACGATAAAAAGCAGACGGAAAAAAGTAGACGATAAAAAGCAGACGGAAAAAAAAGTAGATGATAAAAAGCAGACGGAAAAAAGTAGACGATAGAAATGAGATGATAGAACTAAGACAAAAGCAAAAATAGACTGGACTCTTTTGGTTATAACTTCTTCTTTAGACCTCCAAAAGACCTGATTTTTAAAGCATTGGATTCCTAAGACATTTCGTTATATCTCCACAAAAATTTATGATTTTTGGTATTAAATTGAAAATGATTGATTGAATCAAAGTAAGGGTATCGGTGGAAGGAGCATGAACTGGATATTTTACTGAACATATTTCAGTGTTTTGATGATATCTTAGTTTGTAGGATCCCAATTGAGGTGATTCTTAATTTGTAATAAACTAGAGTAATAGGGCTACAAATCATATGAAGAAGCTGAATCTTGATCCAGTCTCTAAGGTGTTCAATTTCTGGATGGAAGTTGGGTATAGTGCACTGTTTTGGAAAGGAATAGTCCAAAAATGTTTGAGGCATATCTTCCAAATTACTGAACCAAATTGAGTGATTTTAGGGTCAATGGAAAAATAAAAGATAGAGGAACACTTTTCTAGAAGAGAGTGGGCTTAAATTTCACAAGTTTTGCCTCCTAATTGAATGTGAACACTAAACCCGAAAGGGTATTTCAGAAAGTCTGAAAGTAAGCCAGTAACAAATGAATTGTGATTTCAATGGTTCTAGAGAGGCATAAACCTAAGTGTTATTTATGCTTAAATGAATTTTGGTATGGGGATAGTGTTAAGAAGAATCAAGGAGCGATACCCGAGATTTATCATGAACATGCATTGTACATAATACATCTCATACATGTGCATTGTTGAACTCTCTTAATGGTGAAAATTTTGATATCATGTATGCTATTTGTTATAGAGGAGCAACTGGAACGTCAACTTCCAGACGTTGTCGGATCTTCCAGGCATTAGCTTTGGGAGCAACTTGTGAGTAACCTAGACGGTCTCACTCAATTAATTGTTTTCTTAGAATATAGTTTGAATGAGTTATTTAAATGCTCCAGATTGTGAATGTGCATATGATTGTAAAAGCGTACTCAGCATTTCTGCTGAATGCCAGACTAAGGTTCGATGATAAATGTGATCAAAATGTAACTGTACATCCATATGAGTGACTGAGGTTATGTTATGTTAAACATTCATTACATGAATGCATGTAAGATAAAGGAAGTTATGACCAGAGTAGCCAGGACAAAGAGCTTAAAGCTCGGAATGTAAATAGAGTCTCGGTGTAACATCCCGTTACTGATAGCAAGGGCATTATGGTAATATTGGGTCAGACTGATAGGTTTCATTGCATTCACTGATTGAGCATGTTACTGGCCTCTAATTATAGAGGAACAGGTTTAATGCATATGCATTTATTCATAGGTACACGCATTCATGATTTTTCGACATTTTAATTGTGAGTATGAATTGATTGGATTGTGAACTGAAAACTGACTGAACTGACTGGATTATGATTGATTGAGAAATTAGGATTAATTGGGCTCGAATGACTGAGTTAGAATAGTTTAAGTGTAATTGATAATTGATGGTGGCTTATAGGAAATTTTCGGGAAATTCGGGAGAAAATGCCCGGATTGGAAATTTTGAGTGATGAATCGATCGATCAGATAAGATCGAAAGAATTGTCCAATGGCGATGGAAAAAAATTAGAGTTATACTATTAGGAAATAAAAATGTGGAGCCATTGAAATTTAGAGACTGAAATTTGAACTGATTTGGAGACTTATGTCTATAAATAGTTAGGTTTGAAACATTGGAGATTTTACCCTAAGGCATTATCGTTTCTTCTCTTCCTCCTCCCACGGTAATCTTCGATTCCTCCCATCGGTGAGGATTCTTCGATTTTTTCCTTGTGGTTTTCTCTTCATTGTGCAAAGCTAACTTGTTTAATGTGATTGATGAAGGTTGAGAAGGGTTGAGAGTGTTTAATGCTGGTTTTAGTGAGAGAAAAGTCGGAAATCGATCGGAGAAGGCGGTGGTGCGACCCGCACGTCGCGACGTCTGAGCCAGCCTCGCCGCGGAGAGTAATTACGCACTCGCCGCGACAAGGGTAGCGAGACGCGGCGGCGAGCGCACGGGTTCACACCACGGCGAACGTTTTCGTTCACGCCGCGGCGAGCCGCGAGAAGGATGCACGCCGCAATGAAGGCCCTTCACGCCACGGCGAAACAACCCTTATCGCGTCATGACGAAGAAGGTAAGGTCATGGCGAGGGCATTCTGATTGATTGATTCTTGATTATTGGGTATAATTTATGGTATAGACCTTGATCGAGGTGATTCTCGATTCATTATGAACTAGGGAAAGAGGTCTACAATTGAGAATAATTATGGAAGTTAGAATTTAATTTAAATGGTATTGATTCATAGAGAATAAGGTCAATTATGGTTCATAGTGTGACCTAAGTATTGAATTGAGACAATTGGAATTTCAATTAGAGTTTTAATTGGGATTTTCAATAGAGGTTTTGACCCAATGGTTATGGAATTGCTATAGGGTATATGAATCGGGGAGATTGAACTGGATTTTAGGAATGGATCAATCATTGTCGATCAATTGAGCGAAGAGTTAGAATTGGGCCTAAGAGTTCAAAATTGGGTTTTAGCGCCGGAAAACGTGAATATGCATTGTACATAATTTCATAGAGACATATGCATCACTGAATTGTTTAATTGAGCATCTAGTAATGAGACTGTATTTTACTGTTATAGAGGCGTCGTTGGATCGTCATTCCACGGACATTGCTGGAACTTCCAGGCAGTAGCTCGGAAGTTACAGGTGAGTAACCTAGTTGGTTTCTCAAATTCCTGATTGTCTAAATGCTCTATGTGAATTACTTGCCAATGTGAATTTCATGGTTACTGAAATGTATATAATCGAATTGCATGTTTCTACTGTATGGGATTGAACTACTGCATGACATTGGGAATTGAATTGAACTACTGGGCTTTTATAGCCATATCTCTGAATTACTGAACACTGCATAACATGCATAAATGCATGATCAGATAATGGATATGTGACCCAAGTTGCTATTATCACTGAAAAGAGCCTCGAGCTTGAACACTGTACTGACCGGGCCTCGAGCTCGAGGGGAGAAATCTCGACGCGCCCCCCATCGAATCCGGTGAGCACTTGGGCACAACATCAATAACCGAAAAGAGTCTCATATGCATTGTATACACATGGTCGATTGAATCATACACTTTATGAATTATGTGATGACATGAGAGATTGCAAATTGTTACATGCCATCGTAAACCGTTGCATAATACCGTGAATTGTGATATGATATAGCAAACTTTATAAGCTCGCAAATTGTTATATACTAATCTGTATCTTCATCGTGTGCGTCAGACGCATAATCTCTGAATGCATGATTTGAGTGAACCATCGATGATGGTTTCTCACTGAGTCCGCAAACTCACCCAAAAATTGCAACCTATTTTTTAGGATCGATAGAGTAGACTCCTAGCTCCGGAGATAGTCTTTTCCTGCAGTGCAAGCGTACTGGCAAGAGAAGCGATGGCACACAGGTCGGTCAGCTGGGTTGGACTTTTACGGATGACTTAGTATAGACGCTTGTATCAGTTTCCTTTTTGGGTTTTGTTAGGGGACTGATAGACTTGTCTATTCTGATATTGGATGACTGTATCAAGATTAATTTGGATTTTAAAAATTTACTGATTTCTGATATAATATGGTTTTAAATATTATTGCGATGCCATGTGGATTATTAGCGGAATTTTCTGATAGTGCACCTTTATCGTGGGATACGTATCGGGAGCGACCTTCGGGCGTCCCGATGTGTACCCTACGGTGAGGGGGCGCTACATTAAGTGGTATCAGAGCATGATTTGGCATCTTTTGAGCATAGTGTATTTTAGGCTGGAATCACTGTAAGAATAGCAGAACTGATCGGAATTTCTTGTCTGTTTTAGTTCATCCATCCTTGGAGATCGAGTTGAGCTACCGGCTGACCTGGAATCAGTAGGAGCTAGTAGGGAGTCCCCGATACCTCTTTCAGAGGAGTTGCCTCCTCGAGTTCTTGTGAGACGGGAACGGATATATGATCGATGCGTGGCGTGGGGGTCGTCGACTTCTATGGCAAGACCGATCGGAGGCCGAGGATGGCTAGAGAGGACTGAGAGAGTCCTCGATCAGATGGATTGCGACCCTAAGGAGAGATTTGATTATGTCGTCTCTTTGTTACAGGGTCCTGCATATCAGTGGTGGAAGACTGTCCCGGGCAGTACCACCAGGCCCTGTACACTGACATGGGATGACTTTCTGAGGGCCTTCAAGGACAATTACATGCCCATGGTCTATTTGGAAATGAAGCTGCAGGAGTTCTTAGAGATGAGATAAGGACAGTTGACCGTGGCTGACTATGAGGTGCGGTTCAACGAGCTGATGGTCTATGCTTCTACATTGGTTGCTACTGAGGCTGACAGGTGTCGACGTTTTGAGGGCGGACTCAATCTGGAGATCCGTACCCAATTGGCCAGGTCTGACATGGGTAATTTCATTGGTGAGCCGAGGGCTTCACGTGAGGATAGAGCAGCCCATCGAGACAACAGATGACCGAGACCGGTCGGGGACCGTGGATTAAGAGATTTAGTGATAGTCGGTATGTCTTTGGCAGAGGGTACAACAAGCGTCAGAGTAGGCCCTTCAGATCCGCAGGAGGGGCTAGACAGACTGGTCATGGGCAGAGAGGCAGATTTGTACAGACTGGTAGTGGTGGCGGCAGTGCGGAGTTTGCAGGGCCTGTTCCCAGATGCGAGCATTGTGACAAGAGACACAGTGGAGAGTGTCGATGGCTGTCTGGAGCCTGTTTGAGGTGTGGCTCGATGGACCACCTGGTAAGGAACTGCCCAGAGACTTTGGGAGCCCAGTCTACTATGACTGGAAGATCAGGCAGCAATGCCACGGTGCAGCAGAGCCGTGGAGGTGGATCAGGATGGAGAGGCCAAGGCCGAGCAGAGGGGTCCGCAGTGAGGTCAGAGGGACCGAAGCGGCATGCGATCCTGAGCTAGGGTCTATGCCATGACTCGGCAGGAGGCCCAGGATTCCCCGGATGTCGTTGCGGGTATGCTTCTAATTTTTGGTTTTGAAGCATATGCATTGTTGGATCCTGGATCCACTCATTCTTTCATTGCACCGCATTTAGCATGTAGACTGCATGGGGATAGGCAGAGGTTACAGTATGGGTTAGAGGTGAGTACACCTCTAGGTAGTACGACTGTATTGGGAGAGGTCTGTATAGCGTGTCCGGTTCAGATCGACCGAGCAGTTCTGAGTGCTGATTTGATTGTTTTGCCTCTGAGGGAGATTGACGTGATATTGGGGATGGATTGGTTGACTGAACATAGGGCTATCATGGACTGTTATACCAAGGAGGTTGTGCTGGAATCTCCTGGTCAGCCCAGAGCTGTATTTCGAGGAATTAGTCAGGCAGTGCCAGTGAGGATGATTTCCTTCCTGAGTGCCCTGAGGTTGATGTAGGGAGGTTGTGAGGCCTATCCGCTCACGAGGGATTCAGTCGAGACAAGATTGCGAGGATGTTCCGTGTAGTCGTGGAATTTCGGATGTATTTCCCAAGGAGTTATCGAGATTGCCGCCAGAGCGGGAGGCGAGTTTGAGATTGATCTCGCCCTTGATCGCTTCCTATATCGATACCTCCGTATAGGATGGCACCGGTAGAACTGAGAGAGCTTAAGGCTCAGTTGCAGGAGCTACTGGATAAGGGGTTCATTAGACCGAGTGTTTCACCATGGGGAGCTCCGGTACTATTTGTGAAGAAGAAGGACGGACGCCGAGAGGCGTGTATTGATTATAGGCGGTTGAATCGAGTGATGAAGAATAAGTATCCATCGCCTAGGATTGACGATCTATTTGATCGATTGCGAGGAGCTCTGTGTTCACCAAATTGGATCTGAGATCAGGTTATTACCAGTTGAGGATTGCAGAGGCCGATGTGCCTAAGAGTGCTTTCAGGAGCAGGTACGGGCATTTCGAGTTCCTAGTGATGCCGTTTGGGTTGACTAATGCCCCGGCAGCCTTCATGGCTTTGATGAATAGAGTTTTTCAGCCCTACCTGGATCGGTTTGTGATTGTATTTATTGATGACATACTGGTTTATTCGAGGAGTAGACAGGAGCACGCTGAGCATCTGAGGATTGTCCTTCAGGTCATGAGAGAGAGACAGTTGTTCGCCAAATTCACTAAGTGTGAATTTTGGCTTGATGAGATTGTATTTCTAGGGCACGTGGTGTCCGGTGAGGGTATCCAGGTGGATCCTCACAAGATAGAGGCAGTTATGAATTGGGAGATTCCGAGGAGTGTGCCAGAGTTGCGGAGTTTCCTAGGATTGGCCGGTTATTACCAGAGGTTCGTCGAGGGGTTTTCGTTGATCTTCTCCCCTTTGACGAAGCTATTAAGGAAGAATTCACCGTTCAGATGGTCTGAGGAGTGCTAGAAGAGCTTTGAGGAGCTGAAACATCGGTTGACGACTGCACCGGTGTTAGGCATTCCATCTGGGACTGGAGGCTTTGTGGTTTACAGTGATGCCTCGCATCAGGGATTGGGATGTGTATTGATGCAGCATGGGAGAGTTATAGCGTATGCCTCGAGACAGTTGAGGTCTCACGAGGTGAATTATCTAGTGCATGACTTGGAGTTGGCCGCAGTTGTATTTGCTCTGAAGATCTGGAGACATTATCTGTATGGGGAGACGTTCTAGATCTTCACTGATCATAAGAGTCTCATATATCTGTTGAGTCAGAGAGAGCTCAATCTGAGACAGAGGAGATGGATAGAGTTACTGAAGGACTATGATTGCACGATTGAGTATCATCCAGGGAAGGCCAATGTGGTGGCCGATGCACTGAGTAGAAGATCGAATGGGAGTGCAGCTCAGGTTCAGGTTTCGAGGTTACCTGATCTGATTCAGTTGAGAGCTCTTAATGTACAGATGGATTTGGGTCAGGATGGAGCTCTGATTGCTACTCTGAGGCTGAGGCCGATGTTGCATGATAGGATTTAGAGAATTCAGGATCAAGACCCAGTGTTAGTGAGACTGATTAAGAGAGTCTAGGTCGGTACTGATTCAGAGTTTGAGTTGAGAGATGAGACTTTATGGATGTGACAGAGACTGTGTGTGCCAGATGTTGATGAGTTGAGACGTGAGATTCTAGAGGAAGCTCACGTGGCTGCCTATGCTATGCATCCTGGTACGACCAAGATGTATAATTCATTGAGACAACATTTCTGGTGGCCTGGTATGAAGAGGCAAGTGGCAGAGTATGTTTCCAGGTTTCTGATTTGTCAGCAGGTTAAAGCGGAGCATCAGGCTCCAGTGGAGAAGTTGCATTCGTTGCCCATTTCGGAGTAGAAATGAGAGCGAATTACCATGGATTTTGTGATGGGGTTGCTAGACACCGAGCAAAGATGATGCTATCCGGGTCATAAGGACCGATTGACTAAGTCGGCCACTTCTTGCCAATGAGGGAGAGCAATACTCGATCGTTGGCCCGTAAGTATGTAGCGTAGATTGTATGGTTGCATGGGGTTCCCCTGTTGATAGTCTCGGACAGGGATCCCAGGTTCACTTCGAGGTTTTGGAAGAGCCTACAGACTGCTATGGGTACTAGATTGAACTTCAAGATGCTGCTTCATCCTCGCATGTATGGGCGAGTGAGAGGACGATTAAGACTGTTGAGGACATGCTTCGAGCGTGTGTATTGGAGTTCAGAGGATCATGGGATCAGTATTTGGCACTGATCGAGTTTGCATATAATAACCGAAGATCGAGTAGTATTGGGATGGCACCGATGAGGCCTTGTATGGGCTAATCGTGTCGATCGCCATCGTATTGGGATGAAGAGGGTATGAGATCGATTGAGGGTCCCGAGCTGATTCAGGATACAGTGGATAAGGTACAGTTGATCTGAGTCGCATCAAGGCAAATTTCAGATGCATGTAAGAGCTATGTGGATCAACATCGGTGAGAGATGGAGTCTGATGTAGGTGACAGAGTGTTTCTCCGAAAGTGTCTCCTTGGAAAGGAGTATCGAGGTTTGGCCGTAGTGGCAAGTTGAGCCCTCGGTATATTGGTCCGTATGAGATCCTTGAGAGGATAGGACCGCTGGCTTCTGATTAGGCGTTATCGAGTGAGATATCCCGGATGCATGACGTGTTTCATGTTAGTATGCTCCGACGGTACTGTTCGCACCCGATTTATGTGATTCCGACTCGTGAGATTGAGATAGCCAGTGATATGAGTTATGTTGAGGAGCCGGTACAGATTATAGGATCACGGGTCAAGCAGCTGAGAAACAGGGTAATTCCATTGGTGAAAGTCCTTTGGAAGAATCACCCTTCTGAGGAAGCTACATGGGAGACTGAGGAGCATATGAGGAGTCAGTATCCTCATTTATTCGATCGGACAGGTATTAAATTTTGAGGATGAAATTTTTATTAGGAGGGATGAATTGTAACATCCCGTTACTGATAGCAAGGGCATTATGGTAATATTGGGTCAGACTAATAGGTTTCATTGCATTCACTGATTGAGCATGTTACTGGCCTCTAATTATAGAGGAACAGGTTTATTGCATATGCATTTATTCACAGGTACACGCATTCATGATTTTTCGACATTTTAATTGTGAGTATGAATTGATTGGATTGTGAACTGGAAACTGACTGAACTGACTGGATTATGATTGATTGAGAAATTATGAGTAATTGGGCTCGAATGACTGAGTTAGAATAGTTTAAGTGTAATTGATAATTGATGGTGGCTTATAGGAAAATTTTCAGGAAATTCGGGAGAAAATGCCCGGACCAGAAATTTTCGAGTGACAGACCGATTGACTGTATAGTACTGAAAGAATTGTCCAATGGCAATGAAAAAAAATAGAGTTATACTGTTAGGAAATAAAAATGTGGAGCCATTGAAATTTAGAGACTAAAATTTGAACTGATTTGGAGACTTATGTCTATAAATAGTTAGGTTTGAAACATTGGAGATTTTACCCTAAGGCATTATCGTTTCTTCTCTTCCTCCTCCCACGGTGATCTTCGATTCCTCCCATCGGTGAGGATTCTTCGATTTTTTCCTTGTGGTTTTCTCTTCATTGTGCAAAGCTAACTTGTTTAATGTGATTGATGAAGGTTGAGAAGGGTTGAGAGTGGTTAATCGGTGATTGGAGAAAGTTTTAGGGTTTACGGTGATTTGTGGTTTTGATCTTCGATTGGTAAGTATTTATGGCTTTAATGTTGTTATTAATGGTTAGTTGTTACGTTTATGGCATTTTTATGGTTGATTTGGGTAGATGGGAGTGTTTAATGCTAGTTTTAGTGAGAGAAAAGTCGGAAATCGATCGGAGAAGGCGGTGGCGAGACCTGCACGTCGCGACGTCTGGGCCAGCCTCGCTGCGGCGAGTAATTCGCGGCGGCGAGCTCATGGGTTCACGCTGCGGCGAGCCGCGAGAAGGATGCACGCCGCGACGAGCAACCCTTATGCGTCGCGACGAAGGCCGCAAGGTCGCGGCGAGGGGCATTTCTGATTGGATTGATTCTTGATTATTGGGTATAATTTATGGTATAGACCTCCGATTAAGGTGATTCTCGATTCATTATGAACTAGGGAAAGAGGTCTACAATTGAGAATAATTATGGAAGTTAGAATTTAATTTAAATGGTATTGATTGATAGAGAATAAGGTCAATTATGGTTCATAGTGTGACCTAAGTATTGAATTGAGACAATTGGAATTTCAATTAGAGTTTTAATTGGGATTTTCAATAGAGGTTTTGACCCAATGGTTATGGAATTGCTATAGGGTATATGAATCGGGGAGATTGAACTGGATTTTAGGAATGGATCAATCATTGTCGATCAATTGAGCGAAGAGTTAGAATTGGGCCTAAGAGTTCAAAATTGGGTTTTAGCGCTGGAAAACGTGAACATGCATTGTACATAATTTCATAGAGACATATGCATCACTGAATTGTTTAATTGAGCATCTAGTAATGGGACTGTATATTACTGTTATAGAGGCGCTGTTGGATCGTCATTCCACGAACATTGTTGGAACTTCCAGGCAGTAGCTCGGAAGTTACAGGTGAGTAACCTAGTTGGTTTCTCAAATTCCTGATTGTCTAAATGCTCTATGTGAATTACTTGCCAATGTGAATTTCATGGTTACTAAAATGTATATAATCGAATTGCATGTTTCTACTGTATGGGATTGAACTACTGCATGACATTAGGAATTGAACTGAACTACTAGGCTTTTATAGCCATATCTCTGAATTACTGAACACTGCATAACATGCATAAATGCATGATCAGATAATGGATATGTGACCCAAGTTGCTATTATCACTGAAAAGAGCCTCGAGCTCTAACACTATATCGGTGGGCCTCGAGCCCGAGGGAGAAATCTCACGCGCCTCCCCCCATCGAATCGATCGAGCACTTGGGCACAACACTGAATAACTGGAAAAGAGTCTCATATGCATTGTATACATATGACTGATTGAATTGCGACACTTACTGAATTATGTGATGACATGAGAGATTGTAAATTGTTACATGCTACTGTAAACTGTTACATAATACTGTGAATTGTGATATGATATAGCAAACTTTTATAGGCTACTGCAAATTGTTATATACTAACTGTATCTTACTGTGCCGTGCTGTATGCAATCTGCGTAATGCATGATTGAGTGAACCATCGATGATGGTTTCTCACTGAGTTCACAAACTCACCCAAAAATTGCAACCTATTTTTCAGGATCGATAGAGTAGACTCCTAGCTCCGGAGATAGTCTTTTCCTGCAGTGCAAGCATGCTGGCAAGAGAAGCGATGGCACACAGGTCAGTCAGCTGGGTTGGACTTTTGCGGATGACTTAGTATAGACGCTTGTATCAGTTTCCTTTTTAGGTTTTGTTAGGGGACTGATAGACTTGTCTATTTTGATATTGGATGACTGTATCAAGATTAATTTGGATTTTAAAAATTTACTGATTCTGATATAATATGGTTTTAAATATTATTGCGATGCCATGTGGATTACTAGCGGAATTTTCTGATAGTGCACCTTTATCGTGGGATACGTGTCAGAGCAACCTTCGGGCGTCCCGATGTGTACCCTACGGTAAGGGGGCGCTACACTTGGGCTCGAGTGCGACTGTCCCCGGTATCCACTAAGGGATATGGGATATATACGACAAAGCTCGACATCCATGAAGGGATGAGCTAGTAAAAAGGCACTCGGTCATAACGACAATAATAAATGAAAGTGAGTCTCACGTGCATTTCCAATTATAATTGATGTGTGTTTTGTATGAACAATGTAATACATTGTGAATATGCAATGAAGTGAATATTATGTTATGTGCGATGATGTGATGCATGAATTGAGTGAACCATCGATGATGGTTACCTCAATGAGTTCGTAAAACTCACCAAAATTGCAACGTTGTCTTTTCAGGACCGAGAGACGACTTTAGCTACTAAAGAGGCTCTGCTAGTCGAGTAGATTGCGACTAGAGATAGAGGTCATGGCTCAAAGGTCGGTCAGCTGGGGTTCTTTTGGGTGGTTTAGAAAATTTTGATACACTTTCCTCATTCACGTAGCACTATTGTATTAGGTTTCTGATGATGTACATATGGATAATGTTGAATGACAATGTAGACTGCGATTTTGTTAAATGTAATGAGGAAAAAGTTGGTTTTAAAATATTGTGATCTTCTTATGATGCTCTATAAGTGAATTATGTTACCATGCAATATAAAGGGAATGTAGTGATCGATTATAGCGTGCCCTCATCGTAGGATATGTGTCGGAATGACCTACAGTTGTCCCGGTGGGTATCCTGCGGTAAGGGGGCGCTACATACACAATGCCCCTGTCTTTTACCAACTAGGTTGATATCATTCTTTGGTCTTTCCATAGCCATAATATCCCTAAAGAGGATTTTATATCATACAAAATCTCTCTAAGTAATACAGTTCATGCCTTATGGAAGGAAAGAAATAGGAAGATCTTTTAAAAGCAAGTCATGCACAATGATGTTCAACTTTAAGAATTAATTGAAAAAAATCAAAGAATAGTTGATTATCTATAAGATTAACTTAAAGTACAACTTAACAATTATAAGCATGTGGAACCTAACTACATAGACCAATTAAAATGAAAGTTGCAATGGATGAAGCTTTCTAAGGGCATTTACTCGCACTGAATATGGTTATGTACAATATTCCTAAAGATGTTGTATTAAAGGGATTTCTAGTAGCTTTTGTAGTAAAGATAAACATTATTGCACATTGATTCCTTTCTTAATTTGATAGTGAAAGTTGTCTAATTTATAATCTCCTCAGTGGAATTGATTAACGCTTAAAAGCGTAGTAAGAATGTATTATCTTATAGTTGTTGATAGAATTATTTAACTTCTCAAAAATATAATAAAGTAGCTACCTAATATAACATATATATATACACATATTCTCATATTTAATTAATTATTCAAAATTGATAATATCTCATTTTATTATAAATTAAATGGGATTAATGTTTTAAAATTTTATATCACTTATTTATTATTATTTTATTAAACTTATTGATGTAAATTTGGTGTGATAACTTTATTTAAAATTTCTTGTTTTACATATATAAAATTATAATATGTATATATATATATATATATATATATATCACTTTTACATACAATTGATAATTAAATTATATTTCAAATTATTTATTACACTTATGCTTAATTTACATGTAAACATAAAATTAAATATATAACAAGAGAAATTTTATCAATAATAATAATTTTAAATTATAATAACATATCATCATAATTTTTATTAAATACTTAATATACAACTTTTATTGACTCTAACAAATATAAACTTAGTTTTTATATAAGTAAATTTGACAAAAATATAAACTTAATTTATATATGCAATAAGTTATATTAATTTAATATTATTATTAAAATTAATATATTTAAAATATTAATTTTAATAGTAAATTTACACATTTTTATCACATTTAAAGGACCAATTTGGATTTTTTAATTTCAAATGTTATTAAGAGTACATAGGTAAAGCTTTTACTCAAGTTAATGTATGTTTGTCATGTCATTTAAGTGTGTGAATCATGTTTGAATTGATAATAAAATTAAAGTTTAAACAATACTTTTTTAAGAGAGAGAAGCAAGCTTTTAAATATCATTCTATACCGACTGAAAAATAGAACGACAATGGTAATTTTGGTATCGACCATAGGTACCGTGAGTTTTGAAAACTCTAGGGACTAATTAGCAAAAATAAAAAAAATTTACCTAACCTACCCTATCCCCCTGACCCATTTGCTTCTTTGGTTCTCCTCTCTCTCATTTTTCATTTTCATTTCCCTCTTTTAGACACTCTCCTCTCTCACATTCTCCATACTCTCTCTCTCGTTCTCCTCTCTAGTGGCTACTTCTCCCTCTTCAACCGACGACAACACCACATGACTTCCTCCATGCCACCATTGCACCAGCAACCCTCCTCGACTCCTCCATGTGTCGCCACCATTGAACCATTTTCAGGCTTCAGTCAGCCCCTCCTCCGTGCCACTCCACTCTCCTCCTGCCACCACCGTCCACCGTTGTCTATCACCACCACTTTTAGAGTCACCACTCGCCAGATTTAAAAAAGATCCAGATCCAAACCCAACTCGACCTAGAAACCCAAACCAAATTCATTAAGAACTTTTTTGGGTGGGTTTTTAATTATTTTTTATGCTTAACTGCATTTGTGAATTGTGATAAATGGGTTAGATTGTTGGAAGTTGGAATTAAATTTTGAATTAGATTTGTGATTTGTAATTTGTGCTAGGTTAAAAATTTGGAATTGGATATTTGGATTGGAGTTGAATGAAATGATGCGTGATTTTTTTTATCTTGGTGGTTATGGTTTGATTCATTCACGGCTATGCATGAATTGAGAAATGAGAGTTGAAAGTTAGAAAGTTTTAACTTAAAAGTTAAAACTGAGAAAGAGAATGTAAAATAATCTTATATTCATGTTAGTATTTAAACTTTAAAGTAAAAATTAATTGATATAATATTTTGTTACATATTCTTAAAATTAGCATAATAGTATTGGTAAATTATTAATTGAAATAATATTTTGTTACATATTATTAAAATTAGTATAATAATTTTGACTATTGAGTATAAAATTATGGCACTGTAACAATACAGTTGTGGAGGAGGAGTCGAGGAGGTCCATGTAATTGTATAGTAAATTAGTAAGAAAACTAAAACCTAATCAATTGTATTTCTAAATAGTTAACATTTTCCAAGTGTATAGTTGATTTGTATGATTGCATCTCTATTTTCTTCATATTTTAAAAGCATGGATCTATTGATTCTTTCAATTATCCATTAGCAATCTATTTCAATTAAATTGTCAAGCTGATTAGTAGATTAATTAGTAATGACAATCAAATTGTTATGCATATCATATAATAGACTAAGAAAGCTAGCAGATTTACTTCCATATACCACTTAAATTTGTCAAACCATTGGTCAGTTTTATTCATAAGAAGAGAAAACTTTGAGTTTTCTTTTCTTTCACTTTTTAAAGAGACATGAAAAGATGAGGAAAGAATAGCAATATCGTAGAAGGAAAAATAAGTGTATTTTGAATTGTGTTGGATAAAATTGGATTGTGTTGGATGAAACTGAATTATGTATGATTTAATCATACAAAATGAGTTATATTACATATGATGGACCTGCGTATTGTGTAATTATGTATGTTAAAAACTTGAATTGTTGGTTTTTGACTTATTGATGAATTATGTTGGATAAAATTGGATTGTGTTGGATGAAATTGAATTGTGTATAATTTTGATATGTCTTTATTTATTGTTACAAATAAATGGAAGAAAGTTCTAGTACTCATGATTAAATCACTTTAAGAAGATATAATGATCTAGCTTGGGCTCATATTGCATTGGTCTCGGGAATGAAAAACCATACAATTTGCTTATTTTGTAACAAGCATTTGAAAGGTGAAGGAATCACCAGAAAAGAAGCATTTAGCTAGGGTTAAAGGAGACGTAAAACCTTGTATTAGGATGTGAAGTAGCAAATGAAAACTTTGCTTGAAGAATATCAACACGAGAAAGATAAAAGGGAGGACTGAATTATCAAATTGGTAGTAGATGTTCATTTGCTGGTTTTCATGATGATTGTGGTTGTGGTTGTGGTTGTGGTTGTGGTTATGGTTATGGTAGTGTTCCATCCTAGGCCTAGGAAGAAGTGAATGTTACACTTGGACCTAATGTTAGGAAAAGAAGAAGCAGATGACGAATTCTTTTCACCACAAACAACTTTTGGAGTCCAACCTTTAATTCGTAGTGTTATGCAGTCAAGAGATGCAGTTCACAATGTAGATATGACAGTAACAAGATAGTGGTATGATATAGGTGCATCATTTAATGCTTCCCAATCCTAGTATTATCAGTCTATGGTGGATGTTATAGCCTTTTATGATCCAAGATACAAAGATCGTTCGACTGATCACTTAAGATGTAAGCTTTTGATTTGCTAAGTTTTTGAAATTAAAGTTATTTGAAAAAAAAAGAAAAGTAGATTGGGCTACTTATGGGTGTTCAATCATATATGATGGTTGGACAAACTAGAGACATGAGTCTATTGTTATTATTTTGGTTTATTCTGCAAATGACTCAATGTTTTTGAAGTCTATTGATGCATTTAGCCTTATTAGGAATGCTGATAATTTATTTGAGATATTTGATAAAGTTATGAATAAAGTGGAGCCAGAAAACATTATTAAGTTAATTACTGGCAATAATTCTGCTTATAAAATGACAAGAAGGAGGTTACAAAATAAGTATAATTCTTTTTTTTGGACTCCTTATGTCACACATTACATTGGCCTAATCCTGGAGAATATAAGAGATCATAGGTATTTTCTTATTATTGATAAGACTATGCAGAAAGCTAAAAAAGTGACCAAGTTCATCTAATCGTGCATGAGTATTGAATTTAATAAGAAAGGAATTTTTCAATGGTAGGAATTTATATCATTCTACTGTGATAAGATTTACAATGAATTTCTTATCACTTCAGTATTTTGTCATGATAAAGAAAGAGTTAAGACAAATGTTTATAAGTGATAAGTGGGTTACTTCTCAGTATGCTAGGTCTAATGCTGGATTGGAGATTTCTAGAATTATACTAGAAGACAGTGAATTTTGGTCTTAATGTCAATTTGTTATCCGAGTTTATGAGCCTTTGATGAGGGTACTTCGTTTGGATAATAGTGAAAAAAAGGCGATAATGGGTTTTTTATGATATCATGGAGATGGCGAAGGAAGTAATCAAAGCGAATATAAAGAATAGGTATTCTTTATAGACACCGTATCTTGCAGTCATTAATGAGAGATGGAAAAGACAACTTTCTTTTCCATTTTTTTTGTAGTTGGGCATTTTCGAATTCTAATGTTTATTTCAAAATGAATTTTACAAAGAAAGCTTAAGTTAGTAGATGAATACTATTCACTATTACAACAGTTGTTGCCTATGAGATGATGTAAGATATTCCGAGCTCACAAATGGAGCTTTATAAGTAGTCTTTTGGAGATTTTGGATTGCCAATTATTATACGACAAAGAGCAAAACTTTCTCCAGGTATTAGTTATTTCCTTTTCTTATTTGTTGAAAATTAATTAGCACTTTATTTTGTTTATAACGCTACTTTATTGTCTTATGACTTATAGTTTCCTAGTGGGATCAATTCAGAAGTAGTGTTCTAGGATTACAAAGGTTTGCAATTCGAATCTTAAGTCAATGTGTGAGTACAATAGGCTGTGAACAAAGTTAGAACACATTTGAATTTATCCATTATAAGAAAAGGAATAGATTGGAGCACAAGAGATTGAATGACTTAGTATTCGTTTGTTACAATTTAAATCTTCGGGAAAGTTATGTTATTATCATTATTAATTTTGATATAATTTTTTAATAACTAAATTTTATTGTTTATTAGGACTCTGAACAGAACAAGTAGTTTAGTAGCTCTAATTTGCATTGATAATATTGATCTTTTGATAGATTGGATTTATGAGGAACCATGTTTAGTATATGTGAATGACTTGGAAGATAATCTTGGTTAAGAAACCATTGACATGTCGTTTGATGCATTAAATTTAAATGATGACGATAATGAGACTCCTCTCAATGATGAGAATTTTGAACTAAATGATAACTGAGGTCAGTGTAGTTATAGCAGATATCCTCCCATAGATGATTGAATAAAGTTTCAGGTTTTTGTTTTTCCTCTTCTTTTCATTTTACTTATATGTGATGTATATGTTAAGTTCTATATATGTACTGTAATTATAAATGTTTTTGTTTTATTTTTCACTTCTATTTGGTTGTTTCTTCATCACGAACTCTTCCTGTAAATTGTAATAGTTTGAGAGTTAAGGATATTTATTATTCTTTTATTGGATGTTTTAATATAATTATTATTTATTATATGATGAAATTATAATATTTTTAATAATTTTTATTGTTCTTAATTTTATATTCGTATGATAATGAATGTCTTTTTATATTACCTTTGGTTATTATTTATATATGAAATGTCTTAAAATTATTGTTATTTCATATTAATTGTAGTTATTATTTATTATTATGATTTTTGAAAGCGTGTTAATGTAAACTTATAAAATATACAAGATAACCTGTATAATATAATCATGAACTATTTTACAATTTTAAAAAAAAATCAGAGGCCATTTCATAAATTTACAAAACTTATCCTTCAACTAATTCATAGAACGTTAAGATTAGGCAAGTTTCTCTTTTATCGTTTTAATTCCTTTACAACACTTGCTTTTATAAGAATAGATACAAGTATGGTACTTATTTTGAATTGAATTACTTTGGATTACAATATTCAATTAAAATCAAAAAAAAATCATGGGTCTAAAATATGTTTGCATATTCTAATTTTGTTTTAAAAGACAAGGAAAATGTACAAATATTTTCTCTAACGCTTTATGTTAACACATTAATCTTTAATATTACTAAATATTCATAAATTTTAATAATTTCTTAAAGAATTGTTCTTCATATGAATAAGCTTTTGTTGTTATATGCTAAGAAATGTTAAATTTGAAATTGTTACAAGTTTTATTCAACGAACATTTAATTAAAATAACACAATTTATTTAATTTTATGCAAAAATCTTAATAATAGATTTCTTAGCCTTACCTTAAAAGACATTGATAAATAACGAAACTAAACCAAAGGAGAAAAAAATGGTATTGGTTTGGGTGGGTTAATCGGCTTACGTGGTTGCGGTTTAGAGCCCGGTCCAAGACAAATTAGTATTGTGCCCTTTGGTCTGCCAGGGTGAGGTTGCGATTCGAACCCCTGACCAAAGGGTTTTGTTGCATTGAGACGCATGCCTCTCACTACTGGTTCCGAAGGGGCATGGGCTTTAGGCATAAGACTGATCTCTGATGAATGGACCGATCGGCCCACGGGTCGTTTCGACTGGATCCGGGCCCGACACGGCTGACCTGACCATAAGGCCCCCTACTCCTCGAGTCTGAGCGAAGGGAAGGGTCGGAGGAGTATGTAAGGGTTTATAGCTCGTGCATAAAACGACTCGGGGTTGGGGCGATCGGTTGAGCATTGAGATATAGCTCGTCTGTAGGTCAGCTAAATGGAATAATCGATTGGTCGAGCATTGTTGTTGTAGCCCGGTCATGGGACAGCCCGGGTAGTTTCGATTGGTCGGATGCCGACTAGTTGTGCGTCACTGCTCGTACTGGGGTTGTTTGGCTGAGTGTTCCAACTGGTCGGCCTTGGCTCTTATTGCACGACAGCTCGTGCTAAAACAGGTCGGGTGGTCATCATTAGCGGGCACGTGAAGGTGCTTGGAGCATTTATTATTTGACGGCGTGCTATATCGATGATTTTCGTAATCAAACGATCGTCTTTATAACCGCTGCCCACCGTCCAGACGTCTTTTCAACTGTTCGCGCCCTTCCGGATTTCGATTAACCCTAATTTGTCTCCGTTCAGATCGTGCTGCGTGTCCAGGAGTAGCTCGGATTTTCTCCACGCGTCGAGTTTTGGCTGGAGCATAATTCAAACGTTTTCCCTATAAATGTTCAGAGTCGACAGACGGTTTGCTTTTCTTCACGCTTATTTCATTCTTGCTGTCTTCTTGCTTTCCTCTGCTCTTTCTTATTCTCATTTCTCGGAAGTTGTCTTCGACGTTGCTCAAATTTCCGATCTCTTACAATTAAATAGGTACGTCCCTTTCCCTCATTTTCCTCTTCTAAATTTCCTCTTAGAGAGCATGTTGTCTACCGATTCTCGGAGTGGGGTTTCTCCAAGGGATTCTGTTGACGAGAGGTTGTCGGAGGTTATGGCCGAGGCGACGGCGATGTCGAGGTTGGGGGATGTTGAAGAGATTACGACAAGGGAACGGAGAGACGGGCTGGTAGTAAAGGAATTGCCCAAAGGCAAATCGAAGATGTCTGCGGCGGAGTTGAGTAGGTCGATTGCTAGGAATGGTATCCCTCGGTCCTGGGAGCCTAGGCTGCCCTTGGGGGACGAAAGGATTGACAGCAGCAGAGGTAGGTGGATTGTCGTCTCTGAGTTTTTCTTCTCGGTCGGGGGCTTGAGACTACCGTATGTGCCGATCGTGGATGAAGTGTGCGCTGACTATCAATTGAGGCCGAGTCAGATCCCTCCGAATGGGTGGCAGTTCATTGATGGACTTGTGCTGTTGTGCCACCAATTCGGCTGTCTGCCCTCGGTTAACATCTTGCGCCACTTCTTAAGAATGAGCAAGAGTCCGAGTTCTGGGGGTGGGATCCCTTCCCTGATGTATAAGGATGCTCAGATCGCGGTACCGGACGTCTGCAAAATTACGGTTGCTATTAACAAAATACTTCTTCGTGAAGCCTCCAGGGTCTTCCTCCGAGTCCCAGCCGTAGAGGTATCCCCTGGCCGAGCGATGGAATGACTCGTCAAGTCTATTCCTGTCTAGGGAGGAGCGAGAGGTGGTCAGCCATAAGTTGGCGGGCCTCGGCCAACTCTCTTCTGATTGACCCCCCGCTGCAAGTTGGTGGGCTGGGAGAGGGAACTGCCCCGCCTGGTTGAGCCCTCGTGGTTGATTTATTTTCCTTACTTGCAAGTTTTGGTTCCATTTCTAACCTGCTTTCTTTGTTTGTGCAGCCATGGTCAAGGTTAATACTT
The DNA here is from genome assembly GCA_029891385.1 of Erythroxylum novogranatense. Taxonomy (NCBI): domain Eukaryota; kingdom Viridiplantae; phylum Streptophyta; class Magnoliopsida; order Malpighiales; family Erythroxylaceae; genus Erythroxylum; species Erythroxylum novogranatense. The sequence continues at coordinate 47,885,522 of CM057235.1, read as the reverse complement.
TCCCCGGCCCTCCTAAGTCCGCCAAGGGTAAGCGTCAGGTTGCGGGGCCTTCGGGAGTTAGAGGTCAGGGAAGTAGTGTAGGAAAATCCCGGGAGGTACATCACATGTACCAGGTGCGGAAAACAAAAATTTTTGTCACCGGGACCTTCCCGAAGGCCAGGATTTATGTGTCGGTATGAAGACTCAAACCTGAATAGCCAATAGAGACTATCTCTAAAGGTATCCACGCAGAGATCGAAACCTAATTGGGACAAACCCTTTGACCGGAATAGCTAGAACAAATTAAAGGTCGCTAGACCTTACCTTTGTCCTTGGAGAGCTAGGATTAATGTTGAAACCTTGCTTGGAGAAGAAGAGTATCAAGATGGCTTAAGAAAAGAAGAACATGAAAACTCCTTTTCAACTTACTTAACCCTTAAGCAATTTTTGCTCTTCAATTTCAAAACCCACGAAGTTGTACACGGCAATCCACCAAATCCTCATCTTATATATGTGTCTTTAACAATTAAAAGACTAGCCATTAAAAGATGACAAGTGGATGGCTTAGAATTTAATGAATAAACTAATAACCTTTGACTTTTCAAAGGTTTATCTTCTTCTTTCCCATTCCAACTAACACATGGCTTAAATATATAATTAATTAATTAATTAATTGCTTAATTAATCAATTAATATATAATTGCTAAGGTCCGATCCAACTGGGTCGGCCCCATCGGCTCACCGGCCCCGAGATGAAAAAGCTCCTAAACCTTTCTTAGCAATATCGATGTCGCGATCTCATCGGGACATATCTCGATCTCATCGGGATCCATTTAATCCTAATGCTCTCCATAATTGGAACTCATTCAATACTATTTTACGGATTCTCTGAAACACTCTTATGCGTGTGACCCTTTAGGTTCCCGGTTTGTTTGGCCCTTTGATTTAAACTTAATCTGGAAGCAAGTCATGAGCGGCGTCTAGCAACACATCATGACCCCAATTGACCGGAAAGTAATTGGTTTGATGAATTCATCACGAACCCTTCCATAGACAATTACTGTGCAATTCATCCTTTCATCATCCTATACCCCACTTGGTTATGAGTATGGTCAAAGTGTCAACTCTTACTAGACTAAGTCTAGCCCAAGTGATATCAGTTCCTATCTTAGGACTCATTACTTTATATGTCCATGAAGACACTCTTCGTGACATATTTATGCTCTCGCCAGAGACTTAAAGTAATGATCCTGACAAGAGGTGTGGTATCTCTTCCGCTATCACGTATGATGAATCCTTTATTGGCTACTCAATTACCTTCAATACCTTAAGTCGCACCCAAGCACCACCCTATGAGTAACCTCTCGAAAGGCAACAAGGAATGGAGTCAGCATATAATCAAGATTCAAGATATCCTTGAGTACCTCAAGTCTAAGGATACTTGCACCATTCTATGATGAGATTATCACCGACATTTGAATAGACATCCATGTGATGATCTCATGGCGGGTCATCCAATGTACTTACTACCGCTTAGTAAGCATCCACATGTTAACTCTAAATATCCCATATTTACAGCTTCGAGATCCACCGCTGATCCAATCAAGGAGTATAACATATGCTAGTCCGTCGGGATTAATGATGTCCGATTCAATTAATCCTATGACTAGGAAAATTTAGATATCTTGACATAATTGCACATGATAGGAATCTCAGGATTATGATCACATCATAATTTCCTTCATGCTATGTCATATATCATGGACTTCATTAATTTGATTAAAGATCAATATCAATTCATAAGAACATCAAATAAATAAAACATGCCTTTCTTTATTTATTCATAAAGTCTATACATGACTATGAACAAAAAGCGCTAAAGGGGATTGCCTTTAGGGCACTAATCTAACAATCTCACTAAGATCAGACACGCATAAGTCGCACTTACGGGTATACAAGTCGACTTATTAGTACCGAACTGGTATAAGTCGACTTACATCTCCATACAAGTCGACTTACACCTACAAATCTCCCACTTGACCTAAAGCCAATCGCCTTGGTATCTAATACCATAAGCGAGTACATGATAATCAAAATTCTTACGTGACAATGGCCCGTCAACAGATCAGCAATGTTCGCTCTGTGGAATTCTCTCGATCGCGACATCACCTCCGCAATGATCTCTCAAATCGATGATATCCATGAGATGCGTGTTTAGATCGTTGGTAAGACCTTGGTTCCTTTGCTCGAGCAATAGCCCCATTGTTGTCACAATACAAGCAGTATGGGCCCATCACGACTAGGAACCACACCAAGTTCAAGAATGAACTTCTTGATCCAAACTTCCTTTGCGCCTCGATGCAAAGAATGTACTCTGCCTCGGTTGTCGAATCGTGATCGTCTCTTGTTTGGAACTCTTCCAACCGACCGCTCCGCCGCTCGGTGTGAAAACATAACTCGACCGGGATTTTGAATCATCCTTATCGATTGAAAATCGGCATCCAGATGCTCGCCACTTGAGATTTCCATCTCCATATATCAAGAAAACATCCTTAGTCCTTCGCAAGTACTTGAGGATATTCTAATACCACCCAAAGGACCCTCACCAGATCTCGATTGGTATCCGCCGTGATACTCGAGCATACGATACATCGGGCCTTGTACATAACATAGCATACATGATCGATCCTATCGCAGACGATACGGATCGATCCATGCGATCCTCTCATCTTGTGTCTTAGACATAGATTTCGAGAGTGTTATCCCATGAGACATGGGAAGAAACCCTCTCTTGGATTGCTCCATGTTAAACCTCTTTAGCATCTTGTCTATGTACGATGATTGTGAAAGACCAAGCAACCTCTTTGATCTATCTCTATAGATTCTTATCCCAAGGATATAAGTTGCTTCACCAAGGTCTTTCATCGCAAACTGCTTGGACAACCAAATTTTAACTGATTGCAACATAGAAACATCGTTTCCCAGTAACAGTATGTCATCCACATATAGCACAAGGAATACGATTGCAGTCCCATTAACCTTCTTGTACACACAGTATTCATCCGGATTTTGTGAGAAACCAAACTCTTTGATTACCTCATCAAAACGAATATTCCAACTCCTGGATGCTTGCTTCAATCCATAAATGGATTTCTGAAGCTTGCATACCTTTTCGCCATCGATGGAAGTGAAGCCCTCTGGTTGTGTCATGTACACATCCTCGGCCAGATTTCCATTAAGGAAAGCTGTCTTCACATCCATTTGCCATATCTCATAATCATAATGAGCTGCAATGGTTAGGAGTATCCAAATGGATTTAAGCATTGCTACGGGGCTGAAGGTCTCGTCATAGTCAACTCCTTGTCTTTGACGAAATCCTTTGGCCACAAGCCTTGCTTTATAAGTAATCACATTACCATCCATGTCGGTTTTCTTCTTGAAAACCCATTTGCACCCTATAGGTTTTATCCCTTCAGGTGCATCAACCAAAGTCCATACTTGGTTTTGGTACATGGAATCCATTTCGCTTTCATGGCACAAAGCCATTTTTCGCATCAACTTTTCGTAACCTCTTCATAGGTAGTGTGCTCATCATCTTCTATGAGCAATACGTCATTCTGCTCACTTACGAAATCCATATCTCTCGGAGCAAGGCGTATCCTACTTAACCTCTGAACTTAACTTCGTGTAGTAGAAGGTTGAGCTGTTATTTCATCTAAATGAGTGCAGCCTCGAGTTCAGCGGTTGATGCGGTTCTGTTTGAGCATTTTGAACTTCTTCAAGTTCGACTTTGCTCCCACTGTTTTCTTGCAAAAGAAACTCTTTCTCTAAGAAGACAGCATGCTTTGAAACAAACACCTTTTGTTCCTCAAAGAAGGTAGAATTGATATCCCATGGTCTCTTTAGGATATCCTACAAACAAACACTTGTCGACTTTGCTTCAAGCTTATCTCGATCAATCCGCTTCACGTAAGTAGGACAACCCCAAACTTTCAAATGAGAAAGATAAGGTTTTCGTTAGTCCACATCTCATATGGAGTAACATTAAGCATCTTAGAGGGAACTCGCTTAGCAAGTAAACAATTGTCTCTAGCGCATACCCCAAAACGATTTTGGTAACTTCGAAACCCATCATTGATCGTACCATGTCCAACAAGGTTCGATTTCTCCTTTCAGCCACACCATTGTCTTTGTGGTGTGTAAGGAGGAGTCCATCGAGATAAAATGCCATTATCTCGAGATAATCCGTAAACTGTTGGTCTAAGTATTCTCCACCACGATCGGATCGTAATACCTTGATACTTTTACCAAGCTGGTTTTTACTTCATTTCAATTGTTTGAACTTTTCAAAGCTTCAGATTTGTATCTCATCGATACAAGTACCCATATCGAGAATAATCATCGATAAAGGTAATGAAGTAACGACAACCACTTCTAGCATGGATGGACATCGACCGCATACATCCGAATGTATTAGGTCTAATACTCCGATCGCTCGCTCACCCTTTCCTTGAAGGTAACTTTGTCATCTTGCCTAATAAACAAGATTCGCATGTGTCATATGATTCATAATCAAATGACCCTAAACCGCCACTCTTATGGAGTTTAGCGATCGTGTCTCATTTATATGGCTGTTCGACAATGCCATAAGTAAGTTGACTTTAAATTATCTCTTTTATGTCTTTTGGTGTCATTGACATTCATAATTGGATGAGACATATCTAATATGTAAATTCCATTGCATAATGTACCAAGATTATAAAGCATTCCATTAGAATTAATAGAACAACCATTGCTATTAAAATTCAAATGGAAACCAAATTCTATTTAAACAAGAAATGCATAATATGTTCTTATTCAAACGGTACAAAATAACAATCATCCAATTCAAGTACAAGCCAAGAGGGAGAGACAAAACATAGGTTCCTACGGCTAATGCAAAGCAACTCTTGCTCCATTTCCAACACGCAGTCTACTTCTCCTTCATGAGTTGTCTCATCGTCCTTAGGCCCCCGTGATATCATTACATATGTGTGAGCCACAACCAGATCAAATACCCAAATGTTGTGATCGTAAGCAGTATTAACCTCAATGACAAACATACTGAAGTAGTTGAGGCATCGATGCCTTCTTCGCTTCAAATGACTCGAGATAGACTTTGCAATTGCGCTCCAATGGCCATCTTTACCACAATGGAAGCAAGTTCCTTTCGTGGAAGCTTTTTGGTCTTCTTCTTGATGGCACTTCCTTTTGGTTTCTTGGCCTTCTTCTTATTTGGGTTCTTTTCTTCTTTGAACCGTAAGAAGAAGTACCACCATTAGCACTTGCTTACTATCATTCTTGATAGTCCTTTCGACTTTCGAAAGCAGATTGATCAACTCTGTATTGTTGTGGATATTTGGTTCATCGATAGTTTAACACGAACCGTGAATAACTCTCGGACAATCCAACCGAATTAAGTCTATACTTAACTCATAATCCATTACAAAACCTAAGACGGCCAATCTCTCAATATAGCCATTCATCTTGTGGCATCTGCGCATGCCAGATGTCCCCGAGCCATCTTTAATGGTGAAGAGAAGCCTTGAGGTCTCGAACCTTTCGCATCGAGCTTGCTCATCAAATGATCCCTAAGATGAAATACTATAGTGTGAGCATCCATGGACTCGTCGCTTCGCAGCTCTGGTGACATCGAGGCAAGCATAATGCAATTAGCCATGTCACTGTCCTTTAGATGCTTATGATATGCCTTCTGATCCTCATCAGAAGCATCGACAGCAGGTGCATCTGGAAGTGGAACATCTAGGATGTATCCCAGTTCCTCATATCTGAGAACAATTTCGATTCCTTAGCTACCAAGAAAATTCGTCCGCTTAACTTGTTGGAATCCATTAGCGAGCGTAAGTTCACACTGAAAGACATCTTCAACCAACCTAAATGGAAAGAGAGAAAGAATGTTAGAATAGGAATAGATGCATAATCATAAGGACTTGAATGATATGCAAAAAGCTCCCACTAGTTTCATAGAATCCATAACCCTCATTACGAATCCAAAGAAACAAGATGACATAATGTCCTAGTGGGTTGATATCCGATATTGCTAAGAATAACCTTGGGTTTACCCAACAAGCCACAACTTAGGTCAATAGGTAGGTATCGAACATACCAATTGTATCATCGATAACCGACATTAAGCATGACCTTGGGTTTACCCAACAAGCCACCTTATGTCTCAGGAGGTATCAAATATACCAATTACATCTTAGACACAACTATCGATCAGTGCTATCAACTTGTTGATGTGTGCACTTACATTGGGTTATCAACTCTTTGATGCGCATACATCTGATGTATGCTACCCAATTTCACCTCTGTCCACGTTGATCTTGAGTTTACTCAACAAACCAACGCTTCTAGTGAAAACCAACCCATTAATCCGAAAATCACATTTTCATGGTTCGAACATATCCGTATAGAGCGAGCTTGGGTTTACCCAACAACCCAACCCTATAAGAACTCTGGTTCTTACCATATTAATGGAAGGCGTTAGTTTTCATATACCGAGGGGGGATTTTGAACTCTAGACTCCAAGCTGAAGGATTATAGTCACTATGACTATATGGAATAATTTAGGGCATATGATCAATCACATTGAGTTTATACCTAAAATCATCCATCATCCCTCCTTTGCATGTTATAAGTCGACTTGTGTATGTATAAGTCGACTTATGCCTCTGTGTAAGTCAACTTATGCATGTGTAAGTCGACTTATGCATGTGTAAGTCGACTTGTGTAATCGGTACTAACAAGTCGACTTGTACTATCGTGCAAGTCGACTTACGCGTCTATACAGATGCGGACAAGTCGACTTGTACATTGTGTAAGTCGACTTATCCAAGAGAAATTGCTATCTAATCGGCTAATTTCTCAATTCGTGTAATCCCAATTCATAATACCATCATACCTAGGGTAATATCTGTTAATTTGATGTACCAATGAATACTTCATTGTTACATGATTGCCATATATAGTCAAACCATACAAGAAAAGCTTGAAAACGAGTCATTACTCAAAGATATCCAAACAATTTAGGAAACAACAAATTATCACCCTAAGCATCTCTAGCTAGTCCATACGTTATCAAATTACTTCGGCACAAGTCACAAAAAATTATGACGGCCAAAACAAGCAAGATAATGAAATACACTAACGAGACACTAATGTGACCTATTCGGCATCCGAAAATTCTTGGAGATCCAACTTCAAGTAATTCAGTTTGGAAAGCATACTACATCAAGATAGCACATTTTCAATCACATTAAAAATGGTCCAAGGCATTGGAACTGAAAAATACACATTCAATTATGCCAAGCAAAACAGTCCCAGCAATGTTCACAAAACTGCCAAGTACTACACATTGCTCGAAATAATAATTGAAACAATTTCAATAAATTCTGAGAAAATTAAAAAGGTTACTAAATGTTCAGACCATGCTTCATAAATGTTTTCAGGATTTATAGCCATCAAAAACTCAGTAAACCTAAGCAACAAAACCGATTCAAAATCTGTGTTCATAAACACAGCTATTCCCAACAGCATAGAATAAATTCGTGAATAAATAGAAAATCACCTTGAAAACACTTTTCCATCCACATAGACATTCAAAAACATCTTAGGGACATGTTGGTGAAGGCCAATCCGAAAAAAAAGTTTTCTAGAATTTATTATCGAATTTATACACATGCCTGTTCACAGAATGTGTCACAAAACAGCATCTAGAACCTAAGGGAATAAATTAGCAAAACTATATCAAATTAAATTGATAAATTCTCATCTTTCACAGACATATTCTATAACATGTTATGAATAATTCTGGGCAGAAAAATTTCGAAAAACATATCCCTATATTAATTCGAAATTTGGACAGCATACATGCATCAACATCAAATTCAAATAGGAAGTCCGACCTAGCTAGGGTTTTAGCTTCATACACGACACAAGTATCTCTGATACCACTGTAGGAAAATCCCGGGAGGTACATCACATGTACCAGGTGCAAAAAACAAAAAATTTTATCACCGGGACCTTCCCGAAGGCCAGGATCTATGTGTCGGTATGAAGATTCAAACCTGAATAGCCAATAGAGACTATCTCTAAAGGTATCCACGCAGAGATCAGAAAACCTAACCGAGACAAACCCTTTTGACCCGGGAATAGCTAGAACAAATTAAAGGCTGCTAGACCTTACCTTTGTCCTTGGATAGCTAGGATTAATGTTGAAACCTTGCTTGGAGAAGAAGAGTATCGAAGATGGCTTAAGAAAAGAAGAACATGAAAAACTCCTTTTTCAACTTACTTAACCCTTAAGCAATTTTTGCTCTTCAATTTCAAAACCCACGGTTGTACACGGCAATCCACCAAATCCTCATCTTATATATGTGTCTTTAACAATTAAAAGACTAGCCATTAAAAGATGACAAGTGGATGGCTTAGAATTTAATGAATAAACTAATAACCTTTGACTTTTCAAAGGTTTATCTTCTTCTTTCCCATTCCAACGAACACATGGCTTAAATATATATATAATTAATTAATTAATTACTTAATTAATCAATTAACATATAATTGTTAAGGTCCCAATTAATTAAGACTGCCTACCTACCTATGGTCCCTCCCCGATCAAAAAGTTTCTAAACCTTTCTTGCTTGATATCGATGTCGCGATCTCATCGCGACATATCTCGATCTCATCGAGATCCATTTAATCCTAATGTTTCCATAATTGGAACTCGTCCAATACTATTTTACTGATTCTCGAAACACTCTTACGCGTGTGACCCTTTAGGTTCCGGTTATGTTGGCCACTTAGATTAACACTTAATCGAAAGCAAGTCATGAGCGCGCCTAGCAACACATCATGACCCCAATTGACCGGAAAGTAATTGGTTTGATGAATTCATCACGAACCGATCACTAACCCTTCCATGACAATTCTTGTGCAATTCGTCCTTTCATCATCCTATACCCCACTTGGTTATGAGTATGGTCAAAGTGTCAACTCTTACTAGACTAAGTCTAGCCTAAGTGATATCGGCCTCGCCTTAGGACTCATTACTTTATATGTCCATGAAGACACTCTTCATGACATATTTATGCTCGCCGAGACTTAAAGTAATGATCCCGATAAGAGGTGTGGTATCTCTTTCGCTATCACGTAAGTGATGAATCCTTTATTGGCTACTCAATTACCTTCAATACCTCAAGTCGCACCAAGCACCACCCTATGAGTAACCTCCGAAGGCAACAAGGAATGGAGTCAGCACGTAATCAAGATTCAAGATATCCTCGAGTACCTCAAGTCTAAGGATACTTGCACCATTGCTATGATGAGATTATCACCGACATTTGAATAGGACATCTATGTGATGATCTCATGGCAGTCATCCAATGTACTTACTACCGCTAGTAAGATCCACATGTCAACTCTAAATATCTCATATTTACAGCTTCGAGATCCACCGCTGATCCAATCAAGGAGTATAACATATGCTAGTCCGTCTGATTAATGATGTCCATCTTATTAATCCTATGACTAGGAAAATTTAGATATCGACATAATTGCACATGATAGGAATCTCGTGATTATGATCACATCATAATTTCCTTCATGCTATGTCATATATCATGGACTTCATTAATTTGATTAAAGATCAATATCAATTCATAAAGAACATCAAATAAATGAAACATGCCTTTCTTTATTTATTCATAAAGTCTGTACATGACTATGAACAAAAAGCGCTAAAGGGGATTGCCTTTAGGGCACTAATCTAACAATCTCACGGTACTGTACACGCATAAGTTGACTACACGGGTATACAAGTCGACTTATTAGTACCAAACTGGTATAAGTCAACTTACATCTCCATACAAGTCAACTTACACCTACAAGTAGGAGGGAGGCCGGTTCGATGGTTGTTCGGCCAATTGCTTCCGGGCAACGGAGTGTTCCCCCGGTCGTCTCCGAGCCGCCCGTGGCCCCTGCTGTGGTCGTCCCGCCTGGTGAGTACCTGGTTGTGATAGAGGAGGAGGAGGAGGAGGTTGAACGACCTCTGAAGAGGAGAAGGGGGGCTCAGGTAGTCGACTGACCTCCCCAAGTAGTCGATCGACCTTCTCAAGTGGTCGATCGACCTCCTTGCCCCTTGGACCGAAGCAAGGGTAAAAGGAAAATAGGAGATTGTGCTGCCCCGTCTGCCCAGGGTAAAGGGAAGAAGCTGGCGGGGAGTGCCGACAAGTAGGAGGTGGCGATTAGCCTCGAGAAGACTGCCTCGATTGCTGATGCCAAAGTGGCTCGTCATCTCGCTGAGAAGGTTATTCCTCCTTCAGATGAGGAGCGCTTTGACGAGTTAAGTCTTAAGGAGATGATGAGCCGCGCTATCCGTAATTCCATGAGGGATGTGGCCCTCACTTTGTACACACATCAGCGGATCGATCTGTTGAATCGGGAGATCAATTCCCTCCTGGAGCAGGTGGACGGTTTGAAGAAAGAGCTCTCGGAGATCGGAGAGGAAAGAGACTTCTCCCGGGCACAACTTTCTTCTTTGGAGGAGGACAAGAAACTCTGGGAGGAGGAGCGCGATGTCCTGAGAGCCCAGCTTGCTTCGGGAGAGGAGGAGAGGAGCTCCTTGAAGGCTCGGCTCACCTGGGAGGAGGCTGAATGGATAAGTGCAATGGCAGCTAGGAACAAGCTGTCCGAGGAATATCCGGCGTTGCGAGGGCGGCTCGAGTTGGAGAGGGTGCTCAAGGAGAAATCCCTCCAGGACCATGCCCAAACCGAGGATACGTTGAGGAGGGTGCGATCCTCCGTGAAGGAACAAAGGATTGAGGCGATCCTGTGATGGCAGAGGCGGTTCTTGCAGGAGGAGTGCTTGGAGTACTCCTGCGACCTGGCCCTCATGATCTTGAAGAATTGTTATAACGCCTGCATTCCTGAGGGGTCGGACGGTCCTTCGTTTGAGAGGTTTGTAGAGCCGTTGCTTCCTACCGCCCTTGGCCTTTCTTTGGAGGAAGTGACGGAGAGAGCCATGGAGGACCGGGGCCCAGTCCTAAATGAGGAGCTGGATCTTAGCTCTGCCGAGGAGGACGAGCTTCCTCGTGAGGATACTTCTCCGACCGCTCCCTTGGACCCTACTCCGGCTTCAGCTTTTCCGCCCACTTCTGAGGGTTCTCCCGGGCATCCTCCCACTTCCCCTTCTGTAGACTTTTGAGGCTCACCTGGTCGGGCTTGTGGCCAGGGCAAATTGATATTAATGAAACTTTACCTTTGCCTCATTTTTTCTGATGTCTTTTTCCGTATTTATGCTCTTTACTTTCAATGTATGTTGAGTTTTGATGGAGTTGCTCGTAGTCGACCGGTTTCGAGGTCAACTTATAGTAGAATCCGAATCGAGGTGCCAAGGATCCCATCTTGGCGACCGGTCGACCGCAGTCGATTTGCGTTGATGCCGAGCGAGGGTCCCAAGAGACCTGTCTTGATGACCTGACCGACCGTAGTCAGTCTATGGAGATGGCGAGCGAGGGCGAGCGAGGTCCCAAGGATCTTGTCTTAGCGACCCGACCGACCGATCGTAATCGGTCTATGGAGATGCCGAGCGAGGTCCCAAGGATCTTGTCTTAGCGACCCGACCGACCGATCGTAATCAGTCTATGGAGATTTCGAGCGAGGTCCTAAGGATCTTGTCTTGGCGATCCGACCGATCGTAGTCGATCTATGGAGATTTCGAGCGAGGTCCTAAGGATCTTGTCTTGGCGACCCGACCGACCGTAGTCTATCTATGGAGATTTTGAGCGAGGTCCCAAGGATCTTGTCTTGGCGACCCGACCGACCGTAGTCGATCTATGGAGATTTCGAGCGAGGTTCCAAGGATCTTGTCTTGGCGACCCGACCGACCGTAGTCAGTCTATGGAGATTTTGGGCGATGGTTGATTTGATTTTTTACTCTTTGCCGCACGATGGAACTTTTTATTGCCAAGAAATCTGAAATTCCTTTATTGATGATAACGAGGGCGTAGGCCGTTAAAAAACCTGCCTGACAGGGACAGAAAAAAGGTACCCACATGTATACAAAAACGATAATAAGGAAAGATTAACTAGAATAAAACTTATCTACTGGTAGAACGCCTTTAAGTTCTGTGAGTTCCAAGGCCTTGGTAGAATCTTCCCTTTCCCATCGCTGAGGATGTAAGAACCATGCCTGACTTGCTTAATCACTCGATATGGTCCTTCTCACATCTGTCCGAGCTTTCCAGGATGCTTCCCAGCCGCCTCAGCTTTTCGTAGGATGTAACCACCTACCTTTACATTGCTCGGCTTAACCCTTCTGTTGTAGAATTTGGTCGCCTTTTACCTGATGGCTTCTGAATGAGCGGCTGCCCTTTCTCTCTCCTCACTGAGGAGAACAAGTTCTGCTATGTGGGCTTCATCATTCCGCTCTTCTTCATAGCCCGACACCCTTTGATTATGCAATGCCACTTACTGTAACTGTGGCTTCGCCTAAAGGTCATTCTGAACGGTGTTTCCCCTGTGGCTCCGTTCGGTGTGGTCCTGTATGCCCACAACACTTCGTCTAGTTCTTCCACCCAGGTCTTTCAGCCATCCAGGCGCTTCTTGAGAGCATTCATTATCTTTTTATTGGTGTTCTCCGCGAGTCCGTTGCTTTGGGGATGAGCTACCGAAGTCAACTGTAGCTTGATCTTTAGTCGGTCGCAGAAATCTTTGAACTTGTCGTTGTCGAACTGCCGACCGTTATCCGTAACCAATACCATGGGCATCCCGAAGTGGGTAAGTATGTTCTTCGTCACAAAGTTCTCTACCTTCTGCTCAGAAATTGTAGCGACCGCTTCCGCTTCTGCCCATTTGGTGAAGTATTCCACCGCCACTATCAAGAACTTCTTCTGCCCGGGGCCGAGAGGGAAAGGCCCTAGTATATCCATTCCCCATTGAGCGAACGGGATAGGATGGCTCACAATTTTCATCCTTTCGATTGGCCGGTGAGACAGTCATTGCTTTCTCTGGCAGGCCTCGCATCGGTCGACTTTCCCCTGACAGTCTCTTCTCATTGTCGGCTAGTAGTACCCCTGTCTGATCAGTCTGTGAGCTAACATTCTGCCTCCTACATAGTTTCCACACATCCCTTCATGGACTTCGGCCATTGCCTGCTTGGCTTCTTCTTCATTCACATCAAGCAAAGAGCTACGGTCGTAACACCGCCAGATAGAGTGTCGTTAACTAATCGTACTCTAACGCCTTTATTCTTAGTTTCATGGCCTCCGACGTGTCTTCCGGTTGTTTTCCTTCCAAAAGGTATTGCATGATCGGTTCCATCCAACTCGATCGACTGGTACTTACGTCGAGAGTTTCCTTTGCTTTTTGAATGCTAGGCCGGTCTAGTCGTTCGACCAAAACATTATTCATGGCATCACGGTCGGAAGCCATTTTAGAGAGCGCATCCGCTTTAGCGTTTTGAGCTCGTTCTATTCTATTAATCGAGTACTGTTTGAAATTGCTCAACTCCTGCTTTACCAGCTCCAGGTACTTGATCATGTTGTTCCCCTTGGCCTCATACTGCCCGGTGACTTGACCGACCACCACTTGGTTATCGCTATATATTTTTAGATGCCTGATCTCCATTTCCTTAGCCAGTTGGAGACCGGTTATCAGGGCCTCGTATTCTGCTTCGTTATTGGAGGCTTTGAACTCAAGCCGAAGGGCGTATTCCACCTTTTCTTCATTGTGCGGGTTGATCAGCACTACTCCCGCTCCACATCCCTCGGCATTGGACGACTCGTCAACAAACAAGCTCCAGGCAGGGAGCTACTCGTCCTTCAAGTTAGGTTGGCTCATCTCCGCGATGAAGTCTGCCAACACCTGTGCTTTAATGGTCGTGCGATGTCTGTACTGTATGTCGAACTCTCCCAACTCTACCGCCCACTTTATTAGTCGACCCGAAATTTCGGGCTTTTGAAGACATTGCCTGAGGGGTTGGTCGGTCCATACCTCAATGGTATGACTTTGGAAGTAAGGCCTTAGCTTCTCGGCCGCCATTATCGTGAGAGGGCTAGTTTCTACGGGCGATATCGAAGTTTCCGTCCGATCAACACTTTCTTCGACGTAGTAAATAGGTGTCGTCGCTTCCTCCGATCGAATAAGTACCGCGCTGACCGACCCCTCCGTAACCGCCAAGTATATAATCAGGTTCTCTCCCTCTATCGGGCTTTGCAGGATAGGCGGACTAGACAGGTATTGCTTTAAGTGTTGAAAAGCTTTCACACTCGTCCGCCATTAACCGAGTCACGCTCGCTTCCTTAAGATCTTGAAAATGGGAGGCACTTGTCCCCTAATCTGGACACAAATCTACTCAGGAGACTATTCACCAACAAGATCTCATTTTTCAAGGACCTTGGTGAAGGCATTTGACGATGGCTTCAATCTTCTCAGATAGCCTCAATCCCACGCTGAGTAATCATGAACCCAAGGAATTTTCCGGATGCCACACCAAAGACGATTTTCAGGTTCACCATCCGAATTTATCAAGTTTCTGGAAGATTTCTTTTAAATCTCCCACATGCTCGGCGGCCGTTTTACTTTTAACCACCATATCATCTACGTAAGCTTCGACAGATCGACCTATCTGTGTTTTGAAGATCATGGCGCCTTCTTCACCGTAGAGTATACACCGACGCCAGAGGTCATACCGCACATACCCTACAACGAGGGTGCACTACGATACGATTAATTCTTTAAACCTCATGGCATCAATAATAAAGCAGTAAGATCACATTCACTAAATTTTGCAACCAAAAGATCCCTTTTTATTCCTTTCATAAAACCCTAATTACAACGTCTGGTCATAATTACAACCGAACAAGCCAAAATAAACAGTAATAACTCCTAACTAGGTCATCCCTAAAATATCCCAAAGGATCCCCAGCTGACCGCCCTGTGGGCCATGCTACTCTCGCCGGCACACACACAGCAGGAAAAGTCTCACTATCCGAGCTAGGAGTCACACTCACCGTCTCCGAAAAATAGTCACAATTGGGTGAGTTTATGAAACTCAATGAGTAACCATCATCGATGGTTCACTCAATTCATGCATTACGCAAAATTGCGTACAAAGCAACACATATCATATTTAGAATCATAATTCAGAAGTTCATAAAATCATAATCACACATTTGCAATTAATCCCATATCAAATTCACAAAGACAATCACAGATTGAATGCACAATGATTTCAGCTCATTTTAATGTTGGATCGGGCCGAATTATCCCATTGTTGGGCATAATACACATTACACGTAAATCGCGCTGGGTAGGAGAGCCCTCCGGTATGCACTATCGCCCACGCCAAGACTAGGGATATGAGATCCTCCGGTACGCACTAATCCCTTCTCACAAGAATCGAGCTTATAGCTCCAATCGATCGTAATTGTGTTTCTAGTCACAACGGTCGCCATCGATTTCTATTCATGCCTAGCATGCGCTCACAATTCACAAGAATATATCTCATACTTAATCATTTACTCATAATC
This sequence comes from Erythroxylum novogranatense, assembly GCA_029891385.1. Classification (NCBI taxonomy): domain Eukaryota; kingdom Viridiplantae; phylum Streptophyta; class Magnoliopsida; order Malpighiales; family Erythroxylaceae; genus Erythroxylum; species Erythroxylum novogranatense. Next base: position 47,869,950 of record CM057235.1, on the reverse strand, counting down.
ACAAATAATTCATACAAAGCATTTAACATATCGTAGATCGAGAAACCAACTAGGTTACTCACCTTTAAACTTCCGAAGCATCGCAGGAAGTCTCTCAGATCGAGGATCGACGCTCCACTTGAGCCTCTACAATGATCAGAATACTCGAATATCACTAATTGAATCAATTTTAATAATCAGAAATGCAAATGCCTCAAATGAATACTGTACTATGCATGTTATGACATTTCCGACCCTAATACCGATTATCTCAATTCTGCACTTTCACTCTAATTCATAGCAATTTCTAATACCATAAGTCAATTGGCTAAGTTCTATATTCTCCAAGGTCAAATTATAAAACATAGGAATTATCGTTAAATAAGAATCAAATTCACTATCCAATTGCCATCCGATTTCGAGAACCACCGAATTAAATTTCCGCAATTTCATAGTCTCCAAATTGAATTTCGAAATCCTGAATTCATAATCTCTAAATTGAAATCCATCCACATCTAATTGAATCATCAAATTCCTAAATCTCTAATTTCAAAAACCTAGAAATCCAATTTTCCCAATAGCATTCCTCATGGCGTCGTTCCTCGCCACATGAAGCTCCTCTCTTCGCTTGTGCAAGAAAACACGCCGCCGACATCGGCAAGACGATCGCAGACGTCATGACAAGAAGTCGTCCACGCCGCCAATGCACGCCATCCACTCGTCGGCGCGCAAGGACGAAAATTCGTCACAAGCTTGTTCTTCGTCTTGCCATGCGATCGCAAAGAACGCCCGTAAAACCCGAAATTTCAGATTTTTCTGATATAATCCAATCCTTTCCCTTCTAAACACTCTTAAACAACATTCTACACTTAACAAAACTTATTCCTAAGCTTCAATCCATCAAATAATCATGATTCAACAAATACCCAAATCAAAATCACATTTTTACCCTAAAACCTATATCATCCGAAACTTTCTAACTCTTAAACAATTAATCACTTAATTCCATACTTCAATCAAAATATTAAACACATAAATAAGTTGCAACTTACTTGATTAAGCTTTAAACTCTTCCAAATCACCAAGAAAATGCAAGTCTTAAGCTACAACGACACCCACGGCAAATCCAAAGCCAAAACTCATCTTCATCTTCTTCAACATCACACTAAAGGAGATAATCAAAGATGAAAGAAGAAGCCACTCCAAGAGGAATCAAGAAGGAAACCACGATGGAAGAAGGAGAAAATTCAAGAGAAAACCCACGATTTCTTTCAAAGAGGGAGGAGCATCGTGGATCAAAAATTTCAAAGGCATAGGTTTAAATAATAAAGACCTTAAGGCTTGTTTGGCAACGTCATTTGCCACAAGTCCAATTCGGACAACCTCAATCCAAATTTCTAATTCTAATTTCTCCCCAATTCCAATTGTTCATACCCTAATTTCTCAAATCATAATTTAAATTACCTCATATAAATTGTCAATCAAATTCGGAACCAGACTCACAATTAATCAGTCACTAAACCATTTTTTCCGGTTCTCCGGTTCGGACCCGATACTTTAAAAATTCAGAAAAAAATCCTATAAATCCTCAAAATTAGAAAACATCTAATCACATACTCAAATTTCAAATTCTCATTTCCTAAATTCAATTTGACTCTCAATTCATAAATCAAAGCTCTAAAATATCAAATTCACTAATCAAAACACAATTTACCTTAAATCACAAATTTTCCAATTAATCACAATCAAGTCGGAAATCTGTCATACATGCATGTACATACGTATGCTTATGCAATGCTGAACATTTATCAATGATGCAGAGGCTATGAATGCATATGCAGAATATATATACAGAATACGTATGAGGTGAACGATACCCATCCCATCGGTGACGGGATGTTACAATTCTCCCCTCCTAACAAAAATTTCGTCCCAAATTTTCTTAATCGACCGATCGAACAAGTGAGGATCGCCTCCTCATATGCTCCTCGCCTCCCAAGTTGCCTCCTCGATGAGTGGTTCTTCCAAAGGACTTTCACCAATGGAATCACCCGCCCTCAATCGCTGACCCATGATCCAATAATCTGCACCGGCCTCCACATAACTCGATCACTAGCTATCTCAATCTCCGAGCCGGATCACATGAGTCGGGTCCGATCGGTATCTCCGAGCATACTTACATGAAACACATCGTGCAACCGACATCTCACTCTAGAAAGCTAATCAGAGGCTAACGGTGCAATCCTCTCGGTAATCTCATATGGACCGATATACCGAGGACTCAACTTGCCTTTACGGCCAAATCTGAGAACTCCTCTACACGGAGACACTCTGAGGAACACTCTATCTCCCACAGCATACTCCATCTCTCTCCGATGCTGATCCACATAACTCTTCTTCTCGCCCCGAGCCGCTTTAATGCGATTCAATCGGTATACCTTATCTATCGTGTCTCGGATCGCCTAGGGACCTCTAACATCCTCATACCCTCTTCATCCCAGTAAAGAGGGGATCTGCACGGACGTCCATACAACGCCTCATACGGTGCCATACCAATGCTACTCTGGTACTGATTATTATACGCAAACTCTACCAGAGGTAAATACTGATCCCATGCACCTCAGAACTCCAATATACAGGCTCTCAACATATCCTCAACAGTCTGAATAGTGCTCTCAATCGCCCATCATGTTCGAGGATGAAAAGTCGTCTTGAAGTTCAATCTGCACTCCATAGTCGATCGCAAACTCCTTCAAACCTCGAGTAAATCTGGGATCCCTATCCGACACTATCGACATCGGGACCCCATGCAATCGAACTATCTACGCTACATATACTGGGGCCAATCGGTCGAGGGTATTGCTTCCTCATTTGGCAAGAAGTGAGCCGATTTAGTCAATCGGTCCACAATGACCTAGATAGCATCACACTGTCTCGGCGTCTTAGACAACCCCATAATAAAATCCATCGTAACACGTTCTCATTTCCACTCCGAAATGGGCAACGAATGCAATCTCCCAATAGGGGCCTGGTGCTCAGCCTTAACCTGTTGGCACGTCAGACACCGAGAAACAAACTCCGCCACATGCCTCTTTATACCTAGCCACCAGAAATGCAACTTAAGAGTTCGATACATCTTGGTGACACTAGGATGCATGGCATAAGCAGCCAAATGAGCCTCCTCTAAAATCTCACGCCTCAGATCCTCCACATCTGGGACACATAACCTCTGGCCCATCCACAAAGTACTATCTCTCAGCTCAAACTCAGACAACCATCCAGATCTGACTCTGTCACTCAATCTGACCATTACTGGATCCTGATCCTGCACTCTTCTAATTTGATCATGCAACACCGGCCTGAGCCTCAAAGTCGCAAACAGAGCTCCATCCTGACTCAAATCCATCCGCACATTAAGGGCTCTTAACTGAACCAAGCACGGCAACCTCGAAACCTGAATCTGAGCTGCACTACCATACGATCTCCTACTCAATGCATCAGCCATTACATTAGCCTTCCCTGGGTGGTACTCAATAGTGCAGTCGTAGTCCTTAAGCAACTCTAACCATCTCCTCTGCCTCAGATTCAGCTCTCGCTGACTCAACAAATATCTCAAACTCTTATAATCGGTGAAGATCCGAACGCTCCCCATACAAATAATGTCTCAGATCTTGAGCAAACACCACCGCCGCTAACTCCAAGTCACGCATGTGATAATTAATCTCATGGGCTCTCAACAGCCTCAAGCATATGCTATAACTCTCCCATGTCGCATCAAGACACGCCTAAACCTCGCCACGAAGCATCACTATAAACCTCGAAACCTCCCGCTCCAGATGGCGTGGTTAACACCGGCCAGAGTCAACCGATGTATCAACTCCCGAAAACTCCTCTCGACACTCATCCGTCCATCCAAGGCCACACTCTTCCTCGAAGTCTTGTCAAAGGGCGGAAATCACAGAGAACCCTTGACAAACCTCCGTAATATCCTCGCTAACTGAGGAAACCTCAACTCGACACGCCTCTAATCTCCCAACTCCTCATCGCTTCAATCTTGTGAGGATCCACCCGGATACCCTCACCAGACACGATGTGGCCTAGGAATACCACCTCATCCAGCCAAAATTCACACTTAGTGAATTTGGCATACAGCTGCCTATCTCTCATAATCTGCAGCACTATCCTCAGATGCTCCGCATGCTCCTGTCTAGACCTCGAATACACCAAAATATCATCAATAAACACAATCACAAACTGATCTAGGTAGGGCTGAAAGACTCTATTCATCAAAGTCATGAAGGCTACCGGGGCATTAGTCAACCCGAACGGCATCACTAAGAACTCAAAATGCCCATACCTGCTCCTGAAAGCACTCTTAGGCATATCGGCCTCTGCGATCCTCAACTGATAATACCCGGATCTCAAATCCAACTTGGTAAACACTGTGCTCTCGCGAATCGATCAAATAAATCATCGATCCTAGGCAGTGGGTACTTATTTTTAACTGTAACCCGATTGAGCTGCCTATAATCGATGCAAAGCCTCATAGTCCCGTCCTTCTTCTTCACAAACAACACCGGAGCTCCCCACGGCGAAACACTGGGCCTGATAAACCCCTTATCCAATAATTCCTGCAACTGAGCCTTAAGCTCCCTCAGTTCCACCGGTGCCATCCTATACGGAGGTATCGATATAAGAGCGGTACCTAGAATGAGGTCTATCTCAAATTCTGTCTCCCGATCTGGCGGCAAACCCGGTAATTCCTTGGGAAACACATCTGAAAACTCCCTGATCACAGGGATATCCTGCAAACTCTGCTGCTCTCGGGAATCCACCACATGCGCCAAATAGGCCTCACATCCACCTCTCATCAACCGCAGAGCACTCAAAAACGAGATCATCCTGGCTGGCACTGCCTGACTAACACCTCTAAAAATAGCCCTAGGCTGACCAGGAGACTCTAAGACAACCTCCTTGGTATAACAATCCATAATCGCCCTATAAGCAGTGAGCCAGTCCATCCCCAAGATCAAATCAATCTCTCGAAGGGGCAACACAATCAGGTCTACACTCAATACCGCAGAATCAATCCGAATCTGACACCCCATGCAGACCTCGCCTAAAGCAGTAATACTACCTAAAGGTGTACTCACCTGCAACCCATACTGAAACATCTCCCTATGCACATGCAATCTACATGCCACATGCGGTGCAATAAATGAATGCGTGGACCCTGGATCTATCAATGCATACACCTCAATATCTGAGAGTAAAAGCAAACCTGCAACCACATCGAGAGAATCCTGGGCCTCCTGCCTGGTCATGGCATAGACCCTGGCCTAGGACTACGACCGACTGCCACGACTCTCGGTCCCCACAAAGGAATCTTCAGCTCACCGAAGCTCGCCTCGCCTCAATCCAGTCCACTACTCGACTCACAGACAACAGGCTACTACCAGCTCTCCCACTCGAAGCAGACTGAGCTTCCAAAATCTCTGGACAATGCCGAATCTGATGCTCCATCGAGCCACATCTCAAACAAGCTCCAGTAAACCTCCAGCACTCCCCACTATGCCTCCTCTCACAAAACTCACACAACGGAGGGAGCTAGCCGGAGCCTCTACCACTGCCACTACTGCCAGACTGTCCAAATCTGCCTCTCTGAACAGAACTAGACTGCCTGGGACCTCCCGAAAATCTGAGCCTACCTTGGCGTCTGCTAAAGCTCCTACCAGAGCTACCCTGACTATCACTGGATCTCTTACTCCGAGATCCCTGACCAACCTCAACTCGGTCACCAAAAGTCGCTCAATCTCGACAAAGAATGACCTCACCCACAAAGGTGCCCATATCCGTAGGGCTAACCTCGGCACGAATCTCCAGATTCAGCCCTCCTCGAATCTCCCGGCACTATCGCCTCAGAGGAAATCAAAGCAGATGCATACCGACAACTCATTAAACTCGACCTCATAGTCGGCCACTGCCTTGGACCCCTGTCTCAAATCTAGGAACTCTTGCATCTTCATCTCCATATAGACCTTGGGCGTATAGTTATCTCGAAAGGCCCTTAGAAAATTCACCCAAGTCGTAACACGTGGTCCGTGGAACTACCAGACGGTCTTCCACCACTCGATATCTTTGGACCTCAAGCAACGTAAACAAAGATAGTCAAAACGTTCATTGGGGTCGCAGTCCATCTGATCTAGGACCCACTCGGTCCTCTCCAACCAACCTCGGCCTCGGCGAGGTCTCAGGCCGCCATAAAATTACTGCCCCATTACAAGAAGCGATCATACCTCCGTTCCCGTCTCATGGGAACTATAGGAGGTTGCTCCTCATACAAAGGCACAAAAGACTCCCTACTAGCTCCTACTGATCCTTGGTCAGCTGAGTGATCTACCTGATCACCAAAGACGGATGACCTACAATAAAATCACAAACTCGATCAATCTCTTGCTTTTCTTATAAAATTCAAGCCTAAAATACTCTATGCCCCAAAAGATGCCAAACCATGCTCTGATACCACCAATGTAGTGCCCCCTTACCGTTGAGTATACACCGGGACGCCCATAGGTCATACCGGTACATACCTTACAATGAGGGTGCACTACGATACGATTAATTCTTTAAACCTCATGGCATCAATAATAAAGCAGTAAGATCACATTCACTAAATTTTGCAACCAAAAGATCCCTTTTCATTCCTTTCATAAAACCCTAATTACAACGTCCGGTCATAATTACAACTGAACAAGCCAAAATAAACAGTAATAACTCCTAATTAGGTCATCCCTAAAATATCCCAAAGGATCCCCAGCTGGCCGACCTGTGGGTCATGCTACTCTCGCCGGCACACACACAGCAGGAAAAGTCTCACTATCCAGAGCTAGGAGTCACACTCTCGCTGTCCTGAAAAATAGTCGCAATTTGGGTGAGTTTGTGAAAACTCAATGAGTAACCATCATCGATGGTTCACTCAATTCATGCATTACGCAAAATTGTGTACAAAGCAACACATATCATATTTAGAATCATAATTCAGAAGTTCATAAAATCATAATCACACATTTGCAATTAATCCCATATCAAATTCACAGCACAATCACAGACTGAATGCACAATGATTTCCAGTTCATTTTAATGTGTGGATCAGGCGCCGAATTATCTCATTGTCAAGCACAATACACATTACACGTAAATCGCGTTTTGGGGTAGGAGAGCCCTCGGGTATGCACTCACGCCCACGCCAAGACTAGGATATGAGAGCCCTACGGGTATGCACTAATCCCTTCTCACAAGAATCGAGCTAATAGCTCCAATCGATCGTAATGTGCTCCATCACAACGATTGATTCATGATTTCTATTCATGCCTAGCATGTGTTCACAATTCACAAGAATATATCTCATACGAATCATTTACTCATAATCACAAATAATTCATACAAAGCATTTAACACATCAGAGATTGAGAAACCAACTAGGTTACTCACCTCTAAACTTCCGACCTACTGCGGGGAAGTATCTGCTGCGTCAGAGGATCGACGCTCCACTTGAGCCTCTACAATGATCAGAATACTCGAATATCACTAATTGAATCAATTTTAATAATCAGAAATGCAAATGCCTCAAATGAATACTGCACTATGCATGTTATGACATTTCTGACCCTAATATCGATTATCTCAATTCTGCACTTTCACTCTAATTCATAGCAATTTCTAATACCATAAGTCAATTGGCTAAGTTCTATATTCTCCAAGGTCAAATTATAAGACATAGGAATTATCGTTAAATAAGAATCAAATTCACTATCCAATTGCCATCCGATTTCGAGAACCACCGAATTAAATTTTCGCAATTTCATAGTCTCCAAATTGAATTTCGAAATCCCGAATTCATAATCTCTAAATTGAAATCCATCCACATCTAATTGAATCATCAAATTCCTAAATCTCCAATTTCAAAAACCTAGAAATCCAATTTTCCCAAATAAGCATTCCTCGCCGCGGCGAGCTCCCTCTCTTCGCCGCGGTGTGCCTCGTTTCACCGCGGCGAAACAAGCTGCTTCGACGCGACGCGTACGTCGCGACGCTGGCCCTCCACGCTCATCGCGGCATGCAATCCACGCTCGTCGCGGCGTGCGGACGAAAATTCGCTCGCCGCGGCGTGTTCTTCGTGCGCCGCGGTGTGCGATCGTAGCAACGCTCAGAAAACCCAGAAATTTCCAGATTTTTCTGATGTAATCCAATCCTTTCCCTTCTAAACACTCTTAAACAACATTCTTCACTTAACACAACTTATTCCTAAGCTTAAATCCATCAAATAATCATGATTCAACAAATACCCAAATCAAAATCACATTTTTACCCTAAAACCTATATCATCCGAAACTTTCTAACTCTTAAACAATTAATCACTTAATTCCATACTTCAATCAAAATATTAAACATATAAATAAGTTGCAACTTTCTTGATTAAGCTTTAAACTCTTCCAAATCACCAAGAAAATGCAAGTCTTAAGCTACAACGACACCCACGGCAAATCCAAAGCCAAAACTCATCTTCATCTTCTTCAACATCACACTAAAGGAGATAATCAAAGATGAAAGAAGAAGCCACTCCAAGAGGAATCAAGAAGGAAACCACGATGGAAGAAGGAGAAAAATCAAGAGAAAACCCACGATTTCTTTCAAAGAGGGAGGAGCATCGTGGATCAAAAATTTCAAAGGCATAGGTTTAAATAATAAAGACCTTAAGGCTTGTTTGGCAACGTCATTTGCCACAAGTCCAATTCGGACAACCTCAATCCAAATTTCTAATTCTAATTTCTCCCGAATTCCAATGGTTCATACCCTAATTCCTCAAATCATAATTTAAATTACCACATATAAATTGTCAATCAAATTCGAAACCAGACTCACAATTAATCAGTCACTAAACCATTTTTCCGGTTCTAAATTAGGACCGATACTCTAAAAATTCGGAAAATTTCTATAAATCCTCAAAATTAGAAAACATCTAATCACATACTCAAATTTCAAATTCTCAATTCCTAAATTCAATTTGACTCTCAATTCATAAATCAAAGCTCTAAAATATCAAATTCACTAATCAAAACACAATTTACCTTAAATCACAAATTTTCCAATTAATCACAATCAAGTCGGAAATCTGTCATACATGCATGTACATACGTATGCTTATGCAATGCTGAACATATATCAATGATGCAGAGGCTATGAATGCATTTGCAGAATACATATACAGAATACGTATGAGGTGAACAATACCCATCCCATCGGTGACGGAATGTTACAATTCTCCCCTCCTAACAAAAATTTCGTCCTGAAATTTTCTTAACTGACTGATCGAACAAGTGAGGATACTGCCTCCTCATGTGCTCCTCAGTCTCCCGAGTTGCCTCCTCTGATGAGTGGTTCTTCCAAAGGACTTTCACCAATGGAATCACCCTGCTCCGCAACTGCTTGACCCGCGATCCAATAATCTGCACCGGCTCCTCCACATAACTCAGATCACTAGCTATCTCAATCTCCTGAGCCGGGATCACATGAGTCGGGTATGATCGGTATCTCCGGAGCATACTTACATGAAACACATCGTGCAACTGGGACATCTCACTCGGCAAAGCTAATCTGTAGGCCAACGATCCAATCCTCTCGGTAATCTCATATGGACCGATATACCGAGGACTCAACTTGCCTTTACGGCCAAATCTGAGAACTCCTCTCCACGGAGACACTCTGAGGAACACTCTATCTCCCACAAAGATACTCCATCTCTTCGATCTTGATCCACATAACTCTTCTGTCGCCCCGAGCCGCTTTAATGCGACTCAATCGGTATACCTTATCTATCGTGTCTGAATCACCGGGACCCTCTAACATCCTCATACCCTCTTCATCCCAAAGAAGAGGGATCGCATGACGTCCATACAACGCCTCATACGGTGCCATACCAATGCTACTCGTATGCGATTATTATCGCAAACTCTACCAGAGGCAAATCATCGATCTCACGCACCTTAACTCCAATACATGGGCTCTCAACATATCCTCAACGATCTGAATAGTCCTCTCACTCTGCCCATCCATGCGAGGATGAAAAGTCATCTTTCAAGTTCAATCTCGCATCCATAGTCGATCGCAAACTCCTTCAAAATCTCGAAGTAAATCTGGGATCCCTATCTGACACTATCGATACTGGGACCCCATGCAGTTGAACTATCTCTGCTACATACTTCTGGGCCAACTGGTCGAGGGTATTGCTCTCTCTCACTGGCAAGAAGTGAGCCGATTTAGTCAATCGGTCCACAATGACCCAGATAGCATCACACTGTCTCAGCGTCCTAGGCAACCCCATCATCGTACTCAAATTTCAAATTCTCAATTCCTAAATTCAATTTGACTCTCAATTCATAAATCAAAGCTCTAAAATATCAAATTCACTAATCAAAGCACAATTTACCTTAAATCACAAATTTTCCAATTAATCACAATCAAGTCGGAAATCTGTCATACATGCATGTACATACGTATGCTTATGCAATGCTGAACATTTATCAATGATGCAGAGGCTATGAATGCATATGCATAATACATATACAGAATACGTATGAGGTGAACTGAACCCATCCCATCGGTGACGGGATGTTGCAAGACCTCCATGACGAGCCGTTGATAGGTAACCCCAGTATTATTTAGACCGAACGACATTACTTGGTAACAATACGTGCCCTGGTCGGTGATGAAGGCGGTCTTTTCCTCGTCTTTAAGGCTCATCTGGATTTGATGGTAGCCTGAGAAGGCATCCAGGAAACTGAGAAGTTCATGTCCTGAGGTGGAGTCTACTAGCTAGTCGATCTTGGGCAAGGGGAAACTGTCCTTTAGACATGTTTTGTTCAAATCAGTGAAATCTATACACATTCTCCACTTCCCGTTCTTCTTTTTCACTAAAACCACATTGGCGAGCCATTCAGGGTACTTGACTTCTCGGATGAACCCGGCCTCGAGTAACTTCTCTACTTCTTTCTCGATCACCCCCTATCGTTCCTTACTGTGCCATCGCTTCTTTTGTCTGATCGACTTGTAGTCATGCCGAATTTCGAGGGAGTGAGACGCAATTGATCGAGAAATTTCGGGCATGTAGCTCGGCACCCAAGCGAAGATCGATCTATTTTTTACCAGACAGTTTGTGATCTCTTTAACTAGGTCGTCCTGCAGCTCGGAGCCTAGGTTTGTGTATTTAGAAGGTGGCATTCATCAATTCGACCATTGTGTTTCTTATCTTTGGGTTCATCCTATCCATATCCTCGTCGGCTCTCACGCCAAGAGAGCTCACAAGATCTTCTGCCCCATCTAATGTCTTCGTTTCCTCTAAGTAACATTCCCTGGCAATTCTCTGCTGACCCCTGACAACACCAACTCCGTGGGGTGTCGAGAACTTCATAACCTGGTAGTAGGTGGAGACTACCGATCTGAGGGCATTTTGAGTAGCCCGCCCGATTATTGCGTTGTATGCCCCTTGAAACTTGACCACTAGGAACTCAACGTCCCTTTCTATCTGACATGGCTTCTGCCCGAACTTCACTTTCAAATTCACTCGAAGGCGACGGGTAGCCGTGGCCTTGATTACTCCTTTAATGGGGCCGTCTGTAGGTAGTAGTCGGTCTTCGGGTACCTTCATCTGCTTGAAGGCCTCGTAATACAACAAATCGACTGAGCTTCCCGTATCAATCATCACCCGCTTCACCTCGTAACCGTCCATATTCAGATTTACCACGAGTGCGTCGTCATGGAGGTAACTTATTCCATCGAGGTCGGACTCATCGAATGATATCATTCCGTCGGTCTCCCTCAGCTTTTTAGTGGATGAGACTCTACCGACCTGTTTGGCATATCTCTTTCTCCCTTTAGTGGTGGATCCTCCAGCCACATTTCTACCGAATATCATGTTAATGACTCCAGTTGGTCGGTCGTCTTGTTGCCCGGTGTTTCCATCGTTTCTTTCCCTTGATCGCCCTCTCTCTTCTCGTCGAGTATCTGTATTCGTATTCTGCCTCCCTCCGTCATTCCTGTCATTTTGCCTCCAGGGCGGTCGCCTATTGTCTGACCGACCTGTTCTACGCTGATTGTCCCGATCAGCATCTCGTTCGTGCTTCACGAATCGGCCTAACCTTCCTCTTTGTATGAGGGATTCGATTTCTTTTTCAATCGCCAGAATCTTAGTATCATGACCGACCTCTTTGTGGAAGCGCGATATAGGTCGTGGTTCCTATCTTTGTAAGGGGTCTTCATTTTATTGGGCTCTCAGATAGTTTCCCCATCCGCTCTCATGGCCGCCAGTTCTTCCGCATATCGTTTGTTAAGCGGGGTGAAGTCTTGTTGATGCCACTGCCGACCGATCGACTTTCTCCAGGTCGACTGATCCCTCTGTCTTTTGTGAGACTCATCTGGCCTACCACTCGGCCCGCGATCATCTGCCCGGCGTTTTGTATTCTTTAATACTTCTTCGAGCTGAATGTACTTGTTTGCTCGGTATCTGATCTCCTGAATAGATCGGGGTTGATCGAGGGCTAGCGACTTCTTAAACTCCTCGTCCCTCGTATTGCTCATAAGCGGCCGATAGGCGAAGCAAGTGAGGTCGGGGACCTCGACCGCTTCGTTATTGAACTGAGTGATGAACTCTCGCAGACTTTCATTCCTTCCTTGGGTGAGTTGCATCACCTCCAAGGCTGTCTTCTGTGGCCGTTTACTGGTAGCGAACTAGTTGAGAAAAAGTAGTTTGAAATCCTCAAAGAAAGTGATACAGCCCGGAGGTAGACTATTGAATCAACGTCGGGCTCCCTCTTGAAAGGCCGTACAGAAAGCCTTACATTGGATGGCATCCGGCACGCAGTGCAGATTCATCATCGACTGGAAGTGTTGTAAGTAGTCCAGGGGGTCGGTCTTGCCAGTGTATTTTTCTGGCGTTGGTATTTTGGTTCCGGGTGTCGGGAGACTATCCAAAATTTTCGGAGTGAAGGGAGAGCTATACTGTGATGTCGGGCGATCTAGGCGGAAGCTCATAGCTGCGTTAATCCGATCGTCCACGATTTTTTCTAGGTTTTCTGTCTGGTGGCGGTCGGTCGTCATCTTTGGTTCATCGACGGCCGCCGCAGATGGTCGCCCATCTTGGCCGAGGTTGCAAAATCTGGCGGATCAATAGATCAGCCACTTCCTCAATCTGTTTCCTAGTAAGGGAGGTGTGCACAGGCGGAACAGGATCTGCATCCGATCGGTGCCGGAGATTCGGGTGCATATTGAGTGCAGCGTTATCCTCTAAAGCGACACTTTGTTCTTCTTGTTCCAAATCCTGAGGTTGTAGTTGATCGTTACGATATGAGGATTCCGTGCGGAAAACATGTGGTGCAGGCGGCAGAGTTGCAGGTAGCTGCAAACCCATGCGTTGCATCGCCAGAGCTGCAATAGCGGCTATATCAGGGTTCATCGCCATTACTTTGACCGATCATGTGTTTTGGACGTGGTGCCGAAGTCGGGCCCCACGGTGGCGTGATTGGTTACTGTCGGATTTTACCGAATCATGCGTTACTGCTCGCTCCATGATCCTGCTGCTTTCTGCAATGAGTCCGATGTGGAAATACCTGCAAAACAAAGAAGGCACGTCGGGGGTTGTGTCCCGATTAGCCCCTCCGACGATCAAGTAAGTCTTTTGGTGAAGGTGAGGTTGATCAATACAGAGAGAACAGCTAGGTTATGATTTCGTACCTCCATTATGGGAGAATTATACTTTATATATGGTTTTGCAGTTAGGTTTTAGGTCTTTACGTGTTTGCATAGGAGACTCCCTTCTATGGATGGGCCGAAGGGGCATGGGCTTTAGGCATAAGACTGATCTCTGATGAATAGACCGATCGATCCACGGGTTGTTTCGACTGGATCCGGGCCCGACACGGCCGACCCAACCAAGTATATTATACCAAGGAAGCACAAAACAGTAAGGATCATTAATTACATAGTTGAAAATTGTAAGTTGTCAGCATGTTGATATCATTAACATTATTGATACGAAAATGGCTAGATGCACTTTCCATTTTAGTCCCTTTTAAAAATTCTGATACTCTAACCATGCTAAAGCTTGAAGATATTGCGACGTAGGGTCATTCCGTCACATAAATAATGTTAAAATTAAACGGGTAATATAAGAAATTTATAATTTAAAAAATTTAACTAATATTAACCTATTATAAAATTAACTAAAAATTATATAAAATTAAAAATTTAAAAATATAATTAAAAAAGATTATTCTTACTTTTTAAAGAATTTAAAATTTAAATAAAAATAGATTATTAAATAAAAATTAATTGATTTGAGTACAGTTCCTACATGTGACTCATATACTTAGACGAGGATCGGTCATCGTTCATACTGTATACATTACTTAAATGCATGTAACTTGACACATTTTTTCGTAGCGCCCATGTAAGATTGTCTTACGAACACGTCACATTAAACGTAACACCCATCACCTCTGCAAGACCGAACCCGATATCGATGGTGATATCCAGTTAAGTCTTCTGTGAGGTGGCGTGCTAACCACTCATTCAAAAATCGGTACATTATTCTTTATAAAACATATGTGCAATAAAAATTAATTAATTAATTTTTTTTAATAACAATAATTATTAAATTAAATCAATCTTATAAGTTAAAAAATGAATCAAAAAAATTGGACACTTAATTTTTTTTCGATTGAATTCATAAATCGATTTAATTTTTTAATCATTTGTCATAATTACCCAATCGACGATGGTCAGACCCGATTAAACAAAGTAAAGGGCAGAGGTGAAGAAGAGAGTTGCATTTGCAAGCTCCCACACACAGAGGATCATTAAGATATTAGTGAATCCACAAAATTAAATTGAAGCAGATGTTAAACGTGAAGCTGATAACCATGGTTAAGCTCTAGTCTAAAACAAACCCCTGATTAGGACAAACTCATGCTTAACGTAAAACCCTATATAAACCCAACCACACTTGCCTAGCCACTCACTATAGAGTCCAAGCACAGAGCCAGCTCTCAAAAGAGTTGCTCAGAACTTCCCCATGTGAAAAACAAACGCCCCCTTGTTCTTTCTATCAGTGCTTTTGTTCATATTATAGTAATAATGACCTTTTCCTGTTTCTGTGTCGTTTTTCTTGGTTAGAGGTTGCACGTACTGCTCTTTATGTTTTTGCCATAATTTTGTTGTTTATTTTGGGTGGTTTTTGGTGTGAAGCTGTGGTTTTTATGGCTCTGAGCGACTTTTGGAGGATGGTTTTATGTCGGTTTCTCTGATTGTTGAGCGCAATGTGGTCGGTAACGTGTATGTTGTTAGGCTTTTGCACTGCGTGGGTTTGTTTAGGTCTGTCTTTTGATCAATCTCGGTGTTGCTTTTATGCAGGATGAAGCATTGATAGATCATTTATCTGTTGCTGGCTCTACTGGTATGGCTTTTACTATTTCGGACCACATATCTATAGTATTTTTTTTTTGTGCCATCATGATCCTTCGTCGTACAATGACATGGTTTATTTCGCCTTTAGTTTCAAGGGAGCGTATGAGGATCGTGTTTACATTTTATCAGTTGTGTATTCGATTTTGCACCAAACCTTTTAATGATTAGATTATAATGCTTCTTTTGCATTGTTAACTTTCTTCATTCATAGAGTATATTGATAGAGAGGCCAGTGGTCCTACTCCTGGGTATATCTCCTCGTCTTTCATAGAGAGGGTAAAATGGCTGATAGTGAGGAAAGTAGCGGCAAGTCGGGGAGCTCATCACTTTTGCTGCAGGACAACGAGAGTAAGATCAAGAGAAAATTAGTTAATCATTCTATGCCAAATGCAGTTGGTTCATCATCTTCCTTGAATGAGTACCATTCATATGACTCATCAAAAGAGAAGTCCCAAAATTTACAGACTGATCTTGAGAGTGTGGAAGTAAGGCCGTCTCTACTTAAACTGACAGGCGAAGAGACTGACCTTGATGATTGGACTGACCCCATTGCAACAGAGTTTGAAGGACTATTGTTTTCTAATCTACGGTTAATCTTCCAGAGTGCAATCAATAAGATAGTGGAGTGTGGATATGCTGCAGATGTTGCTGAAAAGGCTATATCAAGGCTAGGCCTTTACCGCGGGGGTAAAGACCTTGTGTCAAACATTGTACATGATGCTCTGGCCATATTGAATGAAGAAAAGTGTGTAGATATTTCAATGGACATTGTATTTGAGAATTTGCAGCAGATGGCGGAATACACGATGATTGAGATGGTTAATATCCTTCGGGAGGTTAAGCCATCATTGTCTATTGGGGAGGTAATGTGGTGGCTGATAATGTGCGATATGAACATATCACAAGCCTGCACCTTGGAAGGCAGTCTAATGAATGAATTTAAACGTGACCAGGTCCCAGGTGAGAATTATCCTAATAACACTACCCACTTGATGTCAGAAGCCCAAAGTTCTGAAGCTAGCTGTGAGAACCCCAAGGGACCAAATATTCCTAATTCCTCAATAGAAATTGCACCACGTAATATGCCTGAAAAACTCAAGTTTAGCACTTTACGGAATTTTCCAGTCCGAAAAAATCCTTCTGCTCTTAAAGGGTTGGCATCAGAAAAATCCTTGGATCCTGCTTGGGAATCTGGCCTGCCCAAATCTCAAGCATCTGCCTCTGCAGGAAAAGTAAAGCATGGCTGTAAGGTTCATAATAAGAAAGAAAATGTACCTCGGATCAAGTCCTTTGAGAGTTTTCAAAAGTATTATAGTAAACAGGCTTTCAGAGCTGGACACCTTGGTACTATTGGTGGTTTTCATCTGGATAAAGGGTTGAAGGGTTCATCTGAATTACCTGATGTGCATGCAAAAGACGATTCTTTAAAGGATAAGGCTAAAACAGAAACCCCTAAAACAGATAGATGCTATCCCGTTCCTGTCACTGTTCAATCTGTTCTTTGTGCTACAAATGACTCCTTAAATTCAACTAGAATGGGTACTGTATCTGCACCATCCAGAGCAGATACCCTGTTTCTGGCTTCTGAAGAAAAGAAATTTTCTTCGATGCCTGAAGCAATAGCTGACTACCTTGCTGTAATTCCTTTTGATAAGTCTGTGGAGAAGTATGTCCCACAAGATGAGAAGGATGAACTGATTCTGAAGTTGGTTACTCAGGTTCAGGATCTACAGGATGAGCTTCAGAGTTGCACAGACTGGGCCAATCAGAAGGTCGCAGAGGCTTGTGCTAGGCTTCTAAAGGACATGCCTGAGCTCAAAGCATTAAGAAAGGAGAAGGGAGAAGCTGAACAGATTAAAAAGGAGAAGAAAATCTTGGAAGAGAACACCATGAAGAGGCTGTCGGAAATAGAATTTTGCCTAAAGAATGCCAATGCTCAGGTTGAAAAGGCCTTTTCTACTGGTTGCCGGCTTGAGGAAGAACAGATTCTACTGGAAAAGGATATGAAAACTGCTAAAGCTCAAGCTGTAGAGTCAGCTGTGAGTTGTCAGGAAGCATTGGAGAGGGAGCAGAAGGTCCTTAAAAATATTCAATCTTGGGAGGGACAGAAGGGCTTGTTACAGGAAGAGCTCAAGACTCAGAAACGGAAGGTGGCTGAGCTGCAGCAAGAAGTAGACAAGGAAAAAAATAGGCAGAGCCAAACTGAGGTAAACTTTTCAAGTATGAGATGCCATAGCCAACCAATAAATTGTGATGGCCTCAACCAGATGAAACTTCTTTTCTCTAAAAGAACATATGGGTGACAATTACTACAACGCCTTTTTTTTTTCAAAATTTTCCTTCCAATAAAATAAGATAACACAAAGCCCTCGTGAAGTTTTTTTGTTTGTCAAGTGCAAGACGAATCTGGCCAGTGGGTTAGATTGTTTTCGTAAATACCCCAACTAACTATTGATATGTCATATTTGAGTGATATTTATTCTGACGTCTACATTTGTTTGAGGATTTGCAGGCAAAATGCAAACATGAAAGGAAAGAAAAAGAAACGTTGCTTTCGCAAGCTGTATCTATAAGGAAGGAACGGTTGCAACTTGAAACTGTGGCAAAGACAGATGAGGATATAATCATACGAAAAACTGAAGATGATTTAAAGAAGCATATGGAAGACATCAAGAATCTTGAGAGTGAGATATCAGAATTGAAACTGAAGTCAAATGCTTCAACAAGAGCTGCTCTTATGAGGGTATTCGATGGGAACTATGGCACAACTGATAGTAAGGTTGTTGACCTGGCTATGAATGATGACCAGGACTCTTTACAGGTCACAACTTTTGAGGGCTTTGGAACTGGAGGTTTGAAAAGGGAGAGGGAGTGTGTTATGTGCTTATCTGAGGAGAAGTCAGTGGTTTTCCTCCCATGTGCACATCAGGTACTTTGCACAAATTGCAATGAGCTCCATGAAAAACAAGTGATGAAGGAATGCCCTTCTTGTCGAACTTTGGTCCAACACAGGATTCATGCCTGCTTTGCTAGTCAATAGGCGTTACACCTTTCTATGGAAATGCGAACCTAGCAAGTGACCGTCTTTAATTAATCTGTCAAATTCTTGGTTTCTTTTCGTTTTCTCAATGTCATGTGGTATAGAAGGAAAAGGAAAAAGACAGGAATAGTGAAAGTCAAAGTATGAAACCAAAGTAGTTTCATGTCAGTTTAAGCAAAAAGTGTAAATGCAAGTTAAAAGATTACATATGATGAAAGTAAATTTTACTTACCTCAATATGTTTTGTCCTTTTATGAAAAACTAGATTAGAAGTTAAATGACTGTTCGATTATTACACATTAGCCCTATAGGTTGAATTTGTTGAAATCCAAGTTTTTACAACATATTTTACCTAGACAAATGCTTGGGTTGTATATGTTATGACTTTTTTTTTTTGATAAACGGTAAATATTTATTAAAAGAATAGGATATGTACACATACTCAGGGGCATACCCCAGTCAACAAAAGCCTAAGAGAAGCCAAGACATAAGCTAACTGTTAAGCCCAAACAGTAGTGAGCCTAACACTACCAAAATAAAGCAGACATAAAATTACAATTAACAACACAATGACCTACGACTCCATAAAGGAGGAGGGCCAACCAACAAAAGGGCCCATACGATCAGTCCAATTAAGGACCCAACGGAGGAAGCGTCCAGAGAGGCTAAGAGGATGCAGCACACACGACACGTATTAGCCACAGGGGAAAGAACAACGGCTCCTAGGCACTAAATGCCATCGTGCAGAGACAAAAGACAATAACAACACAATATCAAAGCACCCCTAGATAAGCCGTCCATCGCAACCGTTTCCTAGAGCATTCAGACTCATTAGAGTGTGTATGCAAGAGGAACCAAGGGAATAAATGCCAGAGACACAAAAGTAGAAACTCCAGTAGACCAGCAAGATCAAGAATTCAGACACCACCATCCACATCCTCATCACCCGGACAGCACACAACCCACCATAGATACTGTCAATTAAAACTCTAGCATTCCCGTTAGAACGACACAGTGTAACAAATCAACAGCAGGCCATAGCTATGCAGGTCCCCATGGAATCACACACAGCAAAAACGATGCCGCGACCCTCAATAAATGGAGAACCGCAACTTATACTGAAACGCCAGCATACCCCCTAGAACGACACCGTGTAAACCTGCCCAAATCAGCAACAGGCCGTAGCTATGCAGGTCCCCATGGAATCACACAAAGCAAAAACGATGCCGCAACCCTCAATAATAATCAATAGCAAACAATAGTAGGAAACGAGAGCGTTTCAAGCAGCGATCAGTGAACCACCCCTTACAGGGGAAAACCACACCCAACCAACCAAGACGACACCGTTGCACCAGCCAAAGAAGCGGAAAACCTCCCACCCAACCGCACATCCAACCTCAGCCATAGAAAGAGAACCACAGAAGCAATAATCGCTCAACCACAAAATCTTACCGGTGATAATTGTTAGAGTAATGCCCTAAAGGCAATCGCCTTTATCGCGTTTTGTACAAAGTTGTGTACAGACTTTATGAATAAATAAAGAAAGACATATTTCATTACTTTGCTGTTCATTATTTATGAATGGATATTGATCTATAATCAAATTAATGAAGTCCATGATATATGACATAGCATGAAGGAAATTGTGATGTGATCATACTACTGAGATTCCTATCATGTGCAATTATGTCAATATCTAAATTATCCCTAGTCATAGGATTACTGAAATTGGATATCATTAATCTGGAGAGACTAGCACATCTCAAGCTCCTTGATTTGATCAAGCAGTGGATCTCAGAAACTGTAAATATGACATATTTAGGGTTGAGATGTGAATGCTTACTAAAGGTAGTAAGTACATTGGATGACCTGCTATGAGATCATCACATGGATGTCCTATTTTAATGTCAGTGATAATCTCATCATAGCAATGGTGCAAATATCCTTAGACTTGAGGTACTCAAGGATATCTTGGATACTGATTATGTGCTTTGATTCCATTCCTTGTTGTCTTACATAGTCGCATTTCGTGGGGTGATGATTGAGTGCGATTTGAGGTATTGAAGGTAATTGAGTAGCCAATAGAGGATTCACCACTTCGTGATAGCGAAGATGATACCCATAGCCTCTTATCGGTCATTACTTGGAAATCTCTGGCGAAGTTCATATGTCATGAAGAGTGTCTTGATGACATATAAAGTAATGAGTCCCAAGACGAGAGGCGATATCACTTGGACTAGATTTGGCGTAGTCGATCTAGTAAGAGTTGACACTTGCCCATACTCATAACCAAGTGGGGTATAGCATGGTGAAAGGACGAATTGCACAATAATTGTCTATGGAAAGGTTCGTGATATGGTTCATGATGAATATATGTTCATTCGTCAAACCAATTACTTTCCGGTCAATTGGGGGTCATGATGTGTTGCTAGATACCGCTCATGACTTGCTCAGATTAAGTGTTAATCCAAGTGGCCAACATAACCGGGAACCTAATGGGTCACACGCATAAGAGTGACTCGGAGAATTCGTAAAATAGGTTTGGACAGAGATCCAATATATGGAGAGCATAAGGATTAAATGGATCTCGATGAGATCGAGATATGTCCCGATGAGATCGCGACATCGATATTGTTGAAAAAGGTTTCGGTGGTTTTTCCATACCGGGATTCGGTAGGCCGGTAGGACCGACCCCAGTGTGACTGGACTACTTCAACATTTATATACATATATATATAATTAATTAAAGAATTAATATGTGTGTGTGTGTTTACGTGGATAGATGAGGAAAGGATAAGAAGTTTCTTTTTTATGCTTAGTCATTAAATGCTTTTAATGGCTAGAAGAAAAAAATGGGTTTTAAAAACCAATTGTGTCTTCTTTCTTTAAGATATACGATGATCATCTCTTCTTCATCTTTGAGAAAGGTCTATGGAGAAATGAAAGAGTAGAGAATCGTGGGTTTTTGAAAGGGTTTCAAAGCTTTGATCTCTTCTCTTCATCATCGATCATCAAGGCTTCATCTCCAAGCTTTCTTCTTCATCGTTGACTCTAAGCTCTCCAAAAACAAAGGTAAGATCTAGCAGTCTTTAATTTGTTCTAGCTATTCCCGGGTCAAAGGGTTTGCCCCGGTTAGGTTCTCCGATCTCTGCGTGGATACCGTTAGAGACGGTCTCCTTTGGCCGTTATGGTTTGATTTTGTTATATAGACACATGGATCTTGGCTTTCGGGAAGGTCCCGGAACAAAAATTTTTGTTCTCCGCACCGTGTGCATGTGATGCACACACCGGGATTTTCCTACAGTGGTATTAGAGCCACTTGTGTCGTATATAACGAAGATATCATAATTAGGTTGGAGCTGCCTATTGCTTGTGACGATGATGCATGTTGACTGTGTTACATTCGAAATCAGTATGGCAAACTTGTTTTCGAAATTTTCTTGCCCCGATATACTCATAAGATGTTGTTGAATATTTCTGTGGAAGACCAGAATTTATCAATGTGATTTGATATAGTTTTGCTAATTTATTCCTTAATGTTCTGGTTGCTGTGTTTGTGCACATTCCTTGAACAGACATGCTTATAAATTCGAGAATACATTGTAGAAAAATTGTTTTTCGGATTTTCTTTCACCAACATGTCTCTAAGATGTTTATGAATGTCTATGAGGATGGAAAAATATTTTCGAGGTGATTTACTATTTATTTGAGAATTTATTGTGTGCTGTTGGGAATATCTGTGTTGAGGAACACAGATTCAACATTGGCTTTGTTGCTGAGGTTGGATGAGTTTTTGTTGGAAATAAATCCTGAAAAAATTCATGGAGCATGTTGTAAACATTTTGTAACCTCTTTAATTTTTTCAGAATTTATTGAAATTGTTTCAATGAGTTTTTCAAGCAAAAGACAGAGCTTGGCAGTTTTGAGAAAGTTGTTGGAGCTGTTTTGTTTGAAATGTTTAATTGTGTATTTCTCAATTCCAATGCCTTGGATCATTTTTAATGTGATTAAAAATGTGTTACATTGATGTTGTATCCTTGCCAAAATGATTTTTTTGAAATTGGGTTTCTAAAAATTTTTGGATGTCAAATGTGTCACATTAGCATCTCGTTAGTATATTTCGTTGTCTCGATTGTTTTGGCCGTCACAATTTTGTGACCAGTGCCGAAGTAGTCTTGATAAAGTGTAGACTACCTAGAGATACTTAGGGTGATAGTTTGATATTCGCAAAATTATTTGGATATCTAAGTGATTAATAGTGCATTAATCCATTTCAAGTTTTTCATGTATAGTATGATTATACATGGTAACCATGATACAATGAAAGTGTTTCATTGATACATCATAGTAAAGGATATTACACTTGGTATTGTGAATTTGAACTACACGGATTGAGAAATTAGCCGATTAGAAAGCAATTCCAAAATAAGTCGACTTATACATGCATAAGTCGACTTACATACAAAAATAGTCGATTTATACATGCACTAGTCGACTAGTTCGTGCACATAAGTCGACTTGCACAATGGTATAAGTCGACTTGTACGTGCACAGTATCATAAATCGACTTGCACAATGGTATAAATCGACTTGTACGTACACAGTAGCATAAGTCGACTTACAACATGCTTAGGTGGGATGATGGATGATTATAGGTATAGACTCAATGTGATTGATGAAATGCCTTAAATCATTCCATATAGTCATGGTGACTATAATCCTACAGCTTGGATGATGAGACCAGAGCTTGAAATCTCTCACACATAATATAAAAACTAACACCTTCCATTAATATGGGGAGAACCAGAGTTCTTATAGAGTTCGGGTTGTTGAGTAAACCCAAGCTCACTCTATACGGATATGTTCGAACCATGAAAATAAGATTTTCGGATTAATGAGTCGGTTTTCACTAGAAGCGTTGATTTCTTTGAGTAAACTCAAGGTCAGCGTAGACAAAGGCGAAATTGGGTAGCATTACATTAGATGTCCGCGCATCAAGAGTTGATAACCCAATGTGTGTGCATACATCACGAGTTGATAGCACTAGTCGATAATTGCACCTGTGATGTAATTGGTATGACCGATACCTGCCGATTGATCTAAGGTGGCTTGTTGGGTAAACCCAAGGTCATTTTAGTAATGTCGGATATCTATGATGCAATTGGTTTGACTGATACCTACCGATTGACCTAAGGTGGCTTGTTGGGTAAACCCAAGGTCATTTTAATAATGTTGGATATCGACCCACTAGGACATTTTGTCATAATATTTCTTGGATTCGTACTGAGGGTTATGAATGCTTTGAAACTAGTGGGAGTCATATGCATGTCATGTAAGTCCTTATGATCATGCATGTAATTCTATTCTAACATTCTTTCTCTCTTTCCCTTTAGGTTTGTTGAGGATGTCTTCTAGTGTGAATTTGCGCTCACTCATGGACTCCAATAAATTAACTGGACCCAACTTTCTAGATTGGCTGAGAAATCTGATAATTGTTCTCAGATCTGAGGAACTGGGTTATGTCCTAGATGTTCCACTTCACGATCCACTGCTTTGATGATGCTTGATGAGAATCGAAAGCATATAAATAAGCATCTCAAAGACGATGACATGACTACGTATTATGCTGCCTCTATGTCACGAGCTGCGAAGCGGCGATGAGTCTATGGATTCTAATACCATAGTGTTTCATCTTAGAGAGCTTTTTGATGAGCAAGCTCGGTCTGAAAGGTTCGAGACCTCGAGGCTACTCTTCACTACTAAGATGACTCCAGGTTCATCTGCAGTGCAGAATGCACTGAAGATGAATGGGTATATTGAGAGATTGGTTGTCTTAGGTTTTGTTATGGATTATGAATTAAGTGTTGACTTAATTCTAGTTGGATTGTCGGATAGTTATTCACAGTTTGTGTTAAACTATCGGATGAACCAAATATCCACGACAATCCCTGAGTTGATCAATCTGCTCAAGACAGCAGAGCAAGCTATCAAGAAGGATAGCAAGCAAGTGCTTATGGTGGCCTCTTCTTCTTCTGGTTCAAAGAAAAAGAATCTAAAGAAAAAAAGGTCTAAGAAACCAAAAGGAAGTGCAGCCAAGAAGAAAACCAAAGAAACTGCACCAAAAGGAACTTGCTTTTATTGTGGTAAGATTGGCCACTGGAGGCGAAATTGTAAAGTCTATCTGGACGAATTGAAGCAGAAGAAGGCATCAGATGCCTCAGCTCCTTCAGGTATGTTTGTCATTGAGGTTAATACTGTTTCTGACCATAACATATGAGTATTAGATACTGGTTGTAGCTCACACATATGCAATGATATGCAGGGCCTTAGGGACAGTAGACAGCTCATGAAGGGAGAACTAGACCTACGTGTAGGAAATGGAGCAAGAGTTGTTGCATTAGCCATAGGCACTTATTTTTTGTCACTCCCCAGTGGGTTTGTAATTTAATTGGATGAATGCTATTTTGTACCTGTTTTAACAAAGAACATATTATGCATTTCTTGTTTAAATAAATTTGGTTTCCATTTGACTTTTAGTAACAATGGTTGTTCTATTAGTTTGAATGGAATGCTTTATGGTCTTGGTACATTATGCAATGGAATTTACATATTAGATATGTCACATCAATTATGAATGTCAATGACACGAAAAGACATAAGCGAGATAATTTAAAATCAACTTACTTATGGCATTATCGCCTTGGCCATATAAATGAGAGACGATAGCTAAGCTCCATAAGAATGGTAGTTTAGGGTTATTTGATTATGAATCATATGACACATGTGAATCTTGTTTATTAGGCAAGATGACTAAGTTACCCTTTAAAGGAAAGGGTGAGCGAGCGACTAGAGTATTAGACCTAATACATTCGGATGTATGTGGTCGATGTCCATCCATGCGAAGTGGTTGTCTTTACTTCATTACCTTTATCGATGATTATTCTCGATATGGGTACTGTATCGATGAGATACAAATCGAAGCATTTGAAAAGTTCAAGCGATTGAAATGAAGTAGAAAACCAACTTGGGAAAAGTATCAAGACATTACGATCCGATCGTGGTAGGGAATACTTAGACCAACAGTTTTTAGATTATCTCAGAGATAATGAGATTTTATCTCAATGGACTCCTCCTTACACACCACAGCATAATAGTGTGGCTGAGAGGAGAAATCGAACCTTGTTAGACATGGTACGATCGATGATGGGCTTTGCAAAGTTACCAAAATCCTTTTGGAGATATGCACTCGAGACAGTTGTTTACTTGCTAAACAGAGTTCCATCAAAGACAGTTGATGTTACTCCATATGAGATGTGGACTAACAAAAGACTCTATCTTACTCATTTGAAAGTTTGGGGTTGTCATGCTTATGTGAAGCGGATACAGTCAGATAAACTTGATGCAAAGTCTGACAAGTGTTTGTTCATAGGATATCCTAAAGAAACAATGGGATATCAATTCTACCATGCTGAGGAACAAAAGGTGTTTGTTTCAAAGCATACTGTCTTTTTAGAGAAAGAGTTTCTTTTACAAGAAGACAGTGGGAGCAAAATTGAACTTGAAGAAGTTTAAGATGCTCGAACAGACGCAGATCAATTGCCTGAACCTGAAACTGTGACTTATACAGATGAAGTAACATTTCAACCTTCTACAACACATGAAGTTCGTAGGTCACGTAGGATACGCTCTATTTTCGAGAGATATGGATTTCTCGTGAATGAACAGAATGACGTATTGCTCATAGAAGATAATGAGCCTACCATCTATGAAGAGGTTTTGAAGAGTTCAGAGTATGAGAAATGGCTTCATTCCATGCAGGCTGAAATGGATTCCATGTATGAAAACCAAGTATGGACTTTGATTGAGGCACCCGAAGGAATAAAACTCATAGGGTGTAAATGGGTTTTCAAAAAGAAAACCGACATGGATGGTAATATAATTACCTATAAAGAAAGGCTTGTGGCTAAAGGTTTTCGTCAAAGACAAGGAGTTGACTACGACGAGACCTTCAGCCCAGTAGCAATGCTTAAATCCATTAGGATACTCCTAGCCATTGCCACTCATTATAATTATGAGATATGGCAAATGGATGTGAAGACGACTTTCTAAATGGAAATCTAGGCGAGGATGTATATGACACAACTGAGGGCTTCATCTCCTATGATGGCGAAAAGGTATGCAAACTTGAGAAATTCATCTATGGATTGAAGCAAGCATCCAGAGTTGGAATATCCGTTTGATGAGGTAATCAAAGAGTTTGGTTTCTCACAAAATCCGGATGAATCTTGTGTGTATAAGAAGGTTAGTGGGACTGCAATCGTATTCCTTGTGCTATATATAGATGACATATTATTACTAGGAAACGATGTCTCTATGCTACAATTTGTGAAGATTTGGTTGTCCAAACAATTTTTCATGAAAGACCTTGGTGAAGCAACTTATATCCTTGGGATAAAGATTTATAGAGATAGATCAAAAAGGTTGCTTGGTCTTTCACAATCAACGTACATAGACAAGATGCTGAAGAGGTTTAGCATGGAGCAATCAAGCGAGGTACCTTCCGTGACTCATGGGATAACACTCTCAAAATCTATGTATCCTAAGACACAAGATGAGAGGATGCGCATGAATATGATCCGTATGCATCTGATGGGATCTATTATATACGCTTATGCTATGACGAGACCCGATTTATCATATGCTCTAAGTGTTACGAGCAAATACCAATCGGATCTGGTGAGGTCATTTGGGTGGTGTCAAGAATATCCTCAAGTATCTTGCGAAGGACTAAAGATGTTTTCTTGATATATGGAGATGGAGATCTCAAAGTGGCGGGTATCAGATGCGATTTTCAATCTGATAAGGATGATTCCAAATCCCAATCAGGTTATATATTCATACTGAACGGCGGGGAAGTCAGTTGGAAGAGTTCCAAACAAGAGATGACTGCCGATTCAACAACCGAGGCAGAGTACATTGCCGCTTCAGACGTAGCAAAGGAAGCAGTTTGGATCAAAAAGTTCATTACTGAACTTGGTGTAGTTCCTAGCTGTGATGGGCCCATACAATTGTATTGTGACAACAATGGGGCTATTGCGCAGGCAAAGGAATCAAGGTCTCTCAACGATCCAAACACGTACTCCGCAGATATCATCTGATCAGGGCGATCATCGGTCGAGGTGATGTTTAGATAGAGAGAATTCCCTCCGAGCAGATTATTGTTGATTCGTTGACAAAGCCATTATCACATAAGAGTTTTGATTCTCATGTACTCGCCTATGGTATTAGATATCAAGGCGGTTGGCTTTAGGTCAAGTGGGAGATTGTTAGAGTAATGCCCTAAAGGCAATCGCCTTTAGCGCGTTTTGTACAAAGTTGTGTACAGACTTTATGAATAAATAAAGAAAGACATATTTCATTACTTTGCTGTTCATTATTTATGAATGGATATTGATCTATAATCAAATTAATGAAGTCCATGATATATGACATAGCATGAAGGAAATTGTGATGTGATCATACTACTGAGATTCCTATCATGTGCAATTATGTCAGTATCTAAATTATCCCTAGTCATAGGATTACTGAAATTGGACATCATTAATCCGGAGAGACTAACACATCTCAAGCTCCTTCATTTGATCAAGCAGTGGATCTCAGAAACTGTAAATATAAGATATTTAGGGTTGAGATGTGAATGCTTATTAGAGGTAGTAAGTACATTGGATGACCTGCTATGAGATCATCACATGGATGTCCTATTCTAATGTCAATGATAATCTCATCATAGCAATGGTGCAAATATTCTTAGACTTGAGGTACTCAAGGATATCTTGGATACTGATTATGTGCTTTGACTCCATTCCTTGTTGCCTTACATAGGTCGCTCGTAGGGTGGTGATTGGGTATAGCTTGAGGTATTCGAAGGTAATTGAGTAGCCAATAGAGGATTCACCACTTCTATGATAGTAGAAGATAATACCCATGGCCTCTTGTCAGAGTCATTACTTGGAAATCTCTGGCCGGAGTATGTATGTCATGAAGAGTTTCTTCAGTGACATATAAAGTAAGAGTATGTATGTCATGAAGAGTTTCTTCAGTGACATATAAAGTAATGAGTCCCAGGACGAGAACTGATATCACTTGGACTAGATTTGACGTAGTCAGTCTAATAAGAGTTGACACTTTGTCCATACTCATAACCAAGTAGGGTATAGCATGGTGAAAGGACGAATTGTACAGTAATTGTCTATGGAAAGGTTCGTGATATGGTTCATGATGAATATATGTTCATTCGTCAAACCAATTACTTTCCAGTCAATTGGGGGTCATGATGTGTTGCTAGATACCGCTCATGACTTGCTCAGATTAAGTGTTAATCTAAGTGGCCAAGATAACCGGGAACCTAATGGGTCACACGCATAAGAGTGACTCGGAGAATTCGTAAAATAGTTTTGGACAGAGATCCAATATATGGAGAGCAGAAGGATTAAATGGATCCCGATGAGATCGAGATATGTCTCGATGAGATCGCGACATCGATATTGCTGAAAAAGGTTTCCGGTGGTTTTTCCATTCCGGGACCCGATAGGCCGGTAGGACCGACCCTAGTGTGACTAGACTACTTCAGCATTTATATACATACATACATATATATATATATAATTAATTAATTAAAGAATTAATATATATATATATGTGTGTGTGTGTGTGTGTGTGTGTGTGTGTGTGTGTGTGTTTACGTGGATAGATGAGGAAAGGAGAAGAAGTTTCTTTTTTATGCTTAGTCATTAAATGCATTTAATGGCTAGAAGACAAAAATGGGTTTTAAAAACCAATTGTGTCTTCTTTCTTTAAGATATACGATGATCATCTCTTCTTCATCTTTGAGAAAGGTATATGAAGAAATGAAAGAGTAGAGAATCGTGGGTTTTTGAAAGGGTTTCAAAGCTTTGATCTCTTCTCTTCATCATCGATCATCAAGGCTTCATCTCCAAGCTTTCTTCTTCATCGTTGACTCTAAGCTCTCTAAGAACAAAGGTAAGATCTAGCAGTCTTTAATTTGTTCTAGCTATTCCCAGATCAAAGGGTTTGCCCCGGTTAGGTTCTCCGATCTCTACGTGGATACCTTTAGAGACGGTCTCTTTTAGCTGTTATGGTTTGATTTTGTTATATAGACATATGGATTCTGGCTTTCGGGAAGGTCCCGGAACAAAAATTTTTGTTTTCTGCACCGTGTGCATGTGATGCACACTCCGGGATTTTCCTACAATAATGAGAAATTAGGGCTCCTACTCCATCAGAACTCCCTTGAGGTGTAGAGAGTTGCGTCGCCTCACTCTAAACACTAGGGATAGCAGCCGAGAGTGTCAAGGCATCCTCAACTGTCGAAAGCTTTTTCCCAAAACACACTTTAGGGGAGCAGCAGAAACCTCACCCCAATAGCCGCACGCCTTTCCCCCGTAGAAAGTATTGTTAGCCAAGACTAGTAACGATCCGCCCCTGCTAAAAATAGACGTCCACAAGGAACGACATCGTAGACGCACACCAAAGGTAAGCAGGCCAAGAAAAGATTAGGTCCCCAATAAACGGGAGCCCCGACTCCTCCACCCGGAAACCCATGGATAGAGCCACCACCAGAAGATTAAAATGTAATAAGATCCCCCGGATATAGCCTGTACAAAATCTAATGCGTGGAAGTTTTAATCTTACATGTAACATCCCTACGCATAAAGGACGTTCCATCGAATTGGACAGAATTCTGTATTTTCCAAATCGTCTAGACTGAACACAGGAAGGCAAGGCGTATAGTTTTACATCTCAGTAAGGCACCCTTTGCTTCTGTACGTATCCATTTGATGGCACGAGGGAGGGATCCCAATTCACTCGGAATACCTAACCACTATTGAATATCTTACCAAACTGCCTTAGTAAATACACATTGAAAAAACAGATGGGCGATCGATTCCTCAGCCCGATTACACA
The DNA here is from genome assembly GCA_029891385.1 of Erythroxylum novogranatense. Taxonomy (NCBI): domain Eukaryota; kingdom Viridiplantae; phylum Streptophyta; class Magnoliopsida; order Malpighiales; family Erythroxylaceae; genus Erythroxylum; species Erythroxylum novogranatense. Next base: position 47,839,430 of record CM057235.1, on the reverse strand, counting down.
AAATACAAGTCTTCACCACATTAAGATAGTGTAATTGATCCTTGGTAGGCAAGCGCTGTCGCATTGCCAACCAGACAACAAAAGAGTATTTAGGAGGGATGTATCTCCCCCAGATAAACGACATCCATGGACGACGTGCTTGTGTAGGTCGCAAGCACTCATAAACCTTGCCAGATATCAATCGCCCATTGAGGTATAATTGACGAATTTTCGAAACAACATTCAAGCGACCACCCAATTTCTCCACAAGACAATCACGAATATGGCTCAGACGTTTCATAAGCATAGAGTCTCGGGGATGGGGAACCCATTCCCAGATAGAAATTCCACGTAGGTAGACGGAATGTATCCACTTTACCCACAATGAATTAGCTTCCTCATGAATGTTCCATAGCAGCTTGGCGAGGAGTGCCTTGTTCCAAATTTTGAAATTCTTCAATCCAAGACCCCCTTCCGCTTTGGGCAAACAAACGTCTTAGAGTAGTGCCCTAAAGACGATCGCCTTTAGCGCGTTTTGTACAAAGTTGTGTACAGTCTTTATTAATTAAATAAATAAAGGCATATTTCATTAATTTGATGTTCATTATTGATGAATGGATATTGATCTGTAATCAAATTAATGAAGTCCATGATATATGACATAGCATGAAGGAAATTGTGATGTGATCATACTACTGAGATTCCTATCATGTGCAATTATGTCAGTATCTAAATTATCTCTAGTCATAGGATTACTAAAACTGGACATCGGTAATCCGGAGAGACTAGCACATCTCAAGCTCCTTGTTTTGATCAAGCAGTGGATCTCAGAAACTGTAAATATGAGATATTTAGGGTTGAGATGTGAATGCTTACTAGAGGTAGCAAGTACATTGGATGACCTGCTATGAGATCATCACATGGATGTCCTATTCTAATGTCAGTGATAATCTCATCATAGCAATGGTGTAAGTATCCTTAGACTTCAGGTGCTCAAGGATATCTTGGATACTGATTCTGTACTTTGACTTCATTCCTTGTTGCCTTACAGAGGTCGCTCATAGGGTGGTGATTGGGTACAGTTTGAGGTATTCGAAGGTAATTGAGTAGCCAATAGAGGATTCACCACTTCTGTGATAGCAGAAGACGATACCCATGACCTCTTATCAGGGTCATTACTTGGAAATCTCTGGCCGGAGTATGTATGTCATGAAGAGTGTCTTTAGTGACATATAAAGTAATGAGTCCCAGGACAAGAGCTGATATCACTTTGGACTAGATTTGACTTAGTCAGTCTAGTAAGAGTTGACACTTTGCCCATACTCATAACCAAGTGGGGTATAGCATGGTGAAAGGACGAATTGCACAGTAATTGTCTATAGAAAGGTTCGTGATATAGTTCATGATGAATATATGTTCATTCGTCAAACCAATTACTTTTCGGTCAATTGGGGGTCATGATGTGTTGCTAGATACCGCTCATGACTTGCTCAAATTAATTGTTAATCTAAGTGGCCAACATAACCGGGAACATAATGGGTCACACGCATAAGAGTGATTCAGAGAATTCGTAAAATAGTTTTGGACAGAGATCCAATAAATGGAGAGCAATAGGATTAAATGGATCCCGATGAGATCGAGATATGTCCCGATGAGATCGCGACATCGATATTGCTGAAAAAAATTTTCGGTGGTTTTTCCATACCAGGACCCGGTAGGACCGACCCTAGTGTGACTGGACCACTTCAGCAGTTATATACATATATATATATTATTAATTAATTAAAGAATATATATATATATATATATATGTGTGTGTGTGTGTGTGTGTGTGTGTGTGTGTTTGTGTGTGTAAACGTGGATGGATGAAGAAAGGAGAAGAAGCTTCTTTTATATGCTTAGTCATTAATGTATTAAATGACTAAAGACAAAAATGCTAAAGGTGGATGAGCATCGTGTGTGACATGTGGCTTGAGAAGAGAAGATCAATTTAAAAGACCAAAATGAGTTGATCTTCGTGTGAGGTTTTATGAAAGGGTTTTGTAAAAACCTAAAAAGAGAAAGGGTTCTCTCATCATCCTCTCTTCATCATCGTTCAAGCTTCATCTCTTCTCCATCGTTTTTCAAGCTCTCCACGGAAAAAGGTAAGAGCTAGCACTCTTTAATTTGTTCTAGCTATTCTCGGGTCAAAGGGTTTGTCCCGGTTAGGTTCTCCGATCTCTGCGTGGATACCATTAGAGACGTTCTCCTTTGGCCGTTATGGTTTGAGTTTGTTATATAGACACATGGATCCTGACTTTCGGGAAGGTCCTGGAATAAAAATTTTTGTTTTTCCGCACCGTGTACATGTGATGTACACACCGAGATTTTCCTACAAAACGTTCTCCCAGGTCACCCTATAATGCTTGCCCCCTAAAGGAATAGGCAACATAATGAAGTAATTTTATCCAAAACCACCACAGGAATCGGGAAGGCTTGGAGCCAAAATGATAAAATTCCTTGAATAACCGTATTAAGCAATTCCAGTCTCCAAGCATAAGATAACAATTGTCCATTCCACATAGTCAAGCGAGTTTCTACCGAATCAATGAGACTATTATACTACACCACTGTAACTTTCATAGGAGCTAAGGGGACTCCCAAGTACCGAACAAGGAATTCCCCTATTCCAAACTCTGTCATCTGCAAAATGGAGTCACGTTCCATTCCCCAAACTCCCCTAAGAAAAATATGCGATTTGTGAGGATTAACTTGTAACCTAGCAACCTTGTTTAATTCCTGCAAGCAAGTCAATAAAACACGGATAGACATAGTATCCCCCTAGAAAATAGCATGAGGTCATTCGCAAAAGCTAGATGCGTTATGCATAAATGCTGACATTTCGGGTGGAAATTAAAATCCGAATCAGTAGTATAAAGTTTGAGTGCCCTCGATAAATATTCCAAGAAAAAGATAAATAAGAGCGGGGACATCGGATCACCTTGACGCAACCCCCTCCTCCCCTTGAAAAAGCCATGCAGATTCCCATTGATAGATAACGAAAAAGAGGTAGTTGTGACACACTCTTTCACCCAAGACACAAACTGTGGAGGGAACCCAAAACCAATCAACAAGTCCACAAAAAAGCTCCAAGAAATCCTATCACAAGCTTTGGATAAATCAATTTTAAGTAAGCAGCGAGGCAAGATACGCTTCCGACTATAACCTCTTGCTAATTCTTAAGCCAAGAAAATGTTATCATACATATTGCGCCCCGGAATAAACGCTGATTTGGCAAGGTCCACCATACAGTCCACAACCCCCATCAATCGTGCTATTAGGATCTTAGAGATCACCTTATATGATGCATTCATACAAGCAATAGGTCAGAAGTCTGTAACTTGTGGGGTCTGTTTGGTCTTCGGAATAAGAGTAATAAGAGTATGATTCAATTGTTTAAGCAAACAGTCACTGGTAAAGAATTCCTTAACAGTTGCTGTTAATGTCCTTCCAACCATATCCCAATTGTGTTTGAAAAACGCAGCCGTATATCCATCCGGGCCTGGAGCTTTATCATTGCCAATATCAAACAAAGCAGTTTTAATTTCCTGATCCGTAATAGGTGCTATCAGCTGGTCACTCATTTCAAGGGAGATCAGCGGACCATTACTCACAATCCGAGAATCCAACACCTCACAAGGGGCAGAAGAACCAAAAAGCTCTTGATAATACAGCAATAAAGCTGAAGTTACTTCCTCCAATGAAGAAGTAGACGAGCCATCCTCAATACATAAATGTGTAATCTCATTAAGCCGTAATCATTTACGAACTAAGGAGTGAAAATGGCGGGTGCTGCGATCGGCCTCCATCAGGTGGGTACCTTTGGCTTTTTGTTGATAGAATAGCCTTTCAGCTTCTTGAAAAAAAGAAGCTTGCTGGCGGGCAGTATTCAGCACCAAAATCAGAGAAGGATCATCCGGATCTAGAAGAGATCGTTGGTAAGCAAGCTGAAATGCTTCATCAGCAGCCACAGCTTTCTGTGATATGTGCCCATAAACCAAAGCATTAAGCTGCTTTAAGGGGATCTTCAAAGCCTTCAATTTATGCACAAGATTATACTGCATAGTACCACAATCTGGGGTGGTCCAGGCATTACACACTAAATCCGACAGCCTAGGATGTTTCAGCCATATGTTGAAAATTTTGAAGGGTCGATTGCCTTGATCAAGCTTTCTCTCAAGATCAACAATACACCGGCAGTGATCCGAATCTAAACGCATAGCAAGGAAATGAGCAAAGCAAAACCATCCCCTCAATTCCCAATCCCCATTAACTAGTACTCTGTCCAATTTGGCCCATAGGTGGTTCTTCTGCCAAGTAAAGACCTCACCACTCGAGGGGGATATCGTCCAACCCCAAAGTGACCCGAAACTCTTGGAGGTCTTTAAGAAAATAATCGGTAGTAGGTTGATACCCAAAACGTTCGGAAGACTTACATACACAATTAAAATCCCCCATAAGCAACCAAGGAGAAGTGGGAGTTTGCCTCAACTCAATTAAATGCTGCCAAAGAGCTCGACGTTGTGTAACACTATATAAGCCATAAATGCAAGACACCAAAAAGTCCCGTTGTGTAGGGAGATGAAAAACACGATAGTAAAGAAACTGATCGCCCCTCTCCAAAATCTGACAGGAATAGTGAGAAGGTTACCAAGCAATAACCATTCTACCTTTCTCTATCAAGTCAAAATTGTGTCCATACTCACAATCCGGAAATCGCCTACACATCAGCCGGTCTAACCTAGTCACCGTGAGCTTAGTTTCAAGAAGACAAAAGAATTTACATTTGTGTTGTAAATTAGATTGCCACCAACAAACATGCAATATCTTGTAGTTGATCGTCGAGCAGTCCTAGAATTAGCCGAATCAGCATTACCATAGGCCTTAATTGAAGAACGTCCATGGTTCTTATATAAGAGTACTTTGCCAGGGTTGTGCTTAAAGTATTTCAAGATTTGAATAGTTGCATTTCAATTGTTGATTCAAGGGGATTGCATAAATTGAGTTACTACTTGTATGGAATAAAATGTCATGTTTAGTAACTGTAAGATAATTTTCCAATCAGTCTCTTATGATTTTTTAGATCTTGTAGAATTCTCCTTGGTTTACATCAAGTTTGATGTTAGGATCCATTGGACCACAATTTACATCCCAACAAGCCAACTTCATCTAGGATATCAAGAACATACTTGCGTTGGGAGATACAAAAACCATCTTTAGATCTTGCAACTTCAATTACTGAAAAATACTTTTTAGACCAAGATCTTTTGTTTGGAATTGTTGTCGCAAGAATTCCTTTAATCTATTAATTACGTTTTGATCATCACCAATAATAACAATGACTTCAACATATATGATCAATAGAATTTTACCAGATCTTATATGTTGATAGAATACTGAATGGTCTACTCTACAATGCTTGAGACCAAATTTTTTCACAACTAAACTAAACCATTCAAACCTTACTCTATGAGATTGTTTTAAATCATATAAAGATTTCTTCAATTTGCACACTTTCTCACTAAGTTACAAACCTTGGAGGTTGCTCCATATAGATTGTTTCTTCTTGATTATCATGCATGAATGCATTTTTTTATGTCATGTTGGTAGAGATGGCCAAGAATAAGTTTTGACCAAGGAGATAAAAATATAAACTGACACCATTTTTGCCACAGGAGAAAAGGTTTTAGAATAATCAACATAAACTTGCGTGCATCCTTTAGCAACGACAGAAGCCTTGACTCATTCGATAGATCCATCAACAAGAGTCTTAACAGTACATATCCATTGACAACTAACAATTAAGGCATCAAGATAAGCTTTCAAGTGTCATTTGACCATAAAGCATTTAGTTGCTCTTATATAGCTTGCTCCACCTAAGGTTCAATATAGCCTTTATTATACTCATAAGAATAGACAAAAAAATCCAGGTTTGATAAGAAAGAACAGAAGGAGGGGGACATATGGTTATAAGAAACAAAATAGAAAGTGGATGATTGGTAAAAGATAATTGACCTTTGTTTAAGACAATAGGCCAATCTAGTCATTGTTTTCCAGATTTGGAGATAAATTAGATGCTTGAGGAAAGGGCTCATTCAGATGGCCATCTTCCATTTGACGAGGTCGTCAGAAATAAACCTACAAATTTAATCGAGACAATTGATAAAGATAAGGAGGATCTTAATTTGTAAGTGAATTGTTTGAATTTTTAAGCCAATTATCCGAGGAGTTGTCAAAAAGTGAGAGTAAATAATGATGAAAGCTTTTGATGTCTTGACTCCGATAAAAGTATGCAGTGTTCTTGAAGAATGTCAAATCTACACATATAAAGAATCTTTTAAGTGAGGGGCTGTAATAATAATAGTGTTTTTGTGACCTTGAGTAATTGAGGAAGATACACGTACAGATAATTTTTCAACACCTGGCATTACTTAGTGGACAAAATAGACACATCTAAAGATACGAGGCAAAAGAGGGAACAAAAGGGTATTATGAAACATAACGGTATAAGGGATCTGATCTTTGAGAGTGGTGGATAGCATTTTATTAATATGATTGCAAACATGAGGAAAACATCACTCTAAAACTTTTTAGGGTCCTTCATCTCTCAAGGTTTGAGCAACTTCTGTGACATACCCATTTTTTTTTCAGCAACACCCTTTTGTTGTGGTGTGTGAAAGAAAGAAGATTGGTGAATCTACAACAATTTTTTATGTAAGACTTAAAGGATTTAGAAAATATACTCTGGCATTATCACTTTTGAGGATACGAACAGGACAACCAAATTGAGTCTTGACTTCAGAGTAAAAGGATTAGAAAATAGAAAACAAATCGAAATGTTCTTTCATTAGATATAGCCAAGTCATTCTAGACTAATCATAACAAAAATAACAAAGTAACAAAATTTGAGTTTTGAGATAAAATGAGATGAACCCCAAATATTATAATGAGCTAACACAAAAAGGTGTTTGACTCTATTATTAACTTTAGATGGAAAAGCAACACGATGACATTTCCTAATTGATAAGATTCGCAATCTAAATGCAGATTTGAGTTCAAATTAGGAATCAATTTTTTTTTTAATTTTTGGATGGATGGGTGACCAAAGAGACTATGGATTTGGAGGGGTAAAGCAACAACTGAGTAGGTGGTTGAATAATTGACAAAATAATTGAGACCTCCATATTTATGTCCTCCTCCAATCATATTCTTTGTCTTCAAATCTTGGATAACAACAAAATATAGGGAAAAAGAGATAAAACAATTCAATGATTTAGTTAGTTTCCTAAGAAACATTAAGTTGAAGGAAGTTTTGAGAATATAATGTTGCTGGTAATGTCATTGAAGGAGAAGAAAATGGAATGTCAACCCTATTTATACTAGCAATGAAACCATTAGCAACAATAAGTTAGTGTGAGTCTGGTACATGAGTATTTGATCAAAAAAATTTAGATTACCTGTAATATTATCAATGGCTCCTGAATCTATAACATAAGGTTTGACAGAGGACAATATACAAGTTGTTTGATTACCTAGGTGAGAAAAAGACATAATTAGTATGGTTGCTTGCTTGGCTACTTGATATTGGAGAAAAGCTACATATTCTTCTTCAAAAGCCACCTTGTTTCCATTTGTTGAGGTAAAACCATCAGAAGCCTCTAAAATATTAATAGATTGAGAGGGCTCTGGATGCAACTTTGGGTATAAGTAACAACAATAGTCCCGAACATATCCATCCTTGCCACAATGGTTGCATTCCAATTGTTGATTTGAGGGGATTGCATAAATATACTTACTACTTGTACGGAATAAAATGTCATGTGTAGTAACTATAAGATAATTTAATTTTCCAATCAGTCTCTTATGATTTCCTAGATCTTTTAAGAGTTCTCAATGGTTTACATCAAGTTTGATGTTAGGATCCATTGCACCATAATTTACATCCCAACAAGCCAACTTCGTCTAGGATATCAAGAACATACTTGTGTTGAGAGATACAAATACCATCTTTAGATCTTGCAACTTCAATTCCTGAAAAATATTTTGTTAGACCAAGATCTTTTGTTTGGAATTGTTGTCGCAAGAATTCCTTCAATCTATTAATTACATTTTGATAATCACCAATAATAATAATGACATCAACATATATGATCAATAAAATTTTACCAAATCTTTTATATTGATAGAACATCGAATGGTCTACCCTACACTGCTTAAGACAAAAAAATTTCATAACTGAACTAAACCGTTCAAACCTTGCTCTATGAGATTATTTTAAATCATATATAGATTTCTTCAATATGCACACTTTCTCAAACTCTCCCTAAGTTACAAACCTTGGAGGTTTTTCCATATAGATTATTTCTACTTGATTACCATGCATGAATGCATTTTTAATGCCATGTTGGTAGAGGGGCGAAGGAGATAAAAATATAAACTAACACCATTTTTGTCACAGGAGAAAAGGTTTCAAAATAATCAACATAAACTTGTGTGCATCCTTACACAAGCCTTGACTCATTCGATTGATCCATCAACAAGAGTCTTAATGGTACATACCCATTGACAACTAACAATTGAGGCATCAAGAGGAGGAGTAATAAGCTTTCAGGTGTCATTTGACCATAAAGCATCTATTTCCTCTTATATAACTTGCTTCCACCTAAGGTTCGATATAGCCTTTATTACACTTATAGGAGTAGACAAAAAATCCAGGTTTGATAAGAAAGAACAAAAGAAGGGGGAAATATGGTTATAAGAAACAAAATTAGAAAGTGGATGATTGGTAAAAGATTGTTTACCTTTGTTTAAGGCAATAGGCCAATCTAGTCATTGTTTTCAATATTTGGAGATAAATTAAGTGCTCGAGGAGAGGGCTCATTCAGATGGCCATCTTCCATTTAACGAGGTCGTTAGAAATAAACCTACAAATTTAATCGAGACAATTGATAAAGATAGGAAGGATCTTAATTTGTGAGTGAATTGTTTGAACTTTTAGGCCAATCATAGGAGTTGTCAAAAAGTGAGAGTAGATAATGATAAAAGCTTTTGCCATCTTGACTCCCAAAAAAGTATGCAATGTTCTTAAAGAATGTCACACATTCAAAGAATCTTTGAAGTGAGGGGCTGTAATAATAATAGCGTTTTTGTGACCTTGAGTAATTGAGGAAAATACACGTAGAGATAAATTGTCAACACCTGGCTTTAATTAGTGGACAAAATAGACACATCTAAAGATACGAGGCAAAAGAGGGAACAAAAGGGTATTATGAAACATAATGGTATAAGGGATTTGATCTTTGAGAGTGGTGGATAGCATTTTATTAATATGATAGCAAACAGTGAGGACAACATCACTTTAAAACTTTTTGGGAACCTTCATCTCAATTAATAAGGTTTGAGCAACTTCTATGACATACACAATTTTTCTTTTAGCAACACCCATTTGTTATGGTGTGTGAGAGAAAGAAGATTGGTGAATCATGCCACAATTTTTTATGTAAGACTTAAAGGAATCAGAAAATATACTCTGGCATTATCACTTTTGAGGATACGAATAGGACAACCAAATTGAGTCTTGTCTTTAGAGTAAAAGGATTAGAAAATAGAAAACAAATCGAAATGTTCTTTCATTAGATATAGCCAAGTCATTCTAGACTAATCATGACAAAAATAATAAATTAACAAAATTTGAGTTTTGAGATAATATGAGATGGACCCCAAATATTGTAATGAACTAACACAAAAAGGCTTTCTGTTAGCCCCAATTTTTTTTTAAAGTTAAGCATGATTAGACTAATTAAGTACGTTAAGTTAGCATAAATTGAATTGAGATTAATTAATGTGTGATAGCATTAATGAGTTAGGTGGTGAGTTAATGAGGTTAAATGAGTTAGTTGGGCCTTAATGAGGTAGGAAGGAAAAGAGTTAAGATGAGCTTAAAGATAAGTGGGCCTTGAGAAGTTTGAAGAGGAAATAAGAAGGAAGAAAAAGAAGGGAGTTAGGCTTGCGCCTATGGGCTTAAGTAAGATTGTAAAGGAGTATAAAAGGAGGGAAATAAGTGAATTAGGGAGGAAAGAAGAGAGGAGCACGAAATTAAAGAGGGAGAAAGAGAGAGATGTCGTGAATGGAGAAAGAAGGAGGAGAAAAAGAAGAGCTTGGTTAGGGTTTGATTTTCCAAGAGATTAAGCAAGAGTTTGAAGAAAGTTCAAGAAGAAAAAGTGAAGAGGAAGGCTAGATCTTCATCTTGAACCAAGAAACTCTTGATGTTGTTGAAGATTTAAGGTAAGCCTTTTGTTTAAGTGTGAGATTTTAGTTGGGTTTTTGGTTAGAAAGACTAAGAATGGAATGGGTATAGTGATTTTCAAGTTGATTTCATGAAAGGTGTAACATGGTTTCTCAATTGAAGTGAGATTTACATGGGTTTTTGGTTTTTAATGAAGAGAGAGAAGGAAGAGAAGAGGAACAAGAGTTATAGCAAGGAAACCAAGGATTTAGCAAGTCTTAAAGGTGAGTTCCATATTTATCTTTATATTTATGAGCAATTAATGCAAGTTGATAAATGACACTAATGAATGTTTGTTACTTGTAAGTGAGTATAAATGATCGCTATAAATGCTTGTGTTAGTTGTGGTTAGATAACATTAATCATGAGTTATGTGTAAATGAAAATAATACATGATGATGATTTGATGATGGTTGAGTTAGTATTGAATGAAATAGCTTAAATGAGTATGAATGCACAATATGGCTTATGCATGAAATGTACAATATGAAATATGCATGAAAGATAAGATTTTCAAGAAAACAGTGAATTGGACAAGAACAGTCCAATTTTATTGTTATGCATGATTGTTATGTTATGTGGGTAAGGTATAGTCCCAAGAAATCACGCACGTCGACCATGAAAAAGCTTCGCCCGCCTGCCCAATTGTGGCATAGGATGATCCATTATTTGGACTCCTCAAGATTTGCCCATATAAGCTCATTAAATGAGACTATATGGTTGCCATGAATATGGACTTACCGAGCCATTTGATGTGTTTCATATGTGATTACATGAAATTGCAAGAATTATGAATGTTCGAATTGTGAGAAATTATGTTTAGGTATTGATGAAAATTGCATGATGCATGTATTATGATTTCATTGAAAGATTGCTTAATGTATGAATAACTAAATAGACATGCTTGTTATATAAATATAAATGTGTTACCATGAATTAAAGCTCACCCCTCGATTCTCTAGAAATGAGCGGGATCCGAGGAGCAAGCTTAAAGGCATTTACTCAAGAGTTTTCTTTTGGTTTTGTGATTGAAATGATTTTTGTAAAACAATGCTTTAGTTGCATTTTGAGAATGATATTGTATTTTGAAGTTTCATGTAATTGGGCTTAAAATGCCCACTAAAGCATTGTATGAAATATGACATGATTTGATGAAGGTGGGATGAATGAGTTATGATTCAAAAGGTGAATTTTAAACCCTAATGTATAATGCTTGATTGTATGACCTTTGATCTTTTGAGATGATGCATGAGATGGCATGACTATCTTATAGGTAGGTAAATGTTATGAGGTTGGGATTGATGGTCATGCATGTGTAATGAAAGCAAGAATATTCAGTTCTAATGTATTTTGAGCAATTCATGCATGTTTGAAACAATTTCATCATTGTATAGTTTGAATTTGACAAGATAGGGGGAAATGTGATTGTGTTAGTTGGATATGATTTGAGAAAGTTTAGAAGCTTAGGAGTGTGTTGTTGCCCTTGAATATTGAATTGTTGTGCAGGTTGTAGCCTTAGATTGGAGATTTGGATTAGGAATAAAATAGGGGAGGTGCTGTCAAATTTTCCCAAAAAATTGTGCAGCAACTCCCATTTGATTTTAGACTCTCTTAGTATTTCAATTGAATTGAGAGATCTTCTTGAAGATTGTAGCTTAAGATTAGATCTTTAAAATGGTGTATGATTTGCTTCATTTGGACTTAGGGTTAAAAAGTTACGAGGTGAAGAACACATTCAGTTACTGTTCATGTGCTGTTACATTGGTCTTTAGTGAGCAGTGTCTTTTGAGTGGATTTTTGCCTTGATTAATGATGGATTTAGCTTTTGCATCCTTCATAAGGTTTGTATTTCATCTTGTTATCTTTCCATGAAGGTATAGTATGCACATATTGGAGCTAGGAATAAGAAGTTATGAGTTTTGAAAGATGCTAGTGTCAAGTGGTTTGAAGTTGGATTGAAGGTGAGAGGGTTTGAAGTTTTGAAGAAAGGCGTGTCCGTTAAACGGACACGAATGTCCGTTAAATAGACAGCCACGGGTGCTAAAACACCCCTTCGCCTGCTCATGTCCGTTAAACGGACTTGCATGTCTGTTTAACGGACATTTCCAAACCATTCAGGACACATCCACCCGAATGTGTCCGTTAAACAGACATGGCTGTCCGTTTAACGGACAGCTACGGGAAAAAGTGCATTTTGGACATCTTTGGAGGCCGAATCTCATTTTGTGGTCTCATAAGAGTTGTAGATCTAGATGTCTAGTTTCAAATGGTGAAAGAACGAACACAGTCCGACAGCTAGATAAAAAGTTATAGCAATCGCGCCAAAAGAGTTTCAATTCGATTTTTGAAGTGAGCATGGTCTATTGTTTTGGGCATAAGTCCCTCATCCGACCTCCAATTGAGGTGAGGCTTAACCACTGGATTTATAAGACATATATCGTTCTTGATACAAAAATTGGTATCATTTGGAGTTAAATTGAAAGAGTTGGCATGAAATCAAGTAAAGGGTCAGTCGAGAGAGCATGATCAAGATATGAACACATGTTGGTATTTTGTCGATATCTTGAGTTATAGAACTCCGATTGAAGCGATTCTTGGCTTAAATTAAACAAGAGTCATAAGGTTATAATTTACAAGAGAAATCAATTTGAAATTAGGGTTAAATGAAATAAACCCTATAAGGCAAGATGATCAAGTTTCATATTTTACGGTTCAAGAGTTGGACTCTGGTAACGGGATCCAACATCTATGGTATCAGAGCAAGAGAGTAAGTGGTAAGTTATACGTAGTTGGGTCCTGGATCCAACATCTATGGTATCAGAGCGAAACTGGGTTTAGGGTTTCCTAGGAACCTTAGTGGGATTGTCTAAGGGTCAAGTCATCATGCATTTTCCTACATGAATTATATGAATTATGTGCATTGTTTTAAATGCATAACATGCAACATTGCTTTCAAATGAGTGAATTGACTTGTTTTAAATTGATTTACATGAATTGAACTTGTTTTATGTGAACTAAAGATTTTCACTGATTTTTAAATTGAAGGAGTAATGCCGCCTCGAAAGAGAACTCGAGGAGCACAATCTTGGCCCAACTCTCGGCGGAATGCGGATGAGTCGTGCGTTCTGCGGGATGCGAGGACCTTCCTGTCTTGACTCGATGCACCAAGTGTGCAACATGAGGCGCCCGCCGCCTCCTCCTCAAGTGAACCCTATGGATCCCAGTTCTTCCAAGCATTTGCTCAAGCTTTCACCTATGCCATGGGCCAAAAAGCAAGCTCAAGTGCTACTCCAGAGAGAGGAGGCCGGTATGATAAGCTCCGGAAGTATGGAGCAGTTGACTTCAGCGGGACTACTAATCTCGAGGAAGCCGAAGCATGGTTGAAGAGAACCGAGAGGGTCCTGAATCAGATGAAGTGTTTTGATGATAAGAAGCTCGATTATGCGGTCGACCATCTGCGAGGGATCTGTTGACTTTGGTGGGAGTCGGTGCCTGTGATCGGAAATACCTCCGATCGACATGGAGGGAGTTCTTAGAGGCCTTCGGAGGAAATATTCTCGATGGTCTACATGCGAGGAAAAGGTCGGAAATTCTTGAATCTCACTCGGAGGAGCCGAGTGTGGCGAATATGAGTGAAGTTCACTCGGTTGTCGCGATATGCGATCAATATCGTGGCATGAAGCGCACAAATCCGGAAGTTTGAGGGTGGATTGCACCTAGGGATCAGGGAAAAGGTGGTAATTCACAACTTCCGTGATTACCAGCAGCTGGTTGATGCTGCTCTTCAAGCAGAGAAGTTAGAGAACATCAGGGCTGAAGTGACTAAGAAGAGAAAGAACAGAGAGCAGTTCTCCAAGAAGGGCATGAGTGCTCCAGCACCTGCAAGGAGCACCAGAACTCAGCATACACAGAGTGAGGTGGGCAGCAGTGGCCCCACTCAGAGCAAGCAGCCTAGGGCTATGTCAGGGCAAGCTTCAAGTGTAGCAAGCCCGGGATGGACAGGTAGAGAAATCCCAGTGTGATCTTGTGGGAGATTTCAAAGGGAATGTCTGCTGAAGATAGGAGCATGTTTTGTTTGTGGCCAAAGGGGCCTGAATCAAAGATTGTCCCAGGCGGTCAGGCGGTGAAGGGTCTCGATCTCAGCCCCAAGAAGAAGCGTAAGCAGTGGCATCTCGGCCAAGACATGATGTGGGCGATTCAGAACTGCAAGGAAGGCATATCCGCGGGGAGACCTAGAGGGGTGGTCGAGCACCAGCTCGGGTCTTTGCCATGTCCAAGGAAGAAGCTACAGCCGCTCCGAAAGTAGTGACGGGTATGGCTATGCTATTTGATTTACCAGTTTATGTGTTGATTGATACTGGCTCCACCCATTCATTTGTATCTGCAAGTATGAATATGCGTGCTGTATGTCCTGAGATTATGGATAACTTTCTGGTAGTTAGTACTCCTTTAGGGAGTAAGGTGATGATCAGTTCGATCTACAAGAACTGTGAGCTCAACATAGACGGTGCTAGACTGGTAGTAGACTTACTACCTCTAGACCTTCAAGGGTTAGATGTCATTTTGGGGATGGATGTTATGGAGAAATACAAGGAGAAGCTAGATTGTAGTTTGAAGGAAGTAGAATTTGATTTGGGAGATGATTAGAAGATATTCTTCAAGGGGGACAGGAAACTGCCAGTGCCGAGGATCATTTCGGCTATGTTAGTTGACAATATGATGAGCCAAGGGTGTGAGGCCTTCTTGGTGCATGTAGTGGATCCAGAAGTGAATGTGGGCAGATTAGAAGATTTTCAGGTTGTGAGGGAGTTTCTTGATGTATTTCCAGAAGAATTACCAGGGTTACCGTCGGTGAGGGAAATTGAGTTCGAAATTGACTTGATTCCCGAAACCGCGCCAATCTCCATACCACCCTACAGAATGGCTCCAGTTGAGTTGAGAGAACTCAAGGAGCAATTGCAGCAATTGTTGGAGAAGCAGTTCATCAGGCCGAGTTCTTCACCTTGGGGAACTCCGGTCCTGTTTGTTAGGAAGAAGGATGGAACGTGGAGGATGTGTATAGACTACAAGAAGCTTAACAAGATGACGATTCAGAACAAGTATCCGTTGCCACGGATAGATGATTTATTTGATCAGTTGCAGGGGGCAAGGGTCTTTTCGAAGATTGACCTAAGATCAGGTTATCATCAACTCCGAATTTGGGAGTCTGATGTAAACAAGACAGCTTTCAGGACCCGTTACGGGCACTATGAATTCAGGGTCATGCCCTTCGGATTGACCAATGCTCCAGCTGCCTTCATGGATCTGATGAATAGGGTGTTTAATGAATTCTTAGATCAGTTTGTCATTGTGTTCATTGATGACATTCTGGTCTATTCTAAGGATGAAGGAGAGCATGAACAACATCTCAGGATAGTATTGCAGAGATTGAGAGAGCAGGAGCTGTATGCCAAATTCAGCAAGTGTGAATTTTGGTGCGTGAAGTAGTTTTCCTTGGACATGTGATTTCCAGCAAAGGGATCCATGTTGATCCGAGGAAAGTAGAAGCAGTAGTGAATTGGCAAGAGCCTAAGACAGTGAAAGAGGTAAGAAGCTTCCTAAGTTTGGCAGGTTATTATAGGAGATTCGTGGAAGGATTCTTAATGATAGCTACCCCTATGACTAAGCTGTTAAGAAAGAATCAGCAGTTCATATGGAGTGAGGAATGTCAGAAGAGCTTTGAGGAGCTCAAGAATAGATTGACAAGGGCTCCAGTATTGGTTTTGGCCAATGGAGACCAGGGGTATACGGTGTACAGTGATGCTTCGAGGAAGGGTTTAGGATGTGTGCTGATGCAGGATGACAGGGTAATAGCCTATGCTTCACGGCAGTTGAAGCAGTATGAGTTAAATTATCCGACTTATGACTTGGAGTTAGCGGTAATTTTGCCCTAAAGATTTGGAGACACTACCTATATGGGGTTGGACTAGGATCTTCACGGACCACAAAAGTCTTAAGTACATTATGAGTCGAAAGAGTTGAATTTAAAGCGAGAGGCGATGGTTAGAGTTGCTCGAGGACTATGACACGATGATGAGTATCATCGAGCAAGGCAAATGTAGTGGCGAGATGCTTTGAGAGTGAAGTCATCCATATCTTACGTAATCGGTTTACTTGCCTCTGTTGGAGCAGATGGCCAAGTTTCATTTAAGCGAGGATGAATCGGATGGTGTTTTTGCTCGATTCGTGGTGAGACCTATCCTTAGGGAGAAGGTCAAGGAGTTGCAGGGCAGGATACGTAATTAAGTGGTGAGAGATGAAATTCGACATGGTAGCGATCGAAGTGCAAGTAAGGGATGATGGGCTAATGGTAGTCGAAGCAAGTTATGTATTCGAATGATAAGGCGATTAAGGATGAGATCATGGATGAGGCACACAATGCGCCTTATTCCATGCACCCAGGCAACACCAGAATGTACAAAGATTTGAAGGAACATTTCTGGTGGAAAGGCATGAAGAGAGATGTAACTGAATATGTGAGCATATGTCTAGTGTGTCAGCAAGTCAAGGCTGAACACCAGGCACCTTCAGGCATGCTAAGGCCATTGTCCATTCCTGAATGGAAGTGGCAAAGGATCACGATAGATTTTCTGATGGGTTTGCCTAGGACCAGCAAGAAGCATGATGCCATTTGGGTTATTGTTGATCGGTTGACCAAGTCAGCCCATTTTCTGGCAATCACGCAAACAGATTCATTGCAATTCTTAGCTAGGAAGTATATTGATGAAGTGGTAAGGTTGCAAGGAGTTCCGGATTCTATAGTATCCGACAGGGATCCTCGATTCACATCGAGATTTTGGGGAAGTTTGCAAGAAGCATTAGGAACTAAGCTGAATTTCAAGATCTGACGTTTCATCCTCAGACGGATGGTCAGTCTGAGAGGACAATCCAGACTCTAGAGGGATGCTTAGAGCATGTGTCATGGACTTGAGAGGAGCATGGGATGATCATTTGCCGTTGGTCGAAATTGCTTATAACAATTGTACCATTCGAGCATCAGATGGCTCCTTATGAAGCCCTTTATGGCGAAGATGCAGGACTCCGATATGTTGGGATGAAGAAGGTGAGAGGAAATTAGTGGGACGAGTTGGTCGGATGACGATTGAGAAAGTGGATGTAATCAAACAGCGACTTAAGACAGTAGAGAGATGAATGAAAAGTTATCAGATGCTCACAGAAAGGAAATGAAATGCTGTGATGGGTGACAAAGTATTCCTTAAGACCTCTCCATGGAAAGGGTCATGAGGTTTGGTAGGAAAGGGAAGTTAAGTCCTCGTTATGTAGGTCCGTATGAGATCCTAGAGAGGATCGGGCCGTTAGCTTACAGGTTGGCATTGCCTCCAGAGTTGTCTCAGATCCATGATGTTTTTCATGTTTCTATGTTGAGAAGGTACAGATCAGATCCTTCTCACATTATTCAGACCTCAGAGGTTCAGCTGAGTGATGATCTGAGCTATGAGGAGATGCTAGTGGCAATTCTGGATAGCAAGGAGAAAGTTCTCAGGAATAAGACAATTCAGCTAGTTAAAGTCCTTTGGAGGAATCATGCAGTTGAAGAGGCGACGTGGGAACCTTTGGATGCAATGAAGGAGAAGTATCCACACCTCTTCAATGAATCAGGTAAGAATTTCGAGGACGAAAATTTTTTTTTAGGGGGGGAGAAATGTTAGCCCCAAATTTTTTTTTAAAAGTTAAGCATGATTAGACTAATTAAGTACGTTAAGTTAGCATAAATTGAATTGAGATTAATTAATGTGTGATAGCATTAATGAGTTAGGTGGTGAGTTAATGAGGTTAAATGAGTTAGTTGGGCCTTAATGAGGTAGGAAGGAAAAGAGTTAAGATGGGCTTAAAGATAAGTGGGCCTTGAGAAGTTTGAAGAGGAAATAAGAAGGAAGAAGAAGAAGGGAGTTAGGCTTGGGCCTATGGGCTTAAATAAGATTGTAAAGGAGTATAAAAGGAGGGAAATAAGTGAGTTAGGGAGGAAAGAAGAGAGGAGCACGAAATTAAAGAGGGAGAAAGAGAGAGATGTCGTGAATGGAGAAAGAAGGAGGAGAAAAAGAAGAGCTTGGTTAGGGTTTGATTTTCCAAGAGATTAAGCAAGAGTTTGAAGAAAGTTCAAGAAGAAAAAGTGAAGAGGAAGGCTAGAGCTTCATCTTGAACCAAGAAACTCTTGGTGTTGTTGAAGATTTAAGGTAAGCCTTTTGTTTAAGTGTGAGATTTTAGTTGGGTTTTTGGTTAGAAAGACTAAGAATGGAATGGGTATAGTGATTTCCAAGTTGATTTCATGAAAGGTGTAACATGGTTTCTCAATTGAAGTGAGATTTACATGTTTGGTTTTTAATGAAGAGAGAGAAGGAAGAGAAGAGGAACAAGAGTTGTAGCAAGGAAACCAAGGATTTAGCAAGTCTTAAAGGTGGGTTCCATATTTATCTTTATATTTATGAGCAATTAATGCAAGTTGATAAATGACACTAATGAATGTTTGTTACTTGTAAGTGAGTATAAATGATTGCTATAAATGCTTGTGTTAGTTGTGGTTAGATAACATTAATCATGAGTTATGTGTAAATGAAAATAATACATGATGATGATTTGATGATGGTTGAGTTAGTATTGAATGAAATAGCTTAAATGAGTATGAATGCACAATATGACTTATGCATGAAATGTACAATATGAAATATGCATGAAAGATAAGATTTTCAAGAAAGCGTGAATTGGACAAGAACAGTCCAATTTTATTGTTATGCATGATTGTTATGTTATGTGGGTAAGGTATAGTCCTAAGAATCACGCATCGTCGACCATGAAAAGGCTTCACTACACTTTGCCTGATTGTGGCATAGGATGATCCATTATTTAGACTCTCAAGATTTGCCCATATAAGCTCATTAAATGAGACTATACGGTTGCCATGAATATGGACTTACCGAGCCATTTGATGTGTTTCATATGTGATTACATGAAATTGCAAGAATTATGAATGTTCGAATTGTGAGAAATTATGTTTAGGTATTGATGAAAATTGCATGATGCATGTATTATGATTTCATTGAAAGATTGCTTAATGTATGAATAACTAAATAGACATGCTTGTTATATAAATATAAATGTGCTACCATGAGTTTAAAGCTCACCCCTCAATTCTCCAAGAAATGAGCAGGATCCCGAGGAGCAAGCTTAAAGGCATTTACTCCAAGAGTTTTCTTTTGGTTTTGTTATTGAAATGATTTTTGTAAAACAATGCTTTAGTTTCATTTTGAGAATGATATTGTATTTTGAAGTTTCATGTAATTGGGCTTAAAATGCCCACTAAAGCATTGTATGAAATATGACATGATTTGATGAAGGTGGGATGAATGAGTTATGATTCAAAAGGTGAATTTTAAACCCTAATGTATAATGCTTGATTGTATGACCTTTGATCTTTTGAGATGATGCATGAGATGGCATGAATATCATATAGGTAGGTAAATGTTATGAGGTTGGGATTGATGGTCATGCATGTGTAATGAAAGCAAGAATATTCAGTTCTAATGTATTTTGAGCAATTCATGCATGTTTGAAACAATTTCATCATTGTCTAGTTTGAATTTGACAAGATAGGGGGAAATGTGATTGTGTTAGTTGGATATGATTTGAGAAAGTTTAGAAGCTTAGGAGTGTGTTGTTGCCCTTGAATATTGAATTGTTGTGCAGGTTGTAGCCTTAGATTGAAGATTTGGGTTAGGAATAAAATAGGGGAGGTGCTGTCAAATTTTCCCAAAAAATTGTGCAGCAACTCCCATTTGATTTTAGACTCTCTTAGTGTTTCAATTGAATTGAGAGATCTTCTTGAAGATTGTAGCTTAAGATTAGATCTTTAAAATGGTGTATGATTTGCTTCATTTGGACTTAGGGTTAAAAAGTTACGAGGTGAAGAACACATTCAGTTACTGTTCATGTGCGGTTACATTGGTCTTTAGTGAGCAGTGTCCTTTGAGTGGATTTTTTCCTTAATTAATGATGGATTTAGCTTTTGCATCCTTCATGAGGTTTGTATTTCATCTTGTTATCTTTCCATGAAGGTATAGTATGCACATATTGGAGCTAGGAATAAGAAGTTATGAGTTTTGAAAGATGCTAGTGTCAAGTGGTTTGAAGTTGGATTGAAGGTGAGAGGGTTTGAAGTTTTGAAGAAAGGCGTATCCGTTAAACGGACACGAATGTCCGTTAAACGGACAGCCACGGGTGCTAAAACACTCCTTCGCCTGCTCATGTCCATTAAACGGACTTGCATGTCCGTTTAACGGACATTTCCAAACCATTCAGGACACATCCACCCGAATGTGTCCGTTAAACGGACAGCTACTGGAAAAAGTGCAGTTTAGACATCTTTGGAGGCCGAATATCGTTTTGTGGTCTTCATAATAGTTGTAGATCTAGATGTATAATTTCAAATGGTGAAAGAACGAACACAATGTGACATCTAGATAAAAAGTGATAGCAATCGCGCCAAAAGAGTTTCAATTCGATTTTTGAAGTGAGCATGGTCTATTGTTTTGGGAATAAGTCCCTCATCCAACCTCCAATTGAGGTGAGGCTTGAACCATTGGATTTATGAGACATATATATTTCTTGATACAAAAATTGGTATCATTTGGAGTTAAATTGAAAGAGTTGGCATGAAATCAAGTAAAGGGTCAGTCGAGAGAGCATGATCGAGATATGAACACATGTTGGTATTTTGTCGATATCTTGAGTCATAGAACTCCGATTGAAGCGATTCTTGTCTTAAATTAAACAAGAGTCATAAGGTTATAATTTACAAGAGAAATCAATTTGAAATTAGGGTTAAATGAAATAAACCCTACAAGGCAAGATGATCAAGTTTCATATTTTACGGTTCAAGAGTTGGACTCCGGTAACGGGATCCAACATCTATGGTATCAGAGCAAGAGAGTAAGTGGTAAGTTATACGCAGTTGGGTCCTGGATCCAACACTTTCGACTCTATTATTAACTTTATATGAAAAGGCAACACGATGACATTTCCTAATTGATAGGATTGGCAATCTAAATGTAGATTTGAGTTCAAATTAGGAATTAATTTTTTTAATTTTTGGATGAATGGGTGACAAAGGAGACTATGGATTTGCAGGGCTGAGGCAACAGCTGAGTAGGTGGTTGAATAACTGACAAAATAATTGAGACCACTATATTTATGTCCTCCTCCAATCATATTCTTTGTCTTCAAATCTTAGATAACAACAAAATAAAGGAAAAAGGAGATAGAACGATTAAATGATTTAGTTAGTTTACTAACAAACACTAAGTTGAAGGAAATTTTGAGAATATATAGTGTTGTTGGTAATGTCATTGAAGGAGAAGAAAATGTAATGTCAATCCTATTTATACTAGTAATGGAACCATTAGCAACAATAAGTTAGTGTGAGTCTGGTACATGAGTATTAATCAAAAAGTATTAAGTTACCTGTAATATTATGAGTGCCTCCTGAATCTATAACATAAGGTTTAACAGAGGATGATATACACGTTGACCTAGGTGAGAAAAAGACGTAATTAGTATGATTGCTTGCTTGGCTACTTGATATTGGAGAAAAGCTACATATTCCTCTTCAGAACCACCTTGTTTCCATTTGTTAAGGTAAAACTATTAAAAACCTCTAAAATATTAATAGACTGAGAGGGCTTTGGATGCAACTTTGGGTGTAAGTCCCAACAATAGTCCCGAACATCTGCATCCTTACCGCAATGGTCACATTTCCTTTGACCTCTTATGCCTTTTCCTCCACGACCATCATGATTAGTTCAGCCTCCATTATCTCTTCCACTATTATGAATAATTAGATAAAACTTATCACCTCTTTCTTGTGTTGGTCCCCACAAGTATCTAAATACTGGTGAATATACCTCAACACGTAATGGAGGCTTAGTGTCACCGAGCATCTAGGCTTGAATTGGTTCATATTCTTGTCTTACACTAGTTAAGTATCTCATCACAAATAACTTTCTCTTTCCTTTAGAAGTCAATCCTTATTTATTGTAATCAATTGGGCTGCTAAGTTCTACAAGTAGATTGTTAATTTCTAAAAAATATTTGGTGTGGTTCTTCTCTCCCTACTAACACTTGAACAATTCTACAAATAAATCATAAATACAAGTAATATTATTAGAAAATAAAAGCCTCAAATACTCTCATGACTCTATTGCTGAGTTTACATGTTGAAACATGTCAACAATATTTGGCTCCATGGTATTCCAAAGGCTTATCATTATTTGGTTGTCATGTTGTTCTTACTTTTTATACTCAGGTGACTTAATATCAGGATCTAGATCTGTGAGATGCTCATATATGCCTAGGCTTTTAAAATATATAATGACCATCTTCTCCTAAGCAATATAAATCGTCCCTTTCAATTTCCAATTTTTTATCTATTGAACTATAATTGGTGGCTATCCTTCAACACTTTCATTTTCGAAGTCACTCATAATGTAACTAATACAGTAAGAAAGATGTTAACGAGAATCAGGAGAAGAACAATAGTTAAAGAAATTGAACTTCAAATAACAACAGCTATGTAAAAATGAAAGAAGGATTGAGATACAACTATAATGAAACCAATATGGTTAAACATCAAACTCATTTTTCCAACAATTAAAGGCAGAAAAATACATCACCAACTATGGTTATACACACAAACCTAATTTTTAACAATTAAAGGCATAAAAACACATCACCAACAGGCTCTTGGAGTTGGTGGGACTCAATCTATGACAACAGGATCAACAAAACGTCCCAAAAGATGTTTTATGCACTCCACACTCTAATTGACTAGCGACTACTAGTAGTGCATGGGGCACATAAGGCATTTGCTAGCATCAGCTCTTCCTCTAACTTGGTTGTCAGTGGCTACTTGAGGTGTTTTTGGGGTTAGTTTATTACGGTTATTCTTATTTTGTTTTGTAAAATGTTAGGTGTGGGTTACCAATTGTGATAGAATAGAGGAACTTAGAGGCAGGATTAGACAACCTACTTTGGTACCATGATATAAATGAGAAATTAAGAGAAGTTGAGAAGAAGGATTATGAGAGCTTATAAAAATAGTTCCCACTCTCTTTATATACTAAATTATCTTATTCATATAAGTAAGCTACAATTACAATCCCTAAGCATCTTTTCCATCAAATCAAAATCAAAATCTCTGAAAGTCCTCTTAATCAAATCATAATCTCTAACAATGTTAATATAGCCTTTCATTGTATTTTGTTATTGAGCCATTTATGATCTTCAATTTTTCCATTATGTTTAAGGGCTTACTAAAGCAGTGGAGAACTAATGCTATGCTCCTTGAAGGTGATGAGCTTGTAAGTTAAGAACAATTAGATACTTTTGTAGAAAATGAACTGCTTTTGCGTATAACGTTTGAGTTTAGAAACAAAAACAATGTCTTTTTAACTATAGGATAACAATCTACTCATTGCCCATTTCAAGACTTATTGCAGAAAGTTGAAAGCTACAGAGAGAGAGAGAGAGTCGTCTTCACATAGATTAAATGTTTATGATTATATTGCAAATTGGTTACCTTCTAATGGAATCTTGACCCCTTCAAACTTGTTCAAAATTCGCGAATATGAGGCCAAGCCATTACATTCCATTGTTGTGACTGAGAGAATCAATTACCCATCTAAAATCTTATAACCAAACTAATAATCGAGACGTCTTTCTTACTAGAGCCCCTATTAACTTATGAGCCATATTTTATGTATGTGTATCTTAAAACATATAAAGGAGGACTTTTATCTTGATAGTTAAGAAGAGAGGAGATCAATTAGATTGGATACATATGTTAAAGTTCATTTAAAACCTTAACGATATTAAATTATAATATTTTAAAGCATTGAATTTGAATCTTAATATAGTAAAAAATTAAAATAAATTTTAAAAATAAAATTAAATAAAGTTAAACCTTCACATTAAGTGATGACATTATCACCGATGTAATGCATATTTATTCTTTTAATTATTAAATAGATCTCGTTATTATATTTGTGTCATGCAACTAAATGGATCTCTTGTGTTTAATTTTATAAACTTAAATTTATTTTTAATTTAAATTTTATAAATAAAATTCATTTAATTTAAATTAATTACAATTAGTGCTAATTAATAATAAATTTATTAAAATCAAGTTAATATTAATTCAAATTTCTAATCCAAAAATTAAAACTACTAACCTCAAAAATCAAAAACCTTAATCAACTTCTTCTAAAGCAATCCTCAATTTCTTCCCAACTTTGTCAAAGGCAATCTTGGTCCCTTTGGTTTCCATTCTATCAACTTTGTATTAATCTTAATCTTTTATCCATCTCACCTTGCTTTCTTTTTCCTAATGATGATTGATTAAGCATTAAGATCATTTCTTTAAAAGTATCCTTACTTTTCACATATAAATAATAACCATAGTTAACATGAAAAAGATCATTTAATCATCATACAAATATAAAATTAAGGACAATAAAATTATTTAAAATGTTACAATTTCATTATATAATAAATAACAACTACATCAAAACATCAAATAAAAAGAATAATAAATATACATGACTCTCCAAACAATTATAATTCACAAGAGTTTGTGCTAAAGAAACAACCAATTAAAAGTAAAACCTAAAACAAAACATTTACAATTATATTTATATTGTATAGTGCATATGCAGAATTTAACAAATACAAATATATAAGTGAAATTAAAAAAGAGGAGAAATAAAAACCTAAAACTTCATTCAATTGAATACTCGCTCAAATTGCATTGACCTCAATTCTCATTTAGTACAAAGTCTCCATCATTGAGAGGAATCTTATCATCACCATCATTAAAATTCATTGCACAAAATGACATGTCGATACTTTCCCATCCAAGATTACTTTTCAAGTCAATAGCATCTATCAAACTTGGTTCTTTAGAAACCCAATCTGTCAAAAGATCGATATAATAAAGGCTAATTGGATATATAGAACTACTTATTCTATTAAGAGTCTTAGTACACAATAAAATTAAAATATTAAGAAATTACAAGAAATTATATCTAATTTAATAATGATAATAGCATATCTTTCCTAGAACTTTAAATTGTATTGAACAAAGATCGAGTCGTAAATCTTTTATACTCCAATCTATTCCTTTTCTTGAAATAGATAAATTCAAATGTGCATCAATTATTTTCACACCTTATTGCCCTCACACATTAACTTATAATTTGAATTGTAAATCTTTGCAATTTGGAATACAACTTCTAATTTGGCCCCACTAAGCAACTATAAAACAACAAAAGTAGCATTATAAATAAAATAAAGTGATAATTAATTTTCAACAAGTAACAATAAAATATATACCTGGATGATGTTTGTTCTTTGATAAGTAACAATTAACATCCCAAAATCACCAAAAGCATCATTGTAAGTCTACATTTGTAAGCTTAGGATATCTTGCATCATCATATGAACAGTAATTGTTGTAATAGTTAATAACATTTCCCTATTAACTTTAGCTTTCTTTTTAAAACTTAGTTTGAAATAGACACTATGATTCAAAAATGTCTCACTTGCAAATAACAAACAATAAAGTTGTTTTTTCCCATCTTTCATTGACGACTATAAAATAAAGTGTGTACAAAGAAGACCTATTTTTTAGATTGACCTTGATTGCTTCCTTATCCCTCTCTATGACATCATAAAAATAATTTTTTTTCTTCTTCTTATCACTATCAGTCAGATGAAGTAACCTCTCCAAAGGCTCACAAACTTAGATGAAAAATTAAAATTGTGACCAAAATTCATTATCTTCAATTATAATTCTAGAAATCTCTAATCTAGTGTTAGCCCTAACATGCTGAGATGCAACTCATTTTTCATTTGTAAATATTTGATTAAACTCTTTCTTGATCAGAATAAAACTCTAAATTGATAAGAAATTAATTAAAATCTTGTAATAGTAGGATGACACAAATTCCTACCATTGGTGAGATCTTGACTCATTAAATTGAAGCTCGTGCATAACTGAAGATGCATCAATACAATGTGCAACACAAAGAGTTCAATAAAAATAATTATACTTTCTTAGCAATATTCTTCCAACTGCTTTATAAGTGAAATCATTTTGATTAATAAACTTAACAATATTTTTCACCCCAACTTAATGAACAACTTCATCAAATATTTGGAATAAAGTATCAGTATTCCTGATAAGGCTAGATGCATCAATAGACTTTAAGAACATTGTCCCCTTTGTAAAATAAACCAAAAGGTTAATACTAGGCTCGTGTCTTCTTATTGACCTAAACTTAATATGTCAATTATGAAATAATTGTAAGTGTACAACGTAGTTGTAGCTAGCACCAACAAGTATGGATATTGTTGGACCCCGATCTTTAAGTGAAAATTAGAATAAGTAAAATAAAATTTAAGGAGTGTTTTGTGTATGTATTGTGTAATAGATGAATTAATACTTAAAGGATCTTGATAAGAAAAGAAATGACTTGATTTTGATATCTTTGGGGTTTTGGAATATGTATATGAACTTGTGTATGAGTTTGGAATATACATTTATGATTGATTCTGGGAATGAGATTGAATCATGAGACTAGTAGATGGAATTAGAATTATGAAAGTATTTTAGAACTAAGATTGCGTTTGTTTATGCCGAGATCCCGGACGGAGGGTCCGGTAGATTTTGATTGATTGTGTGATTAAATTGGGGATTATAGAAGTGTGATTTTGATACTTTGCAGGTTTGGGTTAGAATAAATGCAGCCGTTATGCTGTCGAAATTTTGATAAAATCTGGGATAAAAATGTAATTTGGGGATTTGTAGGGATTTATAAGAATATGATCAAGTATTGAATTTTGTATGAGTATACAAGCATATGATTAAGTATTGAAATTTGTATATGGATGATTTTGTATGTGATGGAATAAAGTGAATAAGAATGAAAAAGAGAAGGAATAAGGAAAAAGAAAAGAAAAAAAATTATACCGGATTTTCGTATTGGATTAGTTTTAGGTTTCCAACGCGATTATGTTTCTTTGTTCTTTATTGTTCTCGAATGTCGGCTCCGTTTGTTAAGTATCGATGCCGCTTCGTTTCGTTTTGCTTCGGTATTTTTGTATTTCATTTCGCTTCGAAATCCGTTCGTTTGGTTCGATTGTTTCTTTCCGCTTTCGCTTTTGTCTCCGGTTTGTATTTTGTTTCCGTATTGCTGTGCTTCACTTTTTGTTTCCGCTTTGTCATTCGTATCCGCTTTGATTGCGGCTTATGTTCTATTCTTTCGTTTTCATTCTTGTTCATTTTTCGTTTCGTTTTTTGGTTAGGATCCGGTTCCCGGATCGGGTCCCAACATAGATGGTATCAAAGCCCAGTATTATGATCATACTTGGGCAATATGATTATCGAGAATGAATTTAGTGACTGTTTGATTGAGGTTAAGAAATTTGATTGATATTAGGAATGTGTTAATGAAAATGAGCTTAGAAATGTTTGATGAATTGGGGATAACGTGATTTGACTATGTTTTTGGGAGATGAAATTTACGGGTCCTTATAGGGTTTCTTAAACAATGGGACCATATGACGTGTGAAAATGTGTTAAGAAATGTTTGATTTGAGGAGATAGTGATTTTTGATAGAATATTAGCATTTGACACATTGAAAAATATGTGTTATCAAGAAAGAGTGAAAAAAGAATGTGTTACTTGGTGAGTTCTTATGTATGAATTTCGAGGACGAAATTCTTTTAAGGGGGAAGAAATGTTGGACCTCGATCTTTGAGTGAAAATTAGAATAAGTAAAATGAAATTTAAGGAGTATTTTGTGTATGTATTGTGTAATAGATGATTTAATACTTAAAGGATCTTGATAAGAAAAGAAATGATTTGATTTTGATATCTTTGGGGTTTTGAATAAATTAGGATTGGTTGTGAATGTTAAAGTGGATGAGTTGATTAAAATGAAGTTTAATGGCAAGAATTAAAGAGAAAAAGTGAGAAAACATGAAAAGTTTGACTTTTTGGCCATTAATAGTTGACTTTTGATTTAGGAATAATTTGAGAAAATGATCTACATGAAACTTGTAGATTATGTTAAGAGCTTTCTGTAGCCATAAAGTTTGAAATTTTTTTGATCTCGGTAATGAAAGTTATGATCAGTCAAAGTTCAGGTGTGGTATAGGTTGACTTATGTTATGACGATGAATAAGAGGAATAAAGCAACTCGCGATTAGTATGAGTTTAAGGCTAAGTCCTTATATGATAGATGAAAAGTATACTTAAGAAAGCAAGAAAGAAAGAAAAAAAATACCGTTTCTGATGGGTCAAGTCTATGGTATCCAACGCGACGCTTCCTTAAGATCTTATTCCCAGATGTCGGACACTTGTAATGCTAATCGATTTCATCTGTATCCGATTCTATTAAATTGATCTATTTGTCTGGCATTCGTATTGGATTCGATTATATTAGCTTCAGTTTCAATTGATCTAATTGTTTCGCATTCGCATTCGTATTCGATTTCCATTGGTATTCGATTCATTTAGCTTCGCTTTTGTTTCGTTTCATTCGCTTTGGTTTTCGATTTCTATTCCGCTTCAAGAGTGGGGTTATGAGTATAACGTTAAGTGTATGAAGTTGGGTTCCAGAAACGGGATCCAACATAACTTATGGTGTAGACCTCCAATTGAGGTGATTCTTGATTCATTATGAACTAGGGAAAGAGGTCTACAATTGAGGAAAAAGAATAAAGTATTGAATGAAATTTAAGAATAGGTTCTATTGCAACCTAGGGGTTGTTTATGGATAATTAAGATATAATCGTACGATTTTGAATTTAAGGAAATGCTATTGAGAGTTCTGGATACTGAGTATAAAGCGTGAATTTCGAGATATAGAGAATAGTGACACTGAAATTGAGATTTTCTTGAGAATACCCAAATGAGTATGACTTAGTAAATTGACTGAATGTTAAAATTGGAATTGGTGGAATTCCGTAACAGGTCATTGAAATGAGTCGTTATTGTTCAATTGAGTGGAAAGGTAGAATTTGACAAAAGAAAGTGAAAATTGGGAAATAGTGCCGGGAAGATCATGAATAGGCATTGTACGTCTTTTATTTAAGGCATGTGCATCATTAAATTATTTTGACTGTTCATTTAATGAATGACTATTTGATTGTTTTAGGGGCACCGTTGGATCGTTATTCCACGGACAGTGCTGGAGCTTCCAGGCAACAACTAGGAAGTTCAGGTGAGTAACCTAGTTGGTTTCTCAACCTGTATGTGTTTAATATTTTGCAATTATGCCATGTGGAGATAATGGAGGGATATATGTGTTTCCTTTGATTGATTTCGGACCACGGGTGTCCGAAATATTTGAATGTGATATTGAAGTGCAAATTGTGTATACTGTATGTGAATGCTGCTATGAAATGAATTGTGAATATGAAATTTTTTAATGACTGAATTACCGGACCGAAGGTCCGAAGGAATGGGAATTGGTCTTTGAAATGTAAAATGATTGTGAATGTGAATTGAGACATGTGCATTCATGCATAAAGGCATGATCAGATAAAGACAGTTGTGATCGGAGCAGCCAATAATGCCTTGGTATCGCTTGCCCCCTGAGGCGGTGCATATCCTGAGGGCTCTCTCACGCAGTGCTCGGATACCATATTAAGGCTCACTATATCAGGGCTTTAAGCCCACCGAAACACTGTTACTGAACCGAGCCTCGAGCTCGAGGGGAGTTAGTGCATACCCTGAGGACTCTCCTACTCCCTAGACGCGTCTGATTACTGATCACTGATAGGCGCTCGGTTACAACACCATAATGAAAATGGATAGTGTCACATGTGCATTTCATATATAAATGATTAAATGTGGATAGTGTGTTATGTCTGAAAGTGATATATGTGATACTGTGAATTGTGTGAATATGCATGAGTTGAGTGAACCATCGATGATGGTTTCTCACTGAGTTCGCAAACTCACCCAACATTGCAAATATTTTTTAGGGATTGAAGAGTACCCCGTTGGGCACGGGAGTATGTCTACCGCTTGCAATTCAGAGTTCAAGTCGGGATCAGTTCACGTCTGCATTAGTGCTATTATGTTTTTGTATAAGATTTGTATTTCTGCAATTTCTGCAGAATTAGTACTGCCATTGTAGAGGACCCAAATTGATAAATGTTGTATTGTAATTGCGATTATTGAAATGGTATTTTGATTGAAATGTTTTTGCATAAGATTGGGCCCAAGTTGTTTATTGATTTCCGCACATGTGAGTGTTTTAATGAAATAAAAATGTCATGCGGAGTATTTGAACAGTTTTGACTGCTCTAGTATACCACCCTTGTAAGGCACGGGCTCGGATATCACCATCGATATTGAGTTCGGGTCTTGCGGGAGTGGGATGCTACACTTATAAACAGAACAAAACACACAAAACCCATAAAATGGTCTGGTTAGGTCCAAAAGTAACGCATCGCATATTCCCACATAGCGGTCTCCTGGTAGTGAGCAGAAGCGTATTACACTTTTCCGCATGGCGGTCCAGTAGTAACCATGAAGGAGTCAAATCGAGCTCCATGCCACTAGCGGGCAGCGGGAGAAGGCTATGAAAATAGACAAGTCGACTCGTCCCACATATGGGACTGACCAAACCCACATAACACATATTCAAAAATCGAACATTGGATTGCTCGAAGGCACTTTTTGAAAATCTTACTTTTCAAATTTCTCATATCACAATCACATATCACATTAAAGCATGTAAAATTCACTCGTCACTTCATAACCAAAATTCAAATCATTAAATCATCAATCAATTCACAGATAAATCAAAATCATCACAATGTATGCAAATATTTCTTTCAATCATAAAATCAAACTTATTCAATTTCACAGTTTTAAAATCATTCATAGAATTCGAACTGCATTTTCGTAAAATTTATTTCGAAAACTAATTTTTCAAACGTTTTCATAAACAATAATTTATCAAAAATTTTGCTTCTTAAATTTTCAAATATTCATGCTTAGCTTAAATTCAATAAATAAACATACTACCCACCTCATATCCATGCTAATACTTTGTCCAAAGCATCAAATCTCCAAATTCCTTCTTCTTTCCTCAACTTTAAAATTCCCTATACCATAATTATCCAAAATAAATATCATAAATATCATAATTACTCAAATCAAGCTTAGGAAACATCAATTCCTCACATATTCAAGCTATCTAAATCTCAAATTTTCAAAATTTTCAATTTTTAAAATTTGACCTAAACCAACTTATCCAAATTCAATATCATAAATCTCATAATCCTTAAAATTTGATATCATAATTCATCAATCCATCATATTCTCTATAATTCTAAGCCAATAATTCATAAAATCCTCAAACATAAAATTTAACATAAACCTAAGTCACAATTTATCAAAATTAATTCACTTAATCATGAAATCTTTCAAAATAAATCATGAAATTAACAAACCAACCACCTTTTCCATATTTCTAAACAAAAAAATCACTAAAAACGCAAAGCTCAAAATTTTCCCTTACCTCTTTCTCCTTCAAATTTCGGATTTATCAAGCCCCACGGGAAACTTTCAAGTTTTTTCCACCTTTTTCCTTTGAAACCAAGCAAAACTTAAGCTAGAACCCAAATTTTTTTTCAAAAACCTTTACTTTTTCTCTTCTCCATCGCCATCACCGAAGCTCTACTCTCCTTTCTTCTTATTTTCTTCTTTTCTTCTCAAACCTTCTAGCTTTTTCTACTCCAACGACAGCCAAAGGGTTTATAGTCTACCATGTCAATTAAAATGAGGGGTAATTGACCAAATTACCCTTACTCTTTAGCTTAATTCCAAAATTGCCCTTACACTTTCCTTTAAGTTATTCTCACTTGCGGGTTTGATTCGCACTATCAAGTTGAAGGAATTTGTCAAAACTTCCTTCTACAGAAATGTTCTTCTATGTCTTAATTTCATAATGCCACAAGAATCATCCAATTCGGAGCACTATATCAAAAGTTATGCTCAAAACATTTCGGGTATGTTCATGTTCTAACACATTTTCCAACACGTTATTTCCATCCAGAAATTAACATTCTTAATCCCAAAATTGACATTTGATGTCTTCATAACAATTTTAGCCCCATTTCTCTAGTTTAATTCAAAACAAGAATCACCTTATTTCGATTACCAGAGCAAAAGTTATGCCCAAAATACTTTCAGATGTTCCTAACCCAAAAACTGCACTCTAATCTGAACTTCCATCCATAATTTGAAGGTCTTAAGGGCAAAATTGACATTTCATTTTTTCATATGATTTGTAGCCCCATGTCTTAAGTTTATTTTGCCTCAAGAATCACTTCAATCGGATCTCCACAGATCCCGAATTTCTCAAAATAATAAACTATGTTTGGAAAATTAGTCCACTAACTTTGATTAAATTAATCACCATTAATTTAATCTAAAAAATTCATAATTTTCCATGAGGATGTAGATAATTGTCTTAGGAATCCAATGCTTTGAGAATCAAGTCAATCGGATGTCGGACGGAAAAGATATAAGCAAAAGATTGAACGAAGGTCGGATTGAAGGAGGAAAATCACAAAGAAATCAAAATGGCGCCGTATAGCATGCGAAGGAAACGGCGTCGCACAAGGGGAAACGGGCGCGCACAAAGGAGAAGAAAAAATGAAACGACGTCGTGTTGAAGAGAAGAAAACGACGTCGTTCGCGGAAGCACCCGCATGTGTAGGGCGAGGGCTCGCTCGCGCTCGCGAGGCGATGCGTTGCCCTAGCGACGACGATACGTCATTTTCATTTTTTCATTTTTTTTCACTTAATAAAACTTAATATTTTCAAAAATCATATGTCTTGATCTTGAACTCCAAATTTAACAAACTTGGTCTCTATGGAAAGCTTAAAGGAAGCTCTACAACTTCCATAAGAACTCCACAACCAATTCCATCTCTCAAATAATAAATTTTCTAGTCAAAGATTTTGTCCAAATTAATATTTCCTAAACCCTAACTCAACTTTGAAAATTCATATCTTTCAATTTCAAAACCCAATCATGTCACATTTTATATTGATGCGAAGATCAGAAAGTCACCTACAACTTTTATGAAGAACACAAAAATCAATTTGACCTCTAAGGAAGTCAAGTTTTCAGTCAAACGTTTTGTCCTCTAATAATCATGCTAAAATCATATCAAAAACTTGGAAAAAAAATCATAACTTAGTATTCCTTAATCGAAAAATTACATACTTTATAGCAGAATAAAGATCAAATAAAATCCTTCAACTTTCATGAAGAACTTAAAGGCTAATTTCACCTCTAACTAGGTTAATTTTTTAATCAAAGCTTCAGCCATAATTAAGTCAACCCATAGCACATCTAAACTTTGACTGACCATAACCTTCACTCCCGATATCGAAAAATTGCAAACTTTATGGCGACAGAAAACTCTCGACATAATCTACAAGTTTCCAGAAGACCATTTTCTCAAATTTTGCCTAAATCAAAAGTTAACTCTCAAAGGCCAAAAAGTCAACCTTTTTACAATTTTTCATCTTCTCGCACTCTCTCTCTACTTAATTTTAGTCAACTCATCCACTTTTGAATATTTCTTATTTTTACTCAAAAATCGGGGTCCAACAATAGGGGACTAATTAGTAAAATTAATTATCAAGAGTTTCCCACTTTGATTAATATATTTATTTTTGTTTTCGGTTAATTTTGTTTACTTTTTAGTTTAATTTTTTGATTTTTTTTAAAGCCTTCACTCAATAAATCGGATAGAGTGTTTAGGAATGTAATTGTTTTTATTTTTGTTCAAGGTTAAGTGAACCAATTTCACCTCCATAGGAGACGACCCTAGGTAATCAACTACAATTACCTCGTATACTTGCGAGTAGGATAGCCTAGTTATTTTTAGAACTTATTTTCAATGCAACAAGTTTTTGATGTTGTTGATGGGAAGGTGTTTAGTGTTTGCACTTAATTTGATTTTGATTATTTTGTCGATTGTTTTGTCTGTTCATGTATACATTTTTGGTCGTCGTGTTATTTCAATGAATTGTTTTAGCAGTTTTCGTTACTAATTTAGTGTTTTCTTTATTTTATTTATGCGAGGAAGGAGATCTTAGGAAGGTGAACTTGCTCCTTTTGTTGAAAACATACATCGAATAAGAGGTCCTTAAAGGGACTTTGAAGACAATCTCAACGAACCCAAGCCTAAAGATTAAGAGATGGGTGAAAGGCAGTCAGTAATGAAGGAGTATGTTAGACCAGTAATTGGTACTTCCACTTGGTGCATACTGTAGGAAAATCCCGGGAGGTACATCACATGTACAGGCAGCGGAAAACAAAAATTTTTGTTCTCGGGACCTTCCCGAAACCCAGGATCCAGGTATCCGTATGAAGACATAAACCTAAATAGCCAAAAGAGACTATCTCTAAAGGTGATCCACGCAGAGATCAGAAAACCTAACCGGATCAAACCCCTTTGACCCGGGAATAGCTAAAACAGATTAAAGCCTGCTAGAGCCTACCTCTGTCCTGGAGAGCTTGAGGAGCACGTTGAAACCTTGCCTTGGAGAAGAGAAAAACGATGATGCATGAGGAAGAAGATTTGAAAAACCAATTTTCCAAAGGAAACTTAACTCTTAAGTTTCCAACTTCTCCTCCCTCCTTACAAAAAACGGTCGTACACCCACCCCTATAAGCCATCTTATATGTCTTTTTAACCATTAAAATCATTCCATAAGATGAGGCCATGTGGAAGCTTAATGGCCATTAACTTATTAAGTGAATAAAGAAATGAAGCTTTGACTTTTCAAAGCTTTATCTTCTTTTCTCCCATTCCAACGTGCAAGACATTAATTTTATTAATTATTTAATTAATTAATTAGTTAATTAATCAATTAATAAATAATTGCTAAGATCCAGTCCAACTGAATTGGTCCTACCGCCTATCGGCCCCGATCTTTAAACGATTTCAAAACCTTTCTTAGCAATATTGATGTCGCGATCTCATCGGGACATATCCCAATCTCATCGGGATCTATTTAATCCTAATGCTCTCCATAATTGGAACTCTGTCCAATTACTATTTTACAGATTCTCTGAAACTCTCTTAAGCGTGTGACCCTTTAGGCTCCCGGTTATGTTGGCCACTTAGATTAACAATTAATCTGAGCAAGTCATGAGCGGTATCTAGCAACACATCATGACCCCCAATTGACCGGAAAGTAATCGGTTTGATGTATTCATCACGAACCGGATCACAAACCCTTCCATAGACAATTACCGTGCAATTCGTCCTTTCACCATCCTATACCCCACTTGGTTATGAGCATGGTCAAAGTGTCAACTCTCACTAGACTGAGTCTAGCCCAAGTGATAACAGATCTCGTCCTAGGACTCATTACTCTATATGTCCATGAAGACACTCTTCATGACATATTCACTCTGGCCAGAGATTTACAAGTAATGATCCCGATAAGAGGCTACGGGTATCTCTTCGCTAATCCGTAAGTGGTGAATCCTTTATTGGCTACTCAATTATCTTGAATACCTCAAGTCGCACCCAAGCACCACCCTATGAGTTACCTCCGAAGGCAACAAGGAATGGAGTCAAAGCACAAGATCAAGATTCAAGATATCCTCGAGTACCTCAAGTCTAAGGATACTTGCACCATTGCTATGATGAGATTATCAACGACACTAGATAAGATATCCATGTGATGATCTCATGGCAGTCATCCAATGAACCTACTACCACTAGTAAGCATCCACATGTCAATTCTAAATATCTCATATTTACGATTTCGAGATCCACCGCTTGATCCAATCAAGGAATATGACATGTGCTAGTCTATCCGGATTAATGATGTCCAGTCTCATTAATCCGGAGACTAGGGAAAATTTAGATACTGACACAATTGCACATGATAGGAACCTCAGTAGTATGATCACATCATAATTTCCTTCATGCTATGTCATATATCATGGACTTCATTAATCGATTAAAGATCCAATCAATTCATAAATAATGTTCATGAACATCAAATTAATGAATTATGCCTTTTCTTTATTTATTCATTCACCGCACACGACCGTGAATAAAACGCAGCTAAAGGGATTGCCTTTGGGGCACAAATAAACAAGATGATCCTTAAATAAGTCGACTTATGCAATGTACAAGTCGACTTATCGATTTTCAAGAACAAGTCGACTTATCAGTAGTACAAGTCGACTTGTACTTACAAATCTCCCACTTGACCTAAAGCCAATCGCCTTAGTATCTAATACCATAAGCGAGTCCATGAGAATCACAATTCTCCTGTGACAATGGCTTTGTCAATGGAACAGCAACACTTTGCTCTGTGGGAATTCTCTCTATCAGGATATCATCTCGACTAATGATCTCCCGAATCGGCGGAGTACATGTTCGGATCGTCGATGAGACCTTGATTCCTTTGCCTGCGCACTAGCCCCATTGTATCACAATACAATCCTATGGGCCTATCACAGCTAGGGATTAGATCAAGTTCAAGAATGAACTTCGATCCAAATCGCTTTCATGCATCTCATGCGACAGGTACTCTACCTCGGTTGTTGAATCAGCAGTCCTTTCTTGTTTTGAAACTCTTTCAATTGACCGCCACGCTATTCAGTGTGAATGTATATAACCTGAACATGATTCAGAATCATCCTTATCAGATTAGATACTGGCATCTGAATGCCCGCTCTTTAGGAGATTTCCATCTCCATAGATTAAGAAAACATCCTTAGTGCTTCACAAGTACTTGAGGATATTTTGATACCACCCAAATGACCCTCACCAGGATCCGATTGGTATCTGCTCGTAACACTTAGAGCATATGATACATCGGGCTTCGTACATAGCATCTTTTCATGCTAAACCTCTTTAGCATCTCATCTATGTACGATGATTGTGAAAGACCAAGCAACCTTTGATCTATCTGCATAAATCTATATCCCAAGGATATAAGTTGCTTTACCAAGGTCTTTCAAGGCAAATTGTTTGGACAACCAAATTTTAACTGATTGCAACATAGAGACATCGTTTCCGAGTAACAGTATGTCATCTACATACAACACAAGGAATACGATTGCAGTCCCATTAACCTTCTTATGCACACAATGATCATCCGAATTTTGTGAGAAATCAAACTCTTTAATTAACTCAACTAAACGGATAATCCAACTCCTGGAAGCTTGCTTCAATCCAAACATGGATTTCTGAAGCTTGCATACCATTTCGCCATCGATGGAAGTGAAGCCCTCAGGTTGTGTCATACACATCCTCGGGTAGATTTCCTCTCAGGAAAGCTGTCTTCACATCCATTTGCCATATCTCATAATCATAATGAGCGGCAATGGCTAGGAGTATCCTAATGGATTTAAGCATTGCTACGGGGCTGAAGGTTTCGTCATAGTCAACTCTTTGTCTGTGACGAAATCCTTTAACCAGAAGCATTGCTTTATAGGTAATCAAATTACCATCCATGTTGGTTTTCTTCTAAAACCTCTTTGCACCCTGTGGGTTTTATCCCTGCAGGTGTAACAACCAAAGTCCATACTTGGTTTATGTACATGGAATCCATTTCAGATTTCTGGCTTAAAGCCATTTCTCAGACTCTGAACTTTTCAGAACCTCTTCATAGGTAGTAGGCTCATCATCTCGTATGAGTAATACGTCATTCTGTTCCTCGCGAGAAATCCATATCTCTCGGGAACAGTGCGTATCCTACTTGACCTACGAAATTCGTGTGTAATAGAAGGTTGAACTGTTACCTCATCTATATGAGTGACAGTTTCAAGTTCAGGCAGTTGATCTGTGTTTGTTCGAGCATTTTAAACTTCTCCAAGTTCAACTTTGCTCCCATTGTCCTCTTGTAAAAGAAACTATTTCTTTAAGAAAATAGCATGCTTGGAAACAAACAACTTTTGTTCCTAAGCAAGGTAGAATTGATATTCCACGAACAAACACTTGTCAGCTTTGCATCAAGCTAATCTGACTGTGTCCGCTTCACGTAAGCAGGACAATCCCAAACTTTCAGATGAGAAAGATAGGATTTTCTGTTAGTCCATATCTCCATATGGAGTAACATCAACTGTCTTTGATGGAACTCTGTTTAGCAAGTAAACAGTTGTCTCAAGCGCATATTCCCAAAACTGTGCTAAACCTATCATCAATCACACCATGTCTAACAAGGTTCGATTTCTCCTTTCAGCCACACCATTGTGCTGCGGCGTGTAAGGAGGAGTGCACTGAGATAAAATCTCATGATCTCTGAGATAATCCAAAACTGTTGGTCTAAGTATTTTCCACCACGATCAGATCGTAATGTCTTCATACTTTTACCAAGTTAGTTTTCTACTTCACTTCTGAATTATTTGAACTTTTCAAACAATTCAGATTTGTAT
Source organism: Erythroxylum novogranatense (assembly GCA_029891385.1). Lineage (NCBI taxonomy): Eukaryota > Viridiplantae > Streptophyta > Magnoliopsida > Malpighiales > Erythroxylaceae > Erythroxylum > Erythroxylum novogranatense. The sequence goes on along the minus strand of CM057235.1, from coordinate 47,800,573 downwards.
CTTATCAAATACAGATACTTATATCGTGAATAATCACCGATAAAAGTAATGAAGTAAAAACAACCACTTCTGGCATGGATGGACATCGGACCACATACATCCAAATGTATTAGGTCTAATATTCCATTCACTTGTTCACCCTTTCCTTTAAAGGATAACTTAGTCATCTTGCCTAATAAACAAGATTCGCATGTGTCATATGATTCATAATCAAATGACCCTAAACATCCACTCTTATGGAGCTTAGCGATCGTGTCTCATTTATATGGCCGTTCGACAATGCCATAAGTAAGTTGATTTTAAATTATCTCGATTATGTCTTTTCGCGTCATTGACATTCATAATTGGATATGACATATCTAATATGTCAATTCCATTGCATAATGTACCAGTACCATAGAGCATTCCATTGCAACTAATATAACAACCATTGCTACTAAAAGTCAAATGGAAATCAGCTCTAATTAAACATAAAACATACAATATGTTCTTTGTTTAAAACGGGTACAAAATGATAATCATCCAATTTGAATATAAACTCACCAGGGAGTGACAAGACATAAGTGCTTACGGCTAATGTAGCAACCCTTGCTTCATTACCTGCACGAAAGTCCAGTTCTCCTTTTATGAGCTTTCTACTGTCCCTGAGGCCCTGCATATCATTTCATATGTATGAGCCACATCCGGTATCAAATACCGATATGTTTGGATCAGGAATAGTATTAACCTCAATGACAAACATATTTGAAGAAGTAGAGGCATCTGATGCCTTCTTCTGCTTCAAGGACTCCAGATAGATTTTTTTTAGCCGCTTTAGTGGCTAGACTTGCCACAATGAAAGCAAAATCCTTTTGGGCGATTTCTTTGGTTTTTCCTTGATGGCACTTCCTTTGGTTTCTTGGCCTTTTCTTCTTTGAACTAGAAGAAGAAGCATCCACCATTAGCACTTGCTATCTATCTTGATAGCTCGCTTATTGTCATGAAAGTGATTGATCATTTCAAGAATTGTTGTGGATATTTGGTTTATCCGATAGTTTATCACAAACCGTGAATAACCATCGACAATCCAACAGAATTAAGTCTCTACTTAATTCATAATCCATTACAAATCCTAAGACGGCCAATCTCTCAATATAGCCATTCATCTTGTGGTATCTTGCATGTGATTGTCCTCGAGCCATCTTTGTGATGAAGAGAAGCCTTGAGGTCTTGAACCTTTCAGACCAAGCTTACTCATCAAACAGCTCCCTAAGATGAAATACTATAGAGTGAGCATCCATGGACTCGTGCTGCTTCTGCAGCTCTGGTGATATCAAGACAAGCATAATGCAAGTATCCATATCACTGTCCTTTAGATGCTTACGATATGCTTTCTGATCATCATCAGAAGCATTGACAGCAGGTGCATCTGGAAGTGGAACATCTAGGACGTATCCCAGTTCCTCAGATCTGAGAACAATTCTCAGATTCCTTAGCCAATCAAGAAAATTCAGTCCAGAATAGAGAGCGTAAATTCACACTGAAAGACTTCTTCAATCAACCTAGCGCGATAGAGAGAAGGAATGATAGAATTGAAATGCCTGCATGATCATAAGGACTTGCATGACATGCATATGGCTCCCACTAGTTTCCTAGAATCCATAACCCTCTTTACGAATCCAGAGAAACAAAGTGACATAATGTCCTAGTGGGTCGATATCCGATATAGCTAAGAGTGACCTTGAGTTTGCCCAACAAGCCACAACTTAGGTCAATCGGTAGGTATCGGTCATACCAATTGTATCATCGATAACCGACATTGAGAATGACCTTGGATTTGTCCAACAAGCCACCTTATGTCTCGGAGGTATCGATATACCAATTACATCTTAGACACAACTATCAATCGCTATCAACTTGTTGATGTGTGCACTTCATTGGGTATCAACTCTTTGATGCGCATACATCCGATGTATGCTACCCAATTTCGCCTCTGTCCACGTTGACCTTGAGTTTGCTCAACAAACCAATGCTTCCAGTGAAAACCGACCCATTAATCCGAAAATCTTATTTTCATGGTTCGAACATATCCGTATAGAGTGAGCTTGAGTTTGCTCAACAACCCAACCCTATAAGAACTCTGGTTCTTACCATATTAATGGAAGGCGTTAGTTTTCATATTCCGAGGAGGGATTTCGAATTCTAGACTCCAAGCTGAAGGATTATAGTCGCCAGGACTATATGGAATGATTTAGGTTTCATCAATCACATTGAATCAATCTTTTTAATCATCCATCATCCAACCTGAGCATGCCACAAGTCGACTTTCATCAAATGCAAGTCGACTTATGCTTCTGCCCACACACAAGTCGACTTGTATGACACAAGTCGACTTATTTCACCTCCCCATGAACAAGTCGACTTATAAGGTACTACAAGTCGACTTAGACTGAGATCCTGAACAAGTCGACTTATTCTATACACAAGTCGACTTATCCCAAAAACCTTGAACAAGTCGACTTATGTTATAGACAAGTCGACTTATCCAGGTAAATTTGCTAAAATCTCTAATCGGCTAATTCCTCAATCAGTCCAATTCCAATTCACAACACCTACATACCTAAGGTAATATCTGATAGTTGATGTATCAATGAATAATTCATTGAACCATGAAAGCCTTAAATAGTCAAACTATATGAAAAACTTGAAATGAGTCAAAACTCATTAATTTCCAAACAATTTAGGAACACCCAAATTATCATTCTAAGCATCTCTAGCTAGCATATACATTATCAAATTTATTTCAGCACATGCCATAAAAAATATGACGGTCAAAACAAACAAGATAATGCAATATACTAACGAGACACAAAGGTGATCAATTAGGCATCCGAAAATTCTAGGATAAACAACTTCAAGCAATTCAGTTTGGAAATCATACTACATCAAGATAACACATTTTTAATCACATTAAAAATGGTGCAAGGCATTGGAACTGAAAAAGCACACTCAATCAAGCCAAGCAAAACAGTCCCAACAATTTTCACAAAAACTGTCCAGTTCTGTACATTGCTCGAAATGATCAATGAAACAATTTCAATAAATCATGAGAAAATTATATAGGTTACTAAATGTTCATAAAATTCTACATGAATTATTTCAGGATTTTAGGCCATCAAAAACTCAGTCAACCTAAATAACAAAACCGATTCAAAATCTGTGTTCATCAGCACAGCAATTCCCAACAGCATAGAATAAATTCGTGAATAAATATCCAATCACCTTGAAATCCAATTTCCATGCTCAAAGATATTCACCAACATCTTAGAGACATGTAGGTGAAGGAAAATCCAGAAAAAGATTTTTCTAGAATTTATTCTCGATTTTATACTACTGCCTGTTCCAGAATCGTTTCACAAAACAGCATCTGTAACCTTAGGGAATTAATTAGCAAAACTATATCAAATCAAATCGATAAATTCTGAAAATTCATAGACATATTCTCTAACATGTTATGAACATTTCTGGGCAGAAAAATTTCGAAAAACCTATTTCTATAGCAATTCAAAATCTGAGCAGTACACATGCATCAACATCAACAGCACTTAGGGTTTCTGATCTAGCTTAGGTTTTAGCTTCATACGGGATACCAGACTCTCTGATACCACAGTAGGAAAATCCCGGGAGGTACATCACATGTACAGGCAGCGGAAAACAAAAAATTTTGTTCCTGGGACCTTCCCGAAACCCAGGATCTAGGTATCCGTATGAAGACATAAACCTAAATAGCCAAAAGAGACTATCTCTAAAGGTGATCCACGCAGAGATCAGAAAACCTAACCGGATCAAACCCCTTTAACCCGGGAATAGCTAGAACAGATTAAAGCCTGCTAGAGCCTACCTCTGTCCTGGAGAGCTTGAGGAGCACGTTGAAACCTTGCCTTGGAGAAGAGAAAAACGATGATGCATGAGGAAGAAGATTTGAAAAACCAATTTTCCAAAGGAAACTTAACTCTTAAGTTTCCAACTTCTCCTCCTCCTTACAAAAACCGTCAGACACCCACCCCTATAAGCCATCTTATATGTCTTTTTAACCATTAAAATCATTCCATAAGATGAGGCCATGTGGAAGCTTAATGGCCATTAACTTATTAAGTGAATAAAGAAATGAAGCTTTGACTTTTCAAAGCTTTATCTTCTTTTCTCCCATTCCAACGTGCAAGACATTAATTTTATTAATTATTTAATTAATTAATTAGTTAATTAATCAATTAATAAATAATTGCTAAGGTCCAGTCCAACTGGGGTCGGTCCTACCGGCGTCTGCGGGCCCCGTCTTTGGTCAAATGACTCAAAACCTTTCTTAGCAATATTGATGTCGCGATCTCATCGGGACATATCCCAATCTCATCGGGATCCATTTAATCCTAATGCTCTCCATAATTGGAACTCTGTCCAATTACTATTTTACAGATTCTCTGAAACTCTCTTAAGCGTGTGACCCTTTAGGCTCCGGTTATGTTGGCCACTTAGATTAACAATTAATCTTGAGCAAGTCATGAGCGGTATCTAGCAACACATCATGACCCCCAATTGACCGGAAAGTAATCGGTTTGATGTATTCATCACGAACCGGATCACAAACCCTTCCATAGACAATTACTGTGCAATTCGTCCTTTCACCATCCTATACCCCACTTGGTTATGAGCATGGTCAAAGTGTCAACTCTCACTAGACTGAGTCTAGCCCAAGTGATAACAGATCTCGTCCTAGGACTCATTACTCTATATGTCCATGAAGACACTCTTCATGACATATTCACTCCGCCGAGATTTACAAGTAATGATCCCGATAAGAGGCCATGGGTATCTCTTACGCTAATCCGTAAGTGGTGAATCCTTTATTGGCTACTCAATTATCTTGAATACCTCAAGTCGCACCCAAGCACCACCCTATGAGTTACCTCCGAAGGCAACAAGGAATGGAGTCAAAGCACGGGATCAAGATTCAAGATATCCTCGAGTACCTCAAGTCTAAGGATACTTGCATCATTGCTATGATGAGATTATCAACGACACTAGATAAGATATCCATGTGATGATCTCATGGCGGGTCATCCAATGAACCTACTACCACTAGTAAGCATCCACATGTCAATTCTAAATATCTCATATTTACGTTTACGAGATCCACCGCTGATCCAATCAAGGAATATGACATGTGCTAGTCTATCCGGATTAATGATGTCCGGTCTCATTAATCCTTTGACTAGGAAAATTTAGAATCTTGACACAATTGCACATGATAGGAACCTCGGTAGTATGATCACATCATAATTTCCTTCATGCTATGTCATATATCATGGACTTCATTAATCGATTAAAGATCCAATCAATTCATAAATAATGTTCATGAACATCAAATTAATGAATTATGTCTTTTCTTTATTTATTCATTCGACCGCACACGATTGTGAATAAACGCGCTAAAGGGATTGCCTTTTAGGCACAAATAAACAAGATCGATCCTTAAATAAGTCGACTTATGCAATGTACAAGTCGACTTATCGGTACTTTTCAAGAACAAGTCGACTTATCAGTAGTACAAGTCGACTTGTACTTACACATACATCTGGGAGAGGCAGCCAGAAATTATAAGTTGAAGAGCATCCATTACAATATGCTGTCATCTTTCTATGGGGTTCCCAATAAAGTCTCTTTAAACTTCATTCGGGAATTCTACGCCACTCTTCAGACATTTCCTTTGAATGAACTAAATGATGATCAACTCATGATGACATGCTTCCCATACATATTGAAGGATCGGACCAAGGAACGTTTGATGACCCTTCCATTCGATTCATTGACTACATGGGAGGAAATGTACAAAAATTTCAAGGAAAGTTCTATTCCCACTAGAAGACTTCAGAATTGCGGACAAAGATAGCTACCTTCACTCAGATGGAGGAAGAGCCATTCCATGAGGCATGGCAACGCTTTAAAATTCTGCTAATTTAGTGTCCACACCATCACTTTCCACTCCATATACATAACCAGTTCTTTTATGATGGATTGACACAACAGTGTCAGTACACAGTGGAAAATGCAGCTAGAGGAGCTATGAGAGAGACGACGGCCGAAAAAATGTATGAAATCTTCAAGATGTTGGGGGCCAATTCTCAACAAAAGAGTATGAGGGGAAGAAGAGCTACAGTTCATGAAGTGAGCACGAATCGAGAATTGGATATACAGTTAGCTGAGTTAACAAGGAATATAAAGATGTTAACTACAAGACAACCCAAAAATGTTCCAAATCAAAAGGTATGTGGTATATGTGGACTTCTCTTAAGTTGTGTAGAATTACGAATTTTAGGTATTTTGGATTATACCCGATCTAATACATGACCATGTATTAGACCGTTTATCTTTCTGAACCTAAAAATTACTATAAAAAGACGTGTTCAGAGGCAAATTGGGAGGAGTAGGTAGCTTAAGGATCGATTTTGATTTAGATAAGAAAATTGGTTTCATGTTCTATCATATGTAACTAAATTCTTTTAGTGCCTAAGTTAGATGAGCCCTAATTTTATGCAATAACATGTTTTGATTCTTTTATTAATGTAATTGTTTGCATTTATATATTGTAATTCAATTACGTGTTTATTATATATTCTAATAGATCTGAAATATTATGGAATAATCTAATTTCATAACATAGAGATTGAGAAATCCTGTGTGTGAATATATCTACATAATTGGAAGGTGTCGATTGCAATCCTAGAAGAGGCCTCCATCCAAATAGAAGAAGTAGAGAAGTGGCAGGAGGTAATTGAAGAAGATGAGCTAGAAACCTTTGTCAAGGAAAAAGTGGAAAAAGAGTGGACAAAGGTGGTTGTGGAAGAAATGATGGAGGACCCAATTAAGGAAACTACTAATGAGGCATTGGTAGTGACCTTGACCTTAAATATGGAGGGTTCCCACTTTCACAAAGACAAATTGTTCGAGTCAACTGATGATTCATTGTTGGATCCCGTTCCTGGAACCAAACCCTTGCTTTGATATCACAATATGTTGGACTCCGCTTGTAGAGCCCAACTTTGAATCATGAAACTTGACCATCATCAGTTCATCTTTATGCTTTGATATTAAACATATTGGACCCTGATTTCGGAGTCCAATGATCATTTCAGAGTTATAAGCCTTGAGCTGATAACCCTATCATCTCACAAAGGTGGTGTGTTTACACTAACCAATCACCAAAATCATAATTTGACTTCTTCACAAAAATTGAGGCTCTAAGTCTTTATTTTAATTTGAATTAAGAACTATCTCAATTGGAGTTCTAAAGATCAAGATATGCTTGAAAAGCCAAAGTGTATTCATACTCCAATCATGCTCTCTAAACCGGCCCCTCACTATCTTTCCATAAATCTTTTCCAAATCAACTCCAAAAGATACCAATTTTTACTGAGAGATATAGACATGTGTTAGGAAGCTATCGCTTCAAGAATCGCTTTATTCGAAGGTCGGATGAGGGAGTTATGACCAAAAGAAACTAACATGTTTATGTCCTTAATCATTCTGTACCTCTCTTGGAGCAATTGTCGTAACTTTTTCTAAAATGTCTGATTGAGTTAGTTCTTGGGCCATTTGAAAGTAGACTTCAATATCTATAACTTTCATGAAGAACAAAAAGTGAGATTCTACATCTAAAAGGGTCAAAAATCGCAATTTACTGAAGCTGACCCGTGAATGTCCGTTTAACGGACATCCATGTCTGTTTAACGAACATTGTCAGGGTTGGGAGTCCATTTTTGTAACATCCCGTTATCGGAGTGACGGGTAGATTGGTAATTCGGATCGGGTTAGGATTTGGTACAGGCAAAGTATTGCATTGCACATGCATTACAGTTTTGATAGTCATTGATAAATGATTATTGACTGCATAAGTATATATATATGTACATACATGTATGACAATTCCCGACTTGATTGTGAAATTGGAAATTGGTTATAATTGGTCCGATGTGAATTGGCTTAATTGTGCAATTGGGAATTTATCAAAATTGTATATATAAGATTTGGTTTGTGAAAATTGGATATTTAGTAAGTGTATAATTGAGTTTTGAATATGAAATTGGAATGAAATGGATTATAGAGAAAGGGAAATTGGAAATTGAGTATAGGAATGAGCATTTCCTAATTTTGTGAATTTATGAGAATTTTTCTGGAATTTTTAGAGTAAGAGATCCAGACCGGAAAATTAGCTTAGTGGTGATTTATTTGATTCCGAGTCCGAGAATGAATGGTTATTGATATGGAACAATTGGAATTATGATTTTGGGAGTATTGTTAATGGTTATTGCGAAATTGGGAGAAAAATGGAATAGAAATCGGATTTGTTAGACCCTAAGAATTGGACATGAGTCAAATGATTATATATATATATGTATAAGCTTAAGAGAGAAGCTTAATTGTTCATTAAGCTCATCGACGATCGTGGGTGAGAAAAACTTGGGATTTGGAGTTCTTGAAGGATTTTCAAAGGATTGAAGCTTGAATCAAGTAAGTTTCTATGCGTTTATAAGTTAAATCGTTTGATTTGATCATAGATTTGAGTAAGAAATTGTTTAGAAATTTGGAAAATGTCGATGATAGAGTTTTCGTTGGTTTTGATTTGGGTTTTTGATGAAAAATGGTTTAAATGATGGATTGAGGTTAGAAATAAGTTGGGTTTAAGGTTTAAAACTGATTGAGAGTGTTTAGAATGAATTTGGATGAGTTAGATCAGAAAAATCTGAGAAATTTCTGGGTTTCTGTCGCGATTTTGCGATCGCACGCCGCGACGTGCGATGAACACGCCGCGGCGAGCCAACCCAAAGGCGCACGTCATGATTTAATTAAAAATATTTTAATTTATGCGCTTGGCGAGGAAGACAAGGCATACGCCATGACGACGCTGCGTCAGACGTCATGACGTGGGATCTTGATTCATTGCTGGCGATGCCTTGCGAGGATGCTTTCGAAAATGAATTTGAGGTTTTGAATTGGAGAATTTTGGGATCTAATTTGGATTGGTTATGGATCAAAATGGCATTTAAGAGAATAGGAATTGAATTTGATGATTATCGGAAATTGAGTGGTGTTTAATTGGAATGTGACCTTAGAGTAAGGAATTGAATTATGGCATTGAGAACTGCTCGAATTAGAGTGAGAGTGATCATATTGAGAAATTCAGAATATGATTGGGAATGTCATAACATGTATAGTATTTATCGAAATTGCTATTGATTATTGAATTTGGCATGATTGGTAATGTGATTTATTTGATTTGATATAGAGGTTCGATGGATCGTCATTCCACGGACAAGATTGGGACTTCAGTGCGGTAGTTTCGGAAGTGCGGTGAGTAACCTAGTTGGTTTCTCAACCTATATGTGTTACATTTGTGTACATATGCCATGTGGAGATACGGATGGATATGTGTGATCTGTTTTGATTGATTTCAACCATGGGTGTTCAAATATTGGATTGAGATATGGAAGTGCAAATGTGAATAAATGTGCATAAATGCAATAGTGAATCGAATTGTAAAAGTGTTAGTGAAAGAAATGAGATATGACTGTGAAATGTGAATGACATATGCACTCATGCATAATTAAATGATCAGATAATGATAGTTGTTGACCCGAGACGCCATCAGATATTTGAGGACGCCATGTAAAACCCAAGAACACACGCCATGAAGAAACTCGCAAACACCTACGGGTGGGGTGTGGGGTCCTATTATGTGAAAGGGATTAGTGTATACCCAGCGGGCTCTCCTATCCCTAATGTGAGTGGGCAGTAGTGCATACCCAGAGGGCCCTCCTACTTGCCAAAAATGTGATTACTGATTTCTGATTGCGCTCGGTCACAACGATGAAATGAAATCGAAAGTGTCACATGCATCTGATATGTAAATGATCTAAAGTGAACTGTGTGAAAGTGAAATTGAATGCATGTGAATATATGAAAGTGTGTATATGAATTGTGAATGCATGAGTTGGGTGAACCATCGATGATGGTTTCTCACTGAGTTCGCAAACTCACCCAACATTGCAATTATTTTTTTCAGGAAGTGAAGAGTACCCCGTTAGACACACGGGAGTATGTCTACCGCTAGCAAGCCAGAGTATCGGGTCGGGATCAGTGTCGTCACATCTGCATTAGAGTAGTGAATTGTTTTAGTGGGCCCCTTTTGATTTATGTGTACTTGTATGGTATAACTGAAATTGGTTTATAATAGAAATTGTTTTGTAATTGCAAATGTTTTGTTATAATTGGGCCAAATCATTATTGTTTTGCACACTCAACTGTTTTCGTAAGAAAAGAAAAATGTCATATCGAGTTTTAAAAAGGTAGTGATTGTTCTAGTACGCCACCCTCGCGGGTCACGGGCTCGGATATCACTGTTGATGTCGGGTTCGGGTCTCGTCGGGAGTGGGGTGCTACATTTTTAGCCGAGAAGGTACGTTTAACAGACATAGACTGGCTTAGGAGCCCTTTTTTACCCGATAAGGTCTATTTAATGGAACTAAAGTCCGTCTAACGGATATAGGGGTTCCCAAAATCCCTTCAAAGCCCTCTAATGCTTCCTACATCCAACATAACATCATATTCACTCATAATCTTCCTCATTTCACTTCTTCTAATGTAATAACACTTCTAAAAAATTCAATTATCAATTTGGGTGCATCAAACTCCCAAAATTCAACTTAAATTACTCATCACAACCACACACTCTCATCATTCACCATGATTGTCATGTTTAAACTTCCTATGCAGCATCTTCACTTATAATGCTCATATATTTTCACTCCGTTTTCCTAAATTTACATACTTTATAACGTCGAAAAGATAAGAGGATCATATATAACTTTTTTTAAGACAACTTGGTCAAAATCATCATAGATTAATACAGAATTTCTCCTGAATTAAGAACACACATTTTACCCTCATGTAAAATTTTAAATTTATCCCAACTTCACTTTCTCTATCACACATCATTAATAACAATTTAACTACCAATTAGAATTCATCAAACTCTCAACCTCAATTCATTTGACTCTTCATATTCAACATCATCTCATCATTTATACCATTCCTATGTGTCTTTTCCATAACATCTCATTGATGTGAATATATATATATATATATATATCAACCATTCATGCTCAACATTCATCATAGTCATCCATATACAAATTCGCATTTCATGTCCATACGCAAATCCGTTTTTCATCAACATCATAAATTAAGAGTTTTACAAACTTTAATGGAATTTCGAGCCATATTACATCATCAATACATTAATATTCCAAAATCCCCAAATTACATAAGATACTTGAAAGATAATTTCTCAAAAATGCAATTACAACTTTGTTTACATAAATCACTCCAAAACAAAACAAAACATGCAAAATCGAATTTATTCTTAGATTCACTTTCACTTGATCTCTTGCTTATCACCTGAATAGGGGAAAGAGAGTGGGGGATGAGTTTTAAAGCTCGTAGGTCACATGTTTATAACGAAAAAATAAGCAAATCTATTCAAAAGTTCATTGTCATAGAAAATTCTTGTTGAAATCCATAAAACACCTGTTTCTCAAGATCTCATCATGTAGTCACATTTACAAACCACAAAACATGAATGCATCAACTTGTTCATATATCCTACACATATAGGCATATTATAATGGTTTGGGTAGATCCATAAACATGACGTACTACACATTTCCACATAGTGATCCTGTGTAATCGTGAATTCTTGAGGGAGTCCTTGAGGGAGCTCCGTGCCACTAGCAGGTAGGCATGAGAAGCCTTTTCTTGATCAATGTGCACATGGCATTTCTTGGATGGACTACCAAAACCCACACAGCATGTATTTCAAACTTGTTGCCCAAAATGACACTTTTCGAAACTTGATTTTTCATAAACATGAGGTATTTCGAAAACAATTTCCAAAAACATGATTTCATAAGCATTTAATCCTTTTAAAAAAATCATTTTTATAAATCATCACACAATTCACATATCAAACATGTAGCAATTCTGCAATTCATTCAAGACACAATTAATGCAACACTTTTGATGCAATTTAAATCATTAAATTTCCTTGATTTAAAGAAAACAAAAGTGGCTTATTTACTCTATTATAAATATGGAACCTACCTTAATTTTCCTTGCTTGAAAACCTTGCTAAAAAAACCTTTACTTATCCTCCTCTTGCCCCTTTTGATTTTCTTCAACATTGACAAAAATCCCCAAATCAATAGACATTCTAATTGAGAAACCCATAAGACATATTCATAAAATTGATTATAGAATCCTTAAACCCATACATTTCTTAAGCTATATGAACCAAAATCTCTTAAAAATCCAAAATATTAAACATAAGCTTACCTTGAATCTTCACCAAGTGAAGATTTTATTGGTTCATATGGAAGCTTTCATCTTCTTCCACCTTTTTCTCTTCTTGAACAACCATAAATTCCTTCTTGAAAGCCAAGCAAAGTTGAAACTATAGTTTCTTTCTTCTTCTTCTTTTTCTTCTCTCCTTTCTCTCTTCTCTACTACTCTCTCTCTCTTCTCTTCTCTCAATTTCGTGCTTCCTTCTTCTTTAAAAGTCAAACAAACATTCTTATTACAATTATGCCATTAATGAGTCTAAATTGACCCTTTTGCCCTTCTTTCAAAGCCTTATAACTTAAATGCTTAAGTGACTTGCCAATTTTGCCCCTCATGCAATCTTGCCACCTTAATACTATAATTCAACTAACCCACTTCATAAAACCTTACTCACATTAACATGTTAATTAACTCCACAAAATTACTCTATTAAGACCTTAAAATTCACTTAATTCATGGCGTAACTTCTTCCAAAAATCAAGACCTTTTTCTGATCATGTAATTGAAGGAATTAGATAACACTTCCTTCTAGAGCAATGTTCTTCATTGTCATCAATTTTCTAATGAAATCAAAATCATTCAATTTAGTTCAGAAATCTAAAAGTCACATCTCAAACTTTTCCGAACTGTTCTTATACTGAAACAATATTCTGTAGTCAACTTTTATCAAAAAATTGATATTCTTAGAGATTGAATTAAAACTCAATTTCATCATAAAATTTGTAGCTCTATCTATCTAGTTTACTCCAAATCAAATATCATCTCATTTGGATAACTAGAGAAAAAGTTATGGCTAAAAAATTGAATCACACTTAGTGAACATGTGTTCAACTACATTTTCCAGCTTATGACTTCTAACATTTCACATATAATAGTTCTAACTTCCAAGAAAAGTTTGGGGTCCAACATTCATGGAGTTTTGTTATTCCCTCTTTTATTATTTGTCAGTAAAAAGGGCATTAATGCATGCAATTGGATTTATTAATGTGATAAATGATGTCTTTGTTATTATCTTGTAATAGGTAGCTTATGTATAGGCTACAAACCCTTATGGAAAAAAACAAGTGGAAGCAAACCACTAATCATAAACCCACGATGAGGGTAAACATGCAAGTTATGTTGAGGTAACGATGTTAAAGAAGCGCCACATGGGAGGTGATTCATAAGTTTGTTTTAGTTTTATTTCAATTTCCATATTATTTTCTTTTAACTTTTATGTTAGTATAGATTTTAATTAATTAATTTTTTGATGTGTTTTAAGATAGAAGGATTAAGCATCTTAGAAAAAATTGCATATAATTAACATGTTAGGGTATGAGTGTTTATGATTTATAATGTTAAAGTGCAAAATTTTCATGTTTGAGCATTGATTTTTAAATTTGTAAACATTTAGAGAGTTACACATTTTGATACACGCCTGTGTATCAAGACATGATGGTAATTCAGTGATGTGTACAATTTGATGCACGACCCTCTCACGAGACACCTTAAAAAACCCTAATTTCATATTTTTCTTTCTTTCCTTTCCTTCTCTCGCTATGATCATCACTTTTGTTTTCTCCAACCCCAATTTTTGCATTTTTCTTGCCATCTATCAACACTCAAGTAAGTACTCTTATTAATTTCAATTGTTTATGCATGGTTAATTAGGTGTTTTGCATTATTTAGCTTAATTATGGGTGAAAATATTTGAATTGAGAAATAAGAGATTAAGTGAATTATTGTTATCTATTGCCTAATTATAGTTTGATAGTTGATTATTTTCAATACCCAATTGATTTTCTAACTTAATTTGATAAATTGCATGAAATTTGGGTGAAAAATTCAATCTAATTTGCATAAAATTGTGATTTTTGCTTACTAAGCATTTAGTTTATGATAATTTGTGCATTTAAATAGGTTAACTAGTCAATCTTAATTAAGGTATGTTTAATTGCATGAATTTATTGTTTACTTGCGTCAATTTTTGTGTAATTGTGACTTTAGGTTTTTTATTTCAATTTTAAAGTTAGAATTGTAAGTTAACAATTAATTTAGTTTATCTGTTAGTTACACAATTTCTAAGCGTACCTTCGTAATTTATATGTCAATATTCTTACACTTGTTTAAAGTTATAAGCAAATGACAAGGTTACAACATGAAAGGAAACTTTAAGAAAAAGGCAACGAGGTGAATCCTCTACTATACTCCAGTCCCCATAAAGGTTGTGGATATTACCGTTGAACGCTAGGGCCTAGGAGGAACAATATTAGTGGCTGAAGGATACGAAATTTAGCATAAACAAATATATCTACTGAAAACATTGGAGTAGGTTGGCTTAGCCCAATAAGTTAGAGAGCTTATGGAAGTAGAAGCATGGTCCCGATTCTTTAAAATCGTCGAACCTTCATTTAGAGAGCTCACCTTAGAGGTCCTCTCTACATTCTTTGTGGAGAAGGGATATTATGACGGGGATTGCCCGAATACAATCCAGTTCAAGATGATGGGGGAGATGCATCAGATCAGCTACATCGAGTTCTCCATCACCATGGGTCTGTACAACCAGGAGTACATTAGGACACCAGAGTACCTTTATTATGGACCTAGTTTCAATTTATTCGCCATCAAAATAAAGATAGGAAGATCAATGTGTTAGACCTTACATGAGCCAACTGGATGCATTTTATCGGCTACCATTGAAGCTGGAGATGATGACCAAGGTAGCATTTAATCTGGCAGTGATGCAACAGATAAGCATGGTATGTTGATGTTAGGGTCCCATCGGAGACATCTATAGACTTATTAGGGAACCTAACGAGCCAACAGTGGAGGGGGGACATAGGAAGGAGGCATCACAACCACTGTCACCACCATCTTAGACTAGTGGGATTGCACTGGAGGATTGGGACCAACTGGCGATAAATTGACCAGAGAGATAATAGGCGGAGTTTATGTAGAGGATGAGCAGACTCTAGACCTTAGTTGGATGGATGGGAGATTTATTGTTACCAACGGTGAACCGTCAGGGCATTACTTTCTAGCCACCATAATCCAACATGGGTTCTTCTTTTTCAGCTCCTCTACTATAGCACCTCACCCTCGCAAGACACGTACCCAACATCCTGAGTGATATTCGAATGCGAATCCTACAAAAGTGGCATGCTAGAACAATCAAAACTCATTGAAACTTAGGACATTTTTTTCACATTTATTATACACATATGCGGAAAGCAGTAATCAAATCAGACTCATACTTTTATTTGATAAAAGTAGAAATCACAATTGTCATTACACTTTGATCAATTTTTTTTGCAAAGCATTTCTAATTTTCACTAGTTATTACACACAGAAATATTTGAATACACATTATATAGAAATCGCAGAATATACAAATTTATACAAAAATAAGAAAATACAAATGCAGACACAAACTGATCCTGACTTCTACTTCTCACTTGAATGTGGTGGCTATACTCCCATTTGCCTAACAGGGCAACTCTTCTGAGCCTGAAAAATATTGCAAATTTTGGGTGAGTTTTGCTAACTCAGTGAATGACCATCCTCATTGGCTCACTCATCACATAAAACATACAATTCACATTCGCATCTCATTCATAATCACATAATTCATAATATAAACAAACAAGCAATAAAGTAAGACCATCTAGATCTACTCATAGTATGCTCTAGATTAGCATTAGCTTCCATGATCTGGAAATATCTAAATAAGGATGTTTGTCCTGCACATCCAAATTTTGCAATATACACATTACACACACACACACATTCATAACTTTGCACAATTATTAGCAATTATTTATGTAAAAATGTGTATTTGGACTATGTACAATGCATGCTCAATGACAATCCCGAGTATATTATTAAACTTAATATCTTATGCTCATTTTCATTTCATAATTCAATCACTTATCATTTCTTTTGTAGCATTACTTGCTCTTATTATCAAATTCTCATTCACTTAAACTTGATACACTTTACTCCGCTTCTTTGAATCACAACCTCAATCATGTAAATATATTTATTCCCAAACAAACACATGTATTTGGTACTTTGATATCAATAATTCATTCACTAATATTATTCCAACATTACAAGATCATACATTATCAAAACTCTCCTTTCTTCTTATAAATTTCTCCAACTTTCTAGACCTTCGGGTCTATTTTCCATGATTAATTAGACAATCCAAATGAAGTGATTTGGTAGCACTTTTTTCTAGAAAAATTTTCCCATTGTCTTAAATTTCTAATGACACCAAAATCATTTAATTTGGTTTAGTATTTTGAAAGTTATACCCCAAACATTGTCAGACTATTCTTATTCAGAAATAGTGCATTATACTCAACTTCCATCTAGAAATTGAAATTCCTAGTGACTGAATTAAAATTTGAATTCTTCACATAATTTGTATTCCTATGTCTAGTTTACTTTAAATAAAAAATAATCCAATTTGGATGATTATAGAACAAGATATTGTCAAAATACCAAAGTATGTTCAATAAAATATTCCAGTTCATACTATTCCAATAGATTCCCTCTCTCTCATTCAACCAATATTTTTTCAAATCAATCTAGAATGCTACAAATTTTTATGAAGAGGTAGAATAATGTGTTTAGAATCTATTGGTTTAAGAATCAAGTCATTTGGAGGTCTAGAGAAGAAGTTATGATCAAAAGAAGCAAGATTGTTCAATTGCAAAATGCTCTCGACTATCAGAGAACACAATGTCACGATGTGACAATTAAAATCATGCTAGTCCAACAATCGACTCTCACGGGCATAAGAGAGAAAAGTGACGAGTGTAACAAATGAAAAATCACAGGTGTAAGGGAGAGTCACAGGCATGAGAGAAGAAAAAAAGAGGGAGTCGCGATCGCACTTCGTCACGGTTGTGACTTCTGTTTAATGATGGAAGTTTCAGACTACATTTTTACCCCCTTTTCTCGAATTTTTCTTCATCATTTCCGTCTCAATTTTATCACTCAATCTATCTACACTGATTTTATATGTCTATAATTTTTGGTGGAGATGTAGATCAATGTGTTTCGAATCTAATGGTTCAAGTCCCATGTCATTTGGAGATCGGGAGAACAAGATATTGCCAAAAAATCGAAAGCTCTTTGGAGTTTTTACTAACAAGGAAGTCGCAATTATGCATGAGCACGATCGCGATTTTGAAATCAACATTCAGAGTTGCGATCGTGCTTTAACACGATTGCTTGCTCTTTCCTATCCTTTCTTTTGCACGTTGCGACTTTCCTCTTTTGTCTGGAGAATCACGATCGTTCTTTTCCTATCCTTTCTTACAGAAACGTGATTGTGCGAAAGCACGATTGTGACTTTCCTTTTTTGTCTGGAGAATCGCGATCGTGCTTTTCCTATCCTTTCTTCCATAAATGCGATTGTACAGAAGCACGATCGTGAGTTACCCTTTCCTTCTGAACCTCTGCATTTTTTTTCCTTCTTTCTTTTATTCTTAATCAACTTCTCTAACTCATCTCTACTACATTTTCGACTTTCAGGCAACAAAATCATTCACAATCCACTCCAAAAATCTAGATTCAAACATGACATTAAAATCAGAAAATTCATCTCTCATCTTTCTCATTTTCAACATTTCCTTCCGCTACTGAATTTTTTTCATCTTATATATATTTTTCATTTTCCTCTCTAACTTTCATTTAACTATAATCTTTCACAAACAATATCCAAAATCCATACTTAAACAAAATTATTAAGAACAAAAAAAGATCATTTATGCATTTTGACATTTTCGATATTTCTTCATTGCTGCACTTTTTTTTGGACACTCTTTCATCTCCATCAACACTTTCATTTCATCTTAATTTATCATTTTAATCATTCCCATATAAGAGCATCAACTTACACCTATTTCTTAACTCTAAAACTCATTTTTAGTTAATATCACAAAGCACTCAAAACTCACGTATACGGTGAATACACAACCGTAAATAAATCACTCGTTATTTTCTCTAAATTTTTCTGCACCTGTTTAAGCACGTTTTCGTTGATCTTTCAACTCCAAAATTCATTTTAACACTATCTCATAACATTTTTATCATCAAATACGTAAAAACCACAAATTTATATTTTCATTTTAAACCTACGATGTTCATGAAAATAACTATTTTCTCATGATCATGAAATGACAAATAAATCACCATTTTGTTTCATAAACCAACAACTCAAAAAATTTAACAAGATACTTACTTGTTAAAATTCCAAATTTGTCAAAATCTCAAAAAGTCCTAATTCCTCATGCAACTACGTACATCATCTTGAAGGTGGTTTGGGTTAGGTTTTTCTTGAGGTAAAAGAAATAGATAACAAAGTAGGAGTGGTAATAGACAGAAGAAAGCAAGATTTAACTTTGGTGAAGGTTTAATGAAAAACTTTGTGTAAAGGAGCAAGCTTGAAAAAAACAACATCGAAGAAGATATTTTTAAGACAAGAACATTATTTGGTCTTTCAAAGTTAAGAAAAACACGACATAGTCTGTAGCACCCTTACCATAGGACATATACCGGGACGCCCGTAGGTCATTCCGATACACACCCTACGATAAGAGTGCGCTACGAACCATCATTAACACTTCACATGGCATCAATATCATAAAGCATCACTATTGAAAATCACTAATTTTTGAAACCATAAAATTTTCTCATTTTATATCATCAAAAACAGTAATTTACATAACTGTTAGTTTTTTTCATTGTCTGTACATAGCTTCAAAGAAAACTACTACAAAAACCTAACTAGGTCATCCCTAAAAAATGTCAGCTGACCGACCTGTGTGCCATGACTTCTCTTGCCAACACGATCTACACGGCAGGAAAAATTCCTCTGGAGCTAGGAGTCTACTCTCTCGGTCCTGAAAAAATAATTTGCAATTTTGGGTGAGTTTGCGAACTCAGTGAGGAACCATCATCGATGGTTCACCCAATTCATGCACACACAATTAGATCACATTTATACCATAATAATCCATTCAGAAGTACCACATGATTATTCACATGGGCATAAAGCAATTTACTTTTCACCCAATCAAAACATTCAATCAAATGCATGTGTAATGCGTATGTGACCCTTTTTTTTCCAATTTATTACGTTATTGTGATCGAGCGCCTAAACTGTCCCATTAAGG
Source organism: Erythroxylum novogranatense (assembly GCA_029891385.1). NCBI lineage: Eukaryota > Viridiplantae > Streptophyta > Magnoliopsida > Malpighiales > Erythroxylaceae > Erythroxylum > Erythroxylum novogranatense. Next base: position 47,780,978 of record CM057235.1, on the reverse strand, counting down.
GCGCATTAATTGGTGAGCCTGAGGCTCTGAGTCACTGTGAGCTCGAGGCCCAATTATGTTGAGCTTGAAGCTCTCGGTGGCTGCTCCGGTCACAACTGTCAAATTACTGATCATGCATTTATGCATGGGATGCATATGACAATATAAAGAAAAGCCCACATCCAAATTCATCCCAAATCAATGCAGTCAACAAATAGTTCACAAAATCATAATCACAACAGAACACTCCTATGTCATAATCTCCCATATACATCGGACACCTTCGGTCCGGAATATAGGCATAGACAAACGCAATAGTCTTACCATTATTCTCCACAGTTATATAAGTGCAAAATATAAACAAATTATAATTGAGAAACCATCTAGGTTACTCACCAAATAGCTTCCGAGCTAATGCCGGCAAGTCTCGACAACGTTTGTGGGATGATGTTCCAACTGTGCCTCTATAATAATCACAATATTCACATGTCACCAAATGCACAATTAGAAATATTAAATAATGCACATGTAGCAATTTAGATGTGTACAATGCATGATCGTGACATTCCCGGCATTTCCCATAATTCACATCACAAAAGATTCCCTTATGTCTTAGGAACCTATAGACATCAGAATTACTCAATTTTGGACCTCTATAGGTCCGGATATTGCCAAACTTTACTCGATTCTCTCACTTGGATTCAACCCCTAAATCTAAATTAAATCCCACAAAGTCCACAATTCTACATGAAGAGGTAGATAATTGTCTTATGAGTTCGACGCCTAAAGAATCAGGTCAATCGAAGGTCAGATGACGAAGATATAAGCAAAAGAAGCTCTAGGATAAAACAAAAGGTAAGAGGGTTTGCACTTATTTCCCTCTCTTCACCATCTGAATTTCTAACATGCATAACTTTTACACACTTATCCACAATTGACAAACAAGGTCTCATTGGAAAGGTAATAAGAAACCCTACAAGTTCCATGAAGGGCTCACAAACCAATCTCACCTATAAGGGTGCTAAAAACTACTTCAAAGTTACTGCCCATAAATGACCATATGAACAGTAATTGTGTTCTTCCAATCCTCATAACTTTTTACTCATAACTCCAAATAAGGTAAATTATACACCATTAGAAAGCTCTAAACATTTTCTACAATCTTTAAGAAGACCCCCAAATCCAATTCAATCTATAAGAGGGTTAAAAATACAAACAAAAGTTCTTCCCAATGAAACAGTAAAACTACCATATGAATAGTAACTGCACTCAACTACAAAAATCCTATATTTCCATTCCTTATGCCAAAAATTCCAAAATTTATGTCAAAAGAAATATCAAAACATTTTCTACAAGTTTCATGAATAACTTGGAAGCAAAATCAACCTCTAAACAACTCAAATTCTCAAGCAAAGCTTCTGCCTATAAAAGTCTCATTCTCACAGTAATAGAATCTTCCAACATTCATAAATTTCCAACCCATTGTCAAAAAATTACATACCATATAGAAATAAAAAGCTCAGACAATATACTACAATTCTCAAGAAGGACTTTAAAGCAAATTCCCATCCAAACTAGGTCAAATACTCTCATTAAGGTGGCTGTCCTGTTAGGGTTCATGAAATCAACATTTAACCTAAACTATAACAAAATTTTACAAATTTATATCTAACAATCCTTACATCCAAAATTCACATAAAATATCTCATTAGAAATTTAAAACAATCCTGGACAACTTTTCAGAAGGTCATGGGAGCCAATTTCACCTTTAACATTCCCAAATAAATATCAGAACATAAAAAGCACAAAACCTATACACATAAAGTCACTTACACACAAAACACATTTTTAGCTGAATGACCATCTAAACATTAACACACCATAACTTTCAACGTACAAATAAAAAAAATTCATACCTAGTGGCGTTAGAAAGCTAATACAAAAATCTTCAACTCTCATGAAGACCAAAGTAGCAAATTCAATCCTAAAAAATTCATCAAAGTTTCAGGTCACAAGGTTCGGATACTGTTCACACAGCACCTAACAATTCACTTTGCATGCCAAAATTAAAATCCTTAAGGTCAGAATTGGACAAAACTTCCTTCATATGAAATCTGGCCATACTTCTTAAGTTTAATTTAAAACAAATCTCAGCTCAATTGGACAACCATATCAAAAGTGATGAGCCAAACTCTGAAACCTACACAAAGTCACATTTTCCAGATTTCCTCCCTACCTCAACTCTTTTCATTTCATCACTTTACCTACATCAATATGCATCCATTTGGACCTCTAATTTAGCCATAAGTTCATCACAACATTTACTTGCATAATTAACCAAGATTTGGCAGCACATAACTGTTAGAGTAGTGCCCTAAAGGCAATCCCCTTTAGCGCTTTTTGTTCATAGTCATGTACAGACTTTATGAATAAATAAAGAAAGGCATGTTTCATTTATTTGATATTCTTTATGAATTGATATTGATCTTTAATCAAATTAATGAAGTCCATGATATATGACATAGCATGAAGGAAATTATGATGTGATCATAATCCGAGATTCCTATCATGTGCAATTATGTCGGTGTCTAAATTCTCCTAGTCATAGGATTAATGAGATGGACATCATTAATCCGGATGACTAACATATGGCATACTCCTTGATTGGATCAAGCGGTGGATCTCGTAAACCGTAAATATGAGATATTTAGAGTTGACATATGGATGCTTACTAGTGGTAGTAAGTTCATTGGATGACCTACCATGAGATCATCACATGGATTTAATGTCAGTGATAATCTCATCATAGCAATGGTGCAAGTATCCTTAGACTTGAGGTACTCAAGGATATCTTGATATCTTGATCCACGCATTTTGACTCCATTCCTTGTGGCCTTCCGAGAGGTTACTCATAGGTGGTGCTTGGGTACAGTTTGAGGTATTGAAGGTAATTGAGTAGCCAATAAAGGATTCATCATACGTGAGAATGTAAGAGATACCCTGGCCTCTTGTCAGGATCATTACTTTAAAGTCTCTGGCCAGAGCATGACTATGTCATGAAGAGTGTCTTCATGGACATATAAAGTAATGAGTCCTCAGACAGGAACTGATTTCACTTGGGCTAGACTTAGTCTAGTAAGAGTTGACATATTAGCCATACTCATAACCAAGTGGGGTATAGGATGATGAAAGGACGAATTGCACAGTAATTGTCAATGGAAGGGTTCGTGATCTGGTTCGTGATGAATTCATCAAACCGATTAATTTTCGGTCAATTGGGGGTCATGATGTGTTGCTAGATACCGCTCATGACTTACTCAGATTAATTGTTAATCTAAGTGGCCAACATAACCGGAAACCTAAAGGGTCACACGCATAAGAGTGACTCAGAGAATCTGTAAAATAGTAATTGGACAGAGTTCCAATTATGGAGAGCATTAGGATGAAATGGATCCCGATGAGATCGAGATATGTCCCGATGAGATCGCGACATCGATATTGCTGAAAAAGGTTTTCGGTGGTTTTTCCATGCCGGGGCCTGGTCCAGTGTGACTGGACCACTTCAGCAATATATATATACATATATATATGATTAATTAATTAAATAATTAATATATATATATATATATATATGTGTAATACGTGGAAAGGGAGGAGGAGAAGCATGGAAGCTTCTTTTGGAAGCTTAGTCATCATCTTCATTTAATTACTAAAAGACAAAATGATATAAAGAAAGATGAAAAGAAGATGATGTTCGTATGGCTTGATAGAAAGAAGAAAAGAGAGAGTCTTTTCTTTGTAAAAAAAAGAAGTGTTCTTCGTTGGTTATGAAAGAGGGAGAAGGTTTTTGTGAAAAACCTAAGTCTTTCATCTCTCATCTCCATCAACATTCAAGTCTTCATCTTCTCCTCCAAGCTTCTTCTTCATCTCTTCAACGTGATCCAAGCTCTCCAGGACAGAGGTAGGCTCTAGCAGGCTTTATTCTGTTCTAGCTATTTCTGGGTCAAAAGGGTTTGACTCGGTTAGGTTTTCTGATCTCTGCGTGGATACCTTTAGAGATAGTCTCTATTGGCTATTCAGGTTTGAGGTTTTCATACCGACACCGGGATCCTGGGTTTCGGGAAGGTCCCGGGAATAAAATTTTTTTGTTTCCGCTGCTGGAACATGTGATGTTCCTCCGGGATTTTCCTACAGTGGTATCAGGCGTGCGGTGTCGTGTATGAAGCTTTAATCAAGCTAGATCATAAACCCTAATTGCTTGTGATGTTGTAGCATGCATTCTGTTCAGATTTCGAATTGCTATAGAGATAGGGTTTTCGAAATTTTTCTGCCCAGGAATGTTCATAACATGTTAGAGAATATGTCTATGAATTTTCAGAATTTATCGATTTGATTAGATAAAGTTTTGCTAATTATTTCCCTAAGCTTACAGATGCTGTTTTTGAAACGATTCTGTGAACAGGCAGTAGTATAAAATCAAGAATAAATTATAGAAAAATCTTTTTCTGGATTTTCCTTCACCTAAATGTCTCTAAGATGTTGGTGAATGTCTGTGAGCATGGAAATTGGATTTCAAGGTGATTGGATATTTATTTTCGATTTTATTCTATGCTGTTGGGAATTGCTGTGTTGATGAACACAGAATTTTAATCGGTTTTGTTATTTTGGTTGACTGAGTTTTTGATGGCCTAAAATCCTGAAAAAATTCAGGTAGCATGTTCTGAACATTTAGTAACCTATATAATTTTCTCAAAATTTATTGAAATTGTTTCATTGATCATTTCAAGCAATGTACAGAACTGGACAGTTTTGGTGAAAATTGTTGGGACTGTTTTGCTTGGCTTGATTGAGTTTGCTTTTTCAATTCCAATGCCTTGCAGCATTTTTAATGTGATTAAAAATGTGTTATCTTGATGTATTATGATTTCCAAATTGAATTGCTTGAATTTTCTTTTCCAAGAATTTTTGAATGCCGAATTGGTCACATTTGTGTCTCGTTAGTACATTTCATTTTCTTGCTTGTTTTGGCCGTCACAATTTTTGTGACAACTGCCGGAGTAGTTTTGAGAGTGTATACACTAGCTTGAGATGCTTAGGGTGAGAATTTGGGTGTTCTTAAATTGTTTAGATATTTATGAGTTTTGACTCATTTTAAGCTTTTCATGTATGGTTTGACCATATAAGGCATTCATGGATCAATGAAGTGTTCATTGATACATCAATTCTGAATATTACCTTAGGTATGATGGTGTTGAGAATTGGAATTGCATTGATTGAGGAATTAGCCGATTAGAAATAATAGCAATCTTGCAGAATAAGTCGACTTGTTTGCTACATAAGTCGACTTGTTTTCAGCATAAGTCGACTTGTTTGCTACATAAGTCGACTTGTTTGCTACATAAGTCGACTTGTTTGCAGGATAAGTCGACTTGTTTTCTGGATAAGTCGACTTGTTTTCGGATAAATCGACTTGTTCAAATTTTGCCATAAGTCGACTTGTATCGGGATATAAGTGGACTTGTGTGTAAGCGAAACATAAGGTGACTTGCATTTGATGAAAGTCGACTTGTGACATGCTCAGGTTGGATGATAGATGATTATAAGGATTGATTCAATTTGATTGATGAAACCTAAATCATGCCCTATAGTCCTAGTGACTATAATCCTTGACTTTGAGTCTAGAGTTTCTAAATCCTCCTCGGTATATGAAAACTAACGCCTTCCATTAATATGGTAAGAACCGAGTTCTTATAGGGATAGGTTGTTGGGTAAACCCAAGCTCACTCTATACGGATATGTTGAACCATGAAAATATGATTTTCGATTAATGGGTTGGTTTTCACTTTGGGCGTTAGTTTGTTGAGTAAACTCAAGGTCAACGTGGACGAGAGGTGAAATTGGGCAGCATACATCGGATGTATGCGCATCAAAGAGTTGATACCCGATGTAAGTGCATACATCAACAAGTTGATAAGAGCGATCGATAGTTATGTCTAAGATGTAATTGGTATATCGATATCTCCCGAGACATAAGGTGGCTTGTTGGGTAAACCCAAGGTCATTCTCAATGTCGGTTATCGATGATGCAATTGGTATGTTCGATACCTACCGATTGACCTAAGTTATGGCTTGTTGGGTAAACCCAAGGTCATTCTTAGCAATATCGGATATCGACCCACTAGGACATTATGTCACTTTGTTTCTTTGGATTCAGTAATGAGGGTTATGGATTCTATGAAACTAGTGGGAGCTTTTGCATATCATTCAAGTCCTTATGATTATACAGCTATTCCTATTCTAACATTCTTCCTCTCTATCCGTGTAGGTTGTTTGAAAATGTCGTCAAGTGTGAATCTTCGCCACTTATGGATTCCAACAAGTTAAGCTGGACCGAATTTTCTTGATGGTTAAGGAATCGAGAATAGTTCTCGATCGAAAGTCCAGGATATATCCTAGATTTTCCGCTTCAGATGCTTTTCTTGTCGATGCTTCGATGATGATCGAAGGCATATAGTAAGCATCTAAAGGCGGTGACATGGCGACTTGCATTATGCTTGCGTCGATGTCACTGAGGCTGCGAAGAAGACGAGTCCATGGATGCTCACACTATAGTTTTCATCTTAGGGAGTTGTTTGACGAGCAAGCCCGGTGCGAAAGGTTCGAGACCTCAAGGCTTCTCTTCACTACCAAGATGGCTCGAGGACATCTGGCATGCGACGCATACGAAGATGAATGGCTATATTGAGAGATTGGTCGTCTTAGGTTTTGCAATGGATCATGAATTAAGTATAGACTTAATTCTGGTTGGATTGTCCGACGATTATGCGATTCGTGCTAAACTATCGGATGAACCAAATATCCACTACAATACCGGTGATCAATCTGCCAAGACAATTGGCGAGACTATCAAGAGTGATAGTAAGCAAGTCTGGTGGTTGCTTCTTCATCTTTTGGGTCGAAGAAGAAGAACCCAAAGAAGAAGAAGGCAAAGAAACCAAAAGGAAGCGCCATCAAGAAGAAGACCAAAGAAGCTGCCCGAAGGAACTTGCTTCCATTCGGTAAAGATGGCCATTGGAGGCACAATTGCAAAGTCTATCTCGAGTCGTTGAAGCGAAGAAGGCATCGGATGCCTCGACTACTTCAGGTTTGTATGTCATTGAAGTTAATCATTATTCGATCACAACATCGGGTATTTGATCTGGTTGTGGCTCACACATATCAATGATATCACGGGCCTCGAGGACGATGAGGCAACTCATGAAGGAGAAGTAGACCTACGTGTTGGAAATGGAGCAAGAGTTCTTGCATTAGTAGTAGGAACCTATGTTTTGTCTCTCCCTCTTGGGCTTGTCTTTGGAATTGGATGATTGTTATTTTGTACCCGTTTTGACAAAGAATATATTATCGGTTTCTTATGCGAATAAATTTGGATTCCATATGAATTTTAATAGCAATGGTTGTTCTATTAATTCTAATGGAATGCTTTATGGAAGCGGTACATTGTGCAATGGTATTTACATATTAGATATGTCTAATCCAATTTTAAATGTCAATGACACCAAGCGACATAAAGAGATAATCTAAAGTCAACTTACTTATGGCATTGTCGACGGCCATATAAATGAGACACGATCGCTAAGTTCCACAAGAGTGGCGGTTTAGGGTCATTTGATTATGAATCATATGACACATGCGAATCTTGTTTATTAGGCAAGATGACTAAGTTACCCTTCAAGGAAAGGGTGAGCGAGCGATTGGAGTATTAGACCTAATACATTCAGATGTAGGCGGTCCGATGTCCATCCATGCCAGAAGTGGTTGTCGTTACTTCATTACCTTTATCGATGATTATTCACGATATGGGTACTTGTATCTGATGAGATACAAATCTGAAGTGTTTGAAAAGTTCAAACAATTCGAAATGAAGTGAAAACCAGCTTGGTAAAAGTATCAAGGCATTACGATCCGATCGTGGTGGAGAATACTTAGACCAGCAGTTTGCCAGATTATCTCGAGAGATAATGGCATTTTATCTCGGTGGACTCCTCCTTACACGCCGCAGCACAACGGTGTGGCTGAAAGGAGAAATCGAACCTTGTTGGACATAGTACGATCAATGATGGGTTTCGCAGTTACCAAAATCGTTTTGGGGTATGCGCTAGAGACAATTGTTTACTTGCTAAGCAGAGTTCCCTCTAAGGCAGCTTGATGTTACTCCATATGAGATGTGGACTAACGAAAACCTTATCTTTCTCATTTGAAAGTATGGGGTTGTCACGCTTCGTGAAGCGGATTCGATCGAGATAAGCTTCAAGCAAAGTCGACAAGTGTTTGTTTGTAGGATATCCTAAAGAGACCATGGGATATCAATTCTACCTTCTTTGAGGAACAAAAGGTGTTTGTTTCAAGCATGCTGTCTTTTTAGAGAAAGAGTTTCTTCCGAAGAAGGCAAGTGGGAGCAAAGTCGAACTTGAAGAAGTTCAAGATGCTCAAACAAGCATGAGATCAATCGCTGAACACGAGGCTGTCACTCATTCGGATGAAGTAACAGTTCAACCTACATTGCACACGAAGTTCAGTGGGTCAAGTAGGATGCGCATTGTTCCCTAGAGATACGGTTTCGTAAGTGAACAGAATGACGTATTGCTCATAGAAGATGATGAGCTGCTACCTATGAAGAGGTTACGAAAAGTTGAGTCGAAAAATGGCTTTATGCCATGAAAGCGAAATGGATTCCATGTACATAAACCAAGTATGGACTTTGGTTGATGCACCAAGAGATAAAACCTATAGGGTGCAAATGGGTTTTCAAGAAGAAAACCGACATGGATGGTAATGTGATTACCTACAAAGCAAGGCTTGTGGCCAAAGGATTTCGTCAAAGACAAGGAGTTGACTATGGCGAGACCTTGACCCGTAGCAATGCTTAAATCCATTCGGATACTCCTAGCCATTGCCGCTCATTATGATTATGAGATATGGCAAATGGATGTGAAGACGACTTTCCTTAACGGAATCGGCCGAGGATGTGTACATGACACAACCAGAGGGCTTCACTTCCAGTGATGGCGAAAAGGTATGCAAGCTTCAGAAATCCATCTATGGATTGAAGCAAGCATCCAGGAGTTGGAACATCCGTTTTGATGAGTCAATCAAAGAGTTTGGTTTTTCTCAAAATCCGGATGAGTATTGTGTGTACAAAAAGGTTAATGAGAATGCAATCGTTTTCCTTGTGTTGTATGTAGATGACATACTGTTACTCGGAAACGATGTCTCAATGCTGCAATCAGTCAAAATTTGGTTGTCCAAGCAATTTGCGATGAAAGACCTTGGTGAAGCAACTTATATCCTTGGGATAAAGATCTATAGAGATAGATCAAGGAGGTTGCTTGGTCTTTCACAATCATCGTACATAGACAAGATGCTAAAGAGGTTTAGCATGGAGCAATCCAAAAGAGGGTTTCTTCCCATCACTCATGGGATAACACTCTCGAAATCTATGTGTCCTAAGACACAAGATGAGAGAATGCGCATGGATCAGATCCCGTATGCATCTGCAGTAGGATCGATCATGTATGCTATGTTATGTACGAGGCCCGATGTATCGTATGCTCTAAGTGTTACGACGAGATACCAATCGGATCTGGTGAGGGTCTTTGGGTGGTGTCAAGAATATCCTCAAGTACTTGCGAAGGACTAAGGATGTTTTCTTGATATATGGAGATGGAAATCTCCAAGTGAGCTGGCATACGGATGCCAGTTGCCAATCTGACAAGGATGACTCCAGATCCCAATCAGGTTATGTTTTCACGCTAAACGGCGGAGCGATCGGTTGGAAGAGTTCCAAACAAGAGACGATCTGCGATTCGACGATCGAGGCGAGTACATTCTTTGCATCGAGGCGGCAAAGGAAGTCGTTGGATCGAAGTTCATTTCTGAACTTGGTGTGGTTCCTAGCTGTGATGGACCCATACAGTTGTATTGTGACAACAATGGGGCTATTGCTCAGGCAAAAGAACCGAGGTCTCACCAACGATCTAAACACGTACTCCGCAGATATCATCGATCGAGAGGATTCCAGAGCGTAACATTCACGATCCGTTGACGAAGCCATTGTCACAGAAGAATTTTGATTCTCATGTACTCGCTTATGGTATTAGATACCAAGGCGATTGGCTTTAGGTCAAGTGGGAGATTGTTAGAGTAGTGCCCTAAAGGCAATCCCCTTTAGCGCTTTTTGTTCATAGTCATGTACAGACTTTATGAATAAATAAAGAAAGGCATGTTTCATTTATTTGATATTCTTTATGAATTGATATTGATCTTTAATCAAATTAATGAAGTCCATGATATATGACATAGCATGAAGGAAATTATGATGTGATCATAATCCTGAGATTCCTATCATGTGCAATTATGTCAGTGTCTAAATTCTCCCTAGTCATAGGATTAATGAGACTGGACATCATTAATCCAGACAGACTAGCATATGTCATACTCCTTGATTGGATCAGCGGTGGATCTCGAAGCGTAAATATGAGATATTTAGAGTTGACATATGGATGCTTACTAGTGGTAGTAAGTTCATTGGATGACTGCCATGAGATCATCACATGGATTTAATGTCGATGATAATCTCATCATAGAATGGTGCAAGTATCCTTAGACTTGAGGTACTCGAGGATATCTTGAATCTTGATCACGCATTTTGACTCCATTCCTTGTGGCCTTCCGGAGGTTACTCATAGGGTGGTGCTTGGAGTGCGATTTGAGATATTCAAGGTAATTGAGTAGCCAATAAAGGATTCATCACTTACAGCGAGAGAAGAAGAGATACCTGCCTCTTGTCAGATCATTACTTTAAAGTCTCGGCGAGCATGACTATGTCATGAAGAGTGTCTTCGTGGACATATAAAGTAATGAGTCCTCGACAGAACCGATTTCACTTAGGCTAGACTTAGTCTAGTAAGAGTTGACATATTAGCCATACTCATAACCAAGTGGGGTATAGGATGATGAAAGGACTAATTGCACAAGAATTGTACATGGAAGGGTTCGTGATCCGGTTCGTGATGAATTCATCAAACCGATTACTTTTCGGTCAATTGGGGGTCATGATGTGTTGCTAGATACCGCTCATGACTTACTCAGATTAATTGTTAATCTAAGTGGCCAACATAACCGGAAACCTAAAGGGTCACACGCATAAGAGTGACTTAGAGAATCTGTAAAATAGTAATTGGACAGAGTTTCAATTATGGAGAGCATTAGGATTAAATGGATCCCGATGAGATCGAGATATGTCCCGATGAGATCGCGACATCGATATTGCTGAAAAAGGTTTTCGGTGGTTTTTCCATACGGGCCGGTAGAGACCAACCCAGTGTGTTGGACCACTTCAAAGAATATATATATACATATATATATGATTAATTAATTAAATAATTAATTAATATATATATATATATATGTAATACGTGGAAAGGGAGGAGGAGAAGCATGGAAGCTTCTTTTGGAAGCTTAGTCATCATCTTCATTTAATTACTAAAAGACAAAATGATATAAAGAAAGATGAAAAGAAGATGATGTTCGTATGGCTTGATAGAAAGAAGAAAAGAGAGAGTCTTTTCTTTGTAAAAAAAAGAAGTGTTCTTCGTTGGTTATGAAAGAGGAGAAGGTTTTGTGAAAACCTAAGTCTTTCATCTCTCATCTCCATCAACATTCAAGTCTTCATCTTCTCCTCCAAGCTTCTTCTTCATCTCTTCAACGTGATCCAAGCTCTCCAAGACAGAGGTAGGCTCTAGCAGGCTTTATTCTGTTCTAGCTATTCCGGGTCAAAAGGGTTTGACTCGGTTAGGTTTTCGATCTCTGCGTGGATACCTTTAGAGATAGTCTCTATTGGCTATTCAGTTTGAGGTTTTCATACCGACACGGGATCTGAGTTTGGGAAGGTCCTGAATAAAAATTTTGTTTCGTCATGGAACATGTGATGTTCCTCCCGGGATTTTCCTACAATAACATACTAGGTTCTTCCCTAAATTAACACCTATCCAACATCATTTTAACATCAAAACCAATCATAACCCCATCCAAAACACATTCAATCATTCATTTACATTCATCCTTAATCAATCAAGAACACATCCTACCTATTTCAACCAACACAATTTCTCATGAAATTAGATGCACAAACATCACAAATCATGCATTAAACTAACATAAAACATAATCTTACCTATTTAAACTTCAACCTTCTTCAATTTCTCAAACTTCTCACCAACTCTCCAACTTTCCCTATCATATACAACCATCAACTCTCAAAGCTTAGCTTAGGATTTTTCTTTTTGAACAAAGGAAGAGGAAGCACAAAACATAGGAGGGGTCTTTGTGTAGTGAAGAAGAGTAGAAATTCTAGCAAAAAGGAGGGAGAAAAATCAAGGAAGAAGGGAGGATGAAGCACCCACGGATGGAGGAGAAAACTTGGCTTTTAAAAGTGATTTATGACTTTTTGAAGGATGATTGTCGTGAGTGCCTTGCTAGCTTAGGATATATATTAAACCATTAATAATAAGACAAGGTAGGCAAGTGACATGTGTGACTTGCTACTTGTCTTCTTCTTAGGCACTCTTTAGGTCCTTTCCAATCTCAATTCAATTTCTAGTCCAATTTGTCTCAAAATTCCAAGGGCTCAAAGTTCATAATTCCTAAAATCATATGTCTAATAATCCTGTGCCATTGGATAGTCATTTCCAGTACCGGAAATCCAAATCAGTCTGCCACTTGGAAATTTTTCGGTCCGAACATTGATTGCCAAAAATTCCAGAAAAATTTCCAAAATCCCCTAAAAATGGAAAACACACCTAGATCACTCCAAATCAATTTTTCAAGCACAAATATCACATAATTCACAAAAAGTTTCATTTAGACACATATGCCGGGAAATGTCATGAATGCATGTACAATCATGTGCATGTGCAAAAATTACCATTCATATTTATATAGAGGTTATAAGATGCATGTGCATGTCGAGATATATTTAAACATTCCTAACCCGTCCCAATTGACCAAATTACCCTTCCCATCGGTGATGGGATGTTACAATTCTCCCCTCCTAATAAAAATTTCATCATCAAAATTCTTAGCTGCTTGGTCGAACAGGTGAGGATACTGTTTCCTCATATGTTCCTCGGTCTCCCAAGTTGTTTCCTCAGTTGAGTGGTTTCTCTATAGGACTTTCACCAATGGAATAACCCTGTTTCTCAACTGCTTAACCCGTGATCCCACGATCTAGAGCGGCTCTTCAACATAGCTCAAATTACCAGCCACCTCAATCTCCTGAGCTGGGATCACATATGTCGGGTCCGATCGATACCTCCGGAGCATACTCACATGGAAGACATTATGTAGCTGAGATATCTCGGTAAATCCAGCTTATAGGCCAAAGGTCCTATACGCTCAATGATCTCATATGGACCAATGTATCTAGGGCTTAACTTGCCCTTCCTACCGAATCTTAGCACTCCTCTCCACGGTGAAACTCGAAGGAAGACTCTGTCTCCCACATTATATTCCATATCTCTCCGATGTTGATCCATATAGCTCTTCTATCTATCCTGAGCCGCCTTTATGCGACTCCGAATCAGTTTTACCTTATCCACGGTATCCTGAATCAGCTCCGGACCTTCAGTCATCCTCTCACCCTCTTCATCCTAATACAAAGGCGATCGACACTGTCTCCCATATAACGCCTCATATGGTGCCATCTCGATGCTACTATGGTAATGATTATTGTAGGCAAATTCAATCAGGGCTAAATACTGATCCCATGCTCCTCTAAACTCCAATACACACGCCCGAAGCATATCCTCAACAGTCTTAATCATCCTCTCACTCGCCCATCACCGAGGATGAAATGTCAGATTAAAATTTAACCTGGTACCCATAGCAGACTGCAAACTCTTCCAGAACCTTGAAGTAAATCTGGAATCCCGATCCGACACTATAGACAATGGAACCCCATGCAGTCTCACAATCTCAGTCACATACTTCTGGGCCAACTGATCAAGAGAATTGTTCTCCCTTACTAGCAAGAAATGAGCTGATTTAGTTAACCGGTTCACTATGACCCAGATAGCATCATGCTGCCTCGGCGTCCTAGGCAACCCCATAATGAAATCTATAGTAATTCGTTCCCATTTTCACTCAGGAAAAGGCAACGAATGAAGCTTCCCCACTGGAGCTTGGTGCTCAACTTTAACCTGCTGACATGTCATACACCTGGAGACATATTTTGCCACCTGCTTCTTCATGCCAGGCTACCAGAAATGTGGCTTAAGAGTGTTATACATCATGGTAGTACCAGGATGCATAGCATAGGCAGCCATATGTGCCTCCTCCAGAATCTCTTGTCTCAAATCATCCACATCCGGCACACATAATCTCTGCCCTAACCATAAAGTCCCATCTCTCAACTCAAATTCAGAATTCAGATCAAACTTCACTTTCTCAATCAATTTCACCAAAACAGGATCCTTATCCTGAACTCTCCTGATCCTATGATGTAGCATCGGTCTGAGCTTCAGAGTGGCTACTAAAGCTCCATCATGCTCCAGATTCAACTGTACATTTAAATCCCTCAACTTAATCAAATTAGGCAATCGCAATACACGAATGAGCTGACCGATATGAGACTTCACCGCCAACGATCCGCCACCACATTAGCTTTCCCTGGGTGGTACTCAATGGCGCAATCATAATCCTTCAGCAGCTCAATCCATCTCCTCTGCCTCAAATTCAACTCTCTTTGACTCAGCAGGTACCTCAAATCTTTTGGTCAGTGAAAATATGAAAAGTCTCTCCATACAGGTAGTGTCTCCAAATTTTCAGGGCAAAGACAACTGCAGCTAACTCCAAATCATGCACAGGATAATTTACCTCGTGAGACCTCAATTGTCACGAGGCATAGGCAATCACTCTACCGTGCTGCATCAAAACACATCCCAAGCCCTGATACGATGCATCACTATAAACCTCATAACCTCCTATCCCAGATCGAATAGCTAACACTGGTGTAGTAGTCAACCGATGTTTCAGTTCCTGAAAGCTCTTCTGGCACTCCTCAATCCATCTGAATGGTGCATTCTTCCTCAGAAGTTTTGTCAGAGGGGCTGAGATCAATAAAAACCCCTTGACAAACCTCCGGTAATAACCGGCCAATCCTAGGAAACTCCGAATCTCAGACACATTCCTAGGAGCTACCCACTTCATCACTACCTCAATCTTACTAGGGTCGACCTGAATACCCTCTCTAGTCACTATGTGGCCCAGAAACACCACCTCATCTAGCCAAAATTCACACTTACTGAATTTGGCATAAAGTTGCTTATCCCTCATAAGCTACAGAACCACTCTAAGATGATCAACATGCTCCTCTCTAATCCTCGAATACACCAAAATATCGTCAATAAAGACAATAACAAACTGATCCAGGTAGGGCTGAAAGACTTTATTCATCAAGGTTATAAAAGCTACCGGGCATTAGTCAACCCAAACATCATCACCAGAAACTCAAAATGCCCATACCTGCTCCTGAAGGCACTCTTAGGCACATCAGCCTCTGCTATCTTCAGCTGATAGTACCCTGACCTCAGATCCAGTTTAGTAAACACCTGAGCTCCCTGCAACTGATCAAATAAGTCATCAATCCTAGGCAGTGGATACTTATTCTTCACTGTCACCCGATTCAGCTGCTTGTAATCGATGCACAATCTCAAAGTCCCATCCTTCTTCTTCACAAACAATACTGGAGCTCCCCAAGGTGAGACTTGGGCCGATAAATCCTTCTCCAAGAACTCCTGCAATCGAGCCTTGGCTCCCTCGCCCACGTGTTCCATCCTATATGGAGGTATAGATATAGGAGCAGTACCTGGAATGAGGTCAATGGTAAACTCTGTCTCCCGATCCGGCGGTAAACCCAGTAACTCATCAGGAAACACATATGAAAATTCCCTAACCACGGGAATATCCTGCAGCCTCAGCTCGACTCTGGTGTCAATAACATGGGCCAGATAGGCCTCACATCCTCCCTGCATCAATCTCAGGGCACTAAGGAAAGAGATCATCTGGGCTGGCACTGCCTGACTAACTCCTCTGAACACGGCTCTAGGCTGATCAGGAGACTCTAATATGACCTCCTTGGTGTAGCATTCCATGATATCCCTATGGGCAGTAAGCCAGTCCATCCCCAGAATCACATCGATCTCTCTCAATGGTAACACTATAAGGTCTGCTCTCAACATTGCTTGATCAATCTGGATCGAGCACCCCTTGCAGACCTCTCCTAGAGCAGTAGTACTACCTAGAGGTGTACTCACCTCTAACCCATACTGTAACATCCCCCTATCCCCATGAAATCTACATGCCATATGCGGTGCAACAAAAGAATGTGTGGATCTTGGATCTAGCAATACAAATGCCTCAATATCAGAAATAAGAAGCATACTAGCTACAACATC
The DNA here is from genome assembly GCA_029891385.1 of Erythroxylum novogranatense. Classification (NCBI taxonomy): domain Eukaryota; kingdom Viridiplantae; phylum Streptophyta; class Magnoliopsida; order Malpighiales; family Erythroxylaceae; genus Erythroxylum; species Erythroxylum novogranatense. Next base: position 47,764,485 of record CM057235.1, on the reverse strand, counting down.
AGGAGAATCCTGGGCCTCCTGCCTAGTCGTGGCATAGACCCTGGCCTGGGACTGTGGTCAACTGCCCCGACCCTCAGCCCTCACAAAGGATCCCTCGGCTCTACCGCGGCCTCTACCTCGACCTCTTTGCCCGGATCCACCCCCTCGGCTCTGCTGCACCGTAATATTACTACCAGATCTAGCACTGACAACAAACTGAGCTCCCACAGTAGCAGGGCAATCTCAAATATGATGATCCATGGAGCCACATTTAAGACAGGCTCCAGTCAATCGCCAACACTCCCCACTGTGCCTCTTGTCACAATGCTCACAAACTGGAGGAATCTGCCCTGCACCTCTACCACTGCCACTGCCAGTCTGAATAAATCTCCCTCTCTGTCCATACCCAAACTGTCTGGATCCTCCAGGTGACCTGAAAGTCCTGCTCTGGCGCTTGCTAAAGCCTCCGTTAGAAATGCCCTGACTCTCACTCGGTCTCTTCCCCCTGGACCCCTGACCCATCTCTGCCTGTCTCTGCCTTATAAACTGCTCAACTCTCACTGCAGCAGCCCTAAGCTCAACAAAAGTGCCCATATCAGATCGGGTCAGTCTAGTACGGATCTCCAAGTTGAGGCCATGCTTAAATCTCCGGCAGCCTCTGTCGAGATCAAAGCAGTAGCATATCCTATCAGCTCGTTAAACCTAACCTCATACTCTGCCACTGTCATCCTACCCTGTCTCAGCTCCAAAAACTCTTGCATCTTCATTTCCAGATACACCTTGGGCATATAATTGTCTCTAAAAGCCCTCAGGAAATCCTCCCATGTCAGTGGGCAAGGCCTGGTGGTACTACCCGGAACAGTCTTCCACCAGCGATAAATTTGGGCCTTGCGAGAGAGAGGCGTGCATAATCAAACCTCTCGGCTGGATCACAATCCATCTGATCAAAGACCCTATCAGTCCGCTCCAGCCATCCCTCAGCCTCAGCGGGTCTGTACTGCCATAGAAATCTACAACCCCCTGCTTACGCAGTCTGTCATACCTCCTCTCCTATCTTACGGGAACCCTGGGAGGCAACTCCTCAGATCGAGGCACCAAGGACTCTCTACTCGCTCCGACAGATCCCTGGTCAGCTGGCTGATCTATCTGATCACCAAGAACGGATGACCTATAATAAAACAAGAACTCTGACCAGTTTCTGCATTTCTCACAATAATTCAAGCCTAATTATGTACTAGTCCCAACATTTGCCAAACCATGCTCTGATACCACCTAAATGTAGCACCCCCTTACCATAGGACATATACCGGGACGCCCGTAGGTCATTCCGATACACACCCTACGATAAGAGTGCACTACGAACCATCATTAATACTTCACATGGCATCAATATCATAAAGCATCACTACTGAAAATCACTAATTTTTGAAACCATAAAATTTTCTCATTTCATATCATCAAAAATAGTAATTTACATAACAGTTAGTTTTTTTTCATTGTCTGTACATAGCTTCAAAGAAAACTACTACAAAAACCTAACTAGGTCATCCCTAAAAAATGTCAGCTGACCGACCTGTGTGCCATGACTTCTCTTGCCAACACGATCTACATGGAAGGAAAAGTTCCTCTGGAGCTAAGAGTCTACTCTATCGGTCCTGAAAAAATAATTTGCAATTTTGGGTGAGTTTGCGAACTCAATGAGGAACCATCATCGATGGTTCACCCAATTCATGCATACACAATCAGATCACATTTATACCAAAAAATCCATTCAGAAGTACCACATGATTATTCACATGGGCATAAAGCAATTTACTTTTCACCCAATCAAAACATTCAATTAAATGCATGTGTAATGCGTATGTGACCTTTTTTTTTCCAATTTATTACGTTGTTGTGACCGAGTACCTAAACTGTCCCATTAAGGGCGCATTAATCTGTGAGCCTGAAGCTCTAAGTCACTGTAGGCTCGAGGCCTAATTACGTTGAGCTTGAAGCTCTCGGTGGCTGCTCCGGTCACAACTGCCAAATTACTGATAATGCATTTATGCATGGGATGCATATGACAATATAAAGCAAATCCCACATCCAAATCCATCCCAAATCAATGCAGTTAAAAAATAGTTCACAAAATCACAATCACAACAGAACACTCCTATGTCATAATCTCCCACATACATCGGACACCTTCGTAGGAATATAGCATGAACAACGCATAATAGTCCCACCATTATTCTCCACAGTTATATAAGTTCAAAATATAAACAAATTATAATTGAGAAACCATCTAGGTTACTCACCAAATAGCTTCCGAGCTAATTTCGGGAAGTCTCGGCAACGTCCGTGGGATGACGTTCCAACTGCGCCTCTATAATAATCACAATATTCACATGTCACCAAATGCACAATTAGAAATATTAAATAATGCACATGTAACAATTTAGATGTGTACAATGCATGTTCATGACATTCCAGACATTTTCCATAATTCACATCACAAAAGATTCCCCTATGTCCTATAGACATCAGAATTACTCAATTTTGACCTCTATAGGTCCGGATATTGCCAAACTTTACTCGATTCTCTCACTTGGATTCAATCCCTAAATCTCAATTAAATCCCACAAAGTCCACAATTCTACATGGAGAGGTAGATAATTGTCTTATGAGTCCGATGCCTCAAGAATAAGGTCAATCGGAGGTCAGATGATGAAGATATAAGCAAAAGAAGCTCTAGGATAAAACAAAAGATAAGAGGGCTTGCACTTATTTCCCTCTCTTCACCATCTGAATTTCTAACATGCATAACTTTTTACACACTTATCCAAAATTGACAAAAAAGGTCTCATTGGAAAATTAATAAGAAACCCTACAAGTTCCATGAGGGGTTCACAAACCAATCTCACCTCTAAGGGTGCCAAAAACTACTTCAAAGTTACTGCCCATAAATGACCATATGAACAGTAATTGTGTTCTTCCAATCCTCATAACTTTTTATTCATAACTCCAAATAAGGTAAATTATACACCATTAGAAAGCTCTATACATTTTCTACAATCTTCAAGAGACTCCCCAATCCAATTCAATCTATAAGAGGGTCAAAAATACAAACAAAGGTTCTGCTCAATGAAACAGTAAAACTACCATATGAATAGTAACTGCACTCTACTACAAAAATCCTATCTTTCCATTCCTTATGCCAAAAATTCCAAAATTTATGTCAAAAGAAAGATCAAAACATGTTCTACAAGTTTCATGAATAACTTGGAAGCAAAAGCAACCTCTAAACAACTCAAATTCTCAAGCAAAGCTTCTGCCTATAAAAGTCTCATTCTCACAGTAACAGAATCTTCCAACATTCATAAATTTCCAACCCATTGTCGAAAAATTACATACCATATAGAAATAAAAATCTCAGACAATATAATACAATTCTCAAGAAGGACTTCAAAGAAAATTCCCATCCAAACTAGGTCAAATCCTCTCATTAAGGTGGCTGTCCTGTTAGGGTTCATGAAATCAACATTTAACCTAAACTATAACAAAATTTTACAAATTTATATCTAACAGTCATTACATCCAAAATTCACATAAAATATCTCATTAAAAATTTAAAACAATCCTCTACAACTTTCCAGAAGGTCACTTGAGCCAATTTCACCTTTAACATTCCCAAATAAATATCATAACACAAAAAGCACAAAACCTATACACATAAAGTCACTTACACACAAAACACATTTTCAGCTGAATGACCATTTGAACATTAACACACCATAATTTCAACGTACAAATAAAAAAATTCATACCTAGTGGCGTTAGAAAGCTAACACAAAAATCTTCAACTCTCATGAAGAACAAAGTAGCAAATTCAATCCTAAAAAAATCATCAAAGTTTCAGGTTACAAGGTTCAGATACTGTTCACACAGCACCTAACAATTCACTTTGCATGCCAAAATTAAAATCCTTAAGGTCAGAATTGGACAAAACTTCCTTCATATGAAATTTGGAGATACTTCTTAAGTTTAATTTAAAACAAACGTCAGCTCAATTGGACAACCATATTAAAAGTTATGAGTCAAACTCTGAAACCTACACAAAGTCACATTTTCCAGATTTCCTCCCTACCTCAACTCTTTTCATTTCATCACTTTACCTACATCAATATGCATCCATTTGGACCTCTAATTTAGCCATAAGTTCATCACAACATTTACTTGCATAATTAACCAAGATTTGGCAGCACATAACATACTAGGTTCTTCCCTAAATTAACACCTATCCAACATCATTTTAACATCAAAACCAATCATAACCCCATCCAAAACACATTCAATCATTCATTTACATTCATCCTTAATCAATCAAGAACACATCCTACCCATTTCAACCAACACAATTTCTCATACAATTAGATGCACAAACATCACAATTCATGCATTAAACTAACATAAAACATAATCTTACCTATTTAAACTTTAACCTTCTTCAATTTCTCAAACTTCTCACCAACTCTCCAACTTTCCCTATCATATACAACCATCAACTCTGAAAGCTTAGCTTAGGATTTTTCTTTTTGAACAAAGGAAGAGGAAACACAAAACATAGGAGGGGTCTTTGTGTAGTGAAGAAGAGTAGAAATTCTAGCAAAAAGGAGGGAGAAAAATCAATGAAGAAGGGAGGATGAAGCACCCACGGATGGAGGAGAAAACTTGGATTTTAAAAGTGATTTATGACTTTTTGAAGGATGATTGTCGTGAGTGCCTTGCTAGCTTAGGATATATATTAAACCATTAATAATAAGACAAGGAAGGCAAGTGACATGTGTCACTTGCCACTTGTCTTCTTCTTAGGCACTCTTTAGGTCCTTTCCAATCTCAATTCAATTTCTAGTCCAATTTGTCTCAAAATTCCAAGGGCTCAAAGTTCATAATTCCTAAAATCATATGTCTAATAGTCCAGTGCCATTGGACAGTCATTTCTAGTACCGGAAATCCAAATCAGTCTGCCACTTGGAAATTTTCCTGTCCGAACATTGATTCCCAAAATTTCCAGAAAAATTTCCAAATTCCCCTAAAAATGGAAGACACACCTACATCACTCTAAATCAATTTTTCAAGCACAAATATCACATAATTCACAAAAAGTTTCATTTAGACACATATGCCGGAAAATGTCATGAATGCATGTACAGTCATGTGCATGTGCAAAAATTACCATTCATATTTATATAGAGGCTATAAGATGCATGTGCATGTCGAGATATATTCAAATATTCCTAACCCGTCCTAATTGACCAAATTATCCTTCCCATCGGTGATGAGATGTTACATAGTCTTTCAAAGTAATTGTATGCTAAAAGTTGAGCTAGACAAGTGACACTTGTATGCTAAAAGTTGAACTAGATAGGTGACACTTGTCAATTATCTAACATCTAAGGCTCTAACTAAGTTCTTATCGAACTAGTCCTATATCTCCCATCTTTTTATTCCAATTATCTCTAAAATTTTGCAATATCATTTAACTCTCATCTTGATTTCCATTCATCAATTTACTCGCCAAGTGGCATTTTTCCTAGTCCAATAATATCCAAAAAAATTTCAAAAATTTCTCCTAAAAATTTATCAAAAATTCTAAATCCATAAATTCACTTTTCGAATTGGTTTTCCATACAATTAAATCACAAATTCTCAACATGAATCACCTTTTTCATATATCAATTAATTATACTCGGAATGTTAATGAATGCATGGATAGTCATTTTAACATGCGCAAAATTCAAATTCACATGCGTGTATGCTAACAATATGCATGAGCATAAAAAATGCAATTATCTTAATCTCTCATTAATCTCACATGTACCATATTTTTAGGTTTTAATTCTTAATATAGGAACGAGATGTTACATATCTCCCCTCTTTAATAAATTTCATCCTCAAAATTCTTATCTATTTGATCAAGAAGGTAGGGGTATTGTTTCACTCATATACTCCTCCGTTTCCCATTAAACTTCATCAATCAAATAATTTTTTCCAAATGACCATAGTCAATGTAATAAAGCAATCCTTTAATTGCTTATTCAAATATCACACAATCTTAACTGTTTCCTCAATAATTTAGGTTACTCAAAATTTTCACTTTGCAAGCCGATCATACATTTTTGTTAGATCATATCATTATTTCTTAGCATACTCACATCTCACACATTATAATTCTGAGACATCTTTATCGATAATACAACTCATAAGTTATTAGTCCTATGCTCTTAATGAGTTTGATGTTGATCCACCAAAATTCATTCGTCTTTCATAAGCCACTTAATTTCTATTACAAATTCATTTCACTCGTTAACAGTATCTCAAATCAATTTTAGCCTTCAACAATTTTTAGGCTCTCTTCATTTCAATATAAGGGGAAACGACTCTTTTTGTCATATAATGCTTCATACTGTATTCTAATGACATCACTGTGATAATGATTGATATGCTTAAAGTCAATTAGAACTATATATTGATCTCATATTCCTATGAACTCTAAAATATAAGCTTTAAACATATCTCCAATAGTTAGGACTGTTGGCAATTCAAACATTTAGTTACTTGTTTCAACATCCTTAGCAGTTAAGTACTTTTCGGCGTATTCCTATTAGGATGTATAGCTTAGGTTGTTACTTGTTTTCTCTAGTAATCTCTTTCAGGGTCGTTCCTATCGTTTTATAGGCCCTGGGCAAAATAAAAAAGGCCTCAATAAATTGACAATATTATTAAGTTTACATGTTTGTATGAAACATAAATGACTCAATTTATAAGTCTACATACTCAACCAAATATTAAATGATCATAACATTAGCTAATAATATCTTACAAATATCATTAACAATAAAATAACTAAAAATAGTAATAGTAACAACAAAATAGAAATAACAACAATCAAACAACAATATTAGATTGCAAAACACTAACAAATACATAGAGGATCATAATTTATGAAAACAATTTCTTTGTGCATTTCTAGATGCAAAATCATTAATAATGTTATCAAGATCAATATTGTCCAGCATATCCTTCTCAATAGATAACATAGTTAAATCATTCAACCTTTCTTGTGACATTGATGACCTCAAGTAAGTTTTCAATAATTTTAACTTTGAAAAACTTCTCTTAGCTAATGCTACAATCACAAGTATAGTCAATAGAATTCGATAAGCAATTGAAACATTTGGATAACAATCTGTAGCTTTAACAAATTCTAAAATTTCAACTGATGACATTAACTTATTTAACAAAGTCATTTGCAATACTTTTAATTCAGAAAAAGATAATCTAAATCTACATCTAACACATTATCATGAGAAAAAATCTTCGTAAAATTAGTACAACATTCTCTTAATTCATTATTATCCAATGTCCTCAACTTCTTTGAATCAAATAAGAATCCAAAAATATTATCAAATGTCGTTAATTGTTTAAATATATTCTTTAACATAGTAATTTTCATATCCACAACAACTAGAAAGTAATTAACTCCGAAAGAATCCTCAACTGTTTGTATTTCTCCATTATAGTTAATTTCATCAAATTTTGTTTTCCTAATAATACAATGTCTAGTTGGAAATGTAGACTCTATATTCATCTCAACTGCAAGACTTTTGACAATATTCATACTAAAGCTAAACCCTACATCTCTATATTTCTCACAAAATAAACATCAACTAGTCCTACACTAACGTTTTCTACATTTATTACTACCTCTCCATTTAATACATTTATTACTACATGCGGCCTACGACAACACGTTTGAGGCTTTACACTAGTTGAAAACCTCCAACGAGGAGTGGCCCAAAAAATACGGTGATTACAGTAAGTGCTTTCTCGTTGGGAATAGCGTAGGAGGTACCATGGCGTACCATGTTGGCTTATGTGCCACTATGGCAACCGCCGATCTTGAGCCTTTGAAGATCAAAGGACTGATATTGCATCATCCGTTCTTTGGGGGAGTCGAGAGGTTAGAGTTAGACTTACGGTAACCAAAAATGGTGTAACCTTGTTGATGCAATGACAATCGTTAAAACAATGCAAGACAGTAGATTGGAACCTGATAGTATGGTGTACACTATCCTAATTGGTGGGTTTTTCTCTATTGGGATGTTAAAGGTTGTTGTTGAACTATTTTCTAGTTTATTTATTAAGGGGTTGTTTCCCAATGTTTGGACATATAATGTCGTGATAAATGGATTTTGAAACAGAGACTTGGTAGGTGAAGCTTATAAGTTGTTTAATAAAATGGAGGAAAAGGGTACGTGAAATGCTTTGTCTTATAGTACAATGATCCAAGGGTTTTTTTAGTATGGTGACTCGGTGCATGCAGTGCACTAAAAATGGGACCTTTTTTATAGTGGGCCCTGGGCAGGTGCCTTGCCTGCCCTTGTACAGGGCCAGCACTAATCTCTTTGCTCAATCATCTTTATTGAGCACACATTCTTTTTATTTCAATCACAAAATATCATTCTTCCTATTAAAAAAATTCAGACTCATTTTCAGTTCCTTTATAAGATTCACAATCCTGAATCCCCAATTTTGGGCTTTGTTAATTATTTCATGTGAAACTAATCTCAAATTTTAATAGTTAATAGTACTTTGAATCACCTAAAATTTAACTCGACATTTTATGCTTTTTATGTCAATAGATTGGTAACCTTAATATCTATATTTGTGATACACTACTATTGAATTTTTTTTTCAATACATCAGATTACAACATTGGCTTTACTAGGAAATACTCATTTGTACATCATAATCTTCTAGTAACTCCATGCATTGTCTCAGTCTCATTTCTTTTCTTTTAAACTCAATAATTATCTCTTACTTTAATAATCCATATAAAATTTGAAATGTTTCACTATACTTATAATGTCTCCAAGCTCCGTAATGCAATTACTATTGCATCAAATTCTAAATCATGTATCAAAATTTAGCTCATGAGCCTTAAACTGTCTCCATGTATAAGAAATCACTTGATTATGCTACATTAGATTTCATCCTAATTTTTGATGTGAAACTTCATTACATACGACATAATCTCTAGAACTAAACGATATAATTACATCGGTGTTATAATTCATAAAAGATTCTTTTTATATTCATCATTCCATACATTTTATATGTTTTCCCTAAGACATTTTCTTCAAAAAAAGTTCAATAAAAACTCCTTAATAGTCTCTGGTAGTATCCAACATGTAGCTAGTTCTAAAAAACTCCGAATCTCGCATATATTCCTTGTAGTTTCTCAACACATTTCAATTTATTTACAATCTTAACTTCTTATGTTTCTAACACATTCATCAGATCAAATTTGTATCTCCCGAACATATTTACATATAATATAATGTGGACCTATATTCTCCTCATAGTAGCAATTAATGTCTCCTCAAATTCAATAATCCAATCATATAGTTGGATACTTTACGTCAAACAAAAATGCATACATTCTCAGTAGCATATTCTATCTCTTATGCTTGAGTCTCCATTGAGGATATGACTCCAATATTCACTTTTGATTCATTACTTATTCATTTTTGATTTGTTTCTTCATTGATCAATCTTAAATTGAATCATCTGATCAATTTAACCTAATTCAAGGAAATTCTTCTTTGAAAGAAGATTTCTTGCTACTATCATCGATAGTGTTCATATAATCCATATCAATCAATTGTTTTTATCATCGCTTATCAATCATTCTTAGTACTTCAAGAAGATTAACTTATATCATTTTGTACACAGTCTTAATGTTTTATTCATCAAAACTCAATGAACCTAGATAATATTTCTCTCTTTATCCTTGCCACGATCAAGGTTTCCTCGTATTGACATATGCTAACATCAACTTTACCTTAATTTTTCATAATTTACCTCTTCTAATGTTACATCATGTTATAATAATTCAACTACTGTATTGGGTACATTAGCTCTTCTCATTTGATTCATCATCGTTTCTTCCTCTCATTTCTATCTCTTCCTATTGTCATTTATTTCATCTTCCATATGTATATCCTCAATCAATTCAAAATTATAAATGTATAATCATCAATAAATTTTGATCTCAATTTCACTAATATATTCTTATGGTGGATCGTAACTCTTGTCACATTCATCAAACAACCACTTCAGTTCCTAATTCATCTTCTTAAGATCATAACAATTTTTTGTTTTCATTACATTTTACTTGGCCATTTTAATCTCATCATTTCTACTTATATCCTTATTTTCTGCAATCAATCCATGACAATATATATATATATTCACATTTATATCACATTCAAAGGTATACCATCACAGTACCATATGGATATCATGTTCAATGATATAACCACATATACAAATGTAGGAAACCTTTATCAATCATACAGAACCAGATATTATTTTTCATTTCTAAATGTCCATAAACCTTCATTTCCTCACATTTTGATAGATCATCATTCTTCTCAATGCTTCTAACAACTCAAACTCTTAAGGAATGCTCATGCATGTGACTTATATGAATGCGACTTAGACTGGGGATCGGTTGCCACTATATGCTATGACATGACTAAAATGCGTGTAACTTGACATATATTTCGAAAACACCCATGCAAGATACTAATTCTGGGCTTTGATACCCAATTGTAGCACCCTACCCTCACAAGAAACGTACCCGACATACTGAGTGATGTATGAATGCGAATCCCACAAAAGTGGCATGTTAGAACATTCAAAACTCATTAAAACTTAGTACAATTTTTTTTCACATCTATCATACGCATATGCAGAAAGCAGTAATCAAATCGAACTCATATTTTTATTTGATAAAAGTCGAAATCACAATTGTCATTACACTTTGATCAATCTCTTTTACAAAGCATTTCGAATTTTCACCAGTTATTACGCACATAAATATTTGAGTACACATTATACATAAATCGCAAAATATAAAAATTTACACAAAAAAAGAAAATACAAATTTTGACGTACTTGAATACAATTGTTGGCCCCCTAAATTTTTCTTAAGGATCAAGTATGATTAAATAAATTATGAGGTTTTTAATGGATTATTTGGTGGATTTAATTATTATGTTAATGTTGGTAAGATTTTATGACATAGATTAATTGAATTGAAGTATTAAAGTAGTAAGATGTTATAAGGGCAAATTGGGCATGACACTTAAGGTTATAAGACATAAGGCTTAAAGGAAGGGGCAAAATGGACATTACACCCTCATTAAGGGTTTAAAAAGAAGAAGAAGAAGTTGTCTTATATTTTTAAGAAGAAGAAATCGTGGGTGAAGAGAAGAAGAGAAGAAAAGAACAGAAAAAGTTAGGGTTTGGAGATCCTTGAAGAGTTTGAGGAATTTGAAGCATCAACAAGTAAGTATAAGCATCATTCTTCTTGACTAGATAAATGAAACATGTCTTGATGTTAGTAAGAGATGAATATGTGTAGGAAGTTGTTGAGAAGGGGTAAATGCATATGTTTGGTTTTTAGGGTTAATGATCAAAGATAAATTTTGATGTTTTTGTAAATGATATTGGGTTAAAAATGAAGTAAAATAGATGGTTTAGGGTTAAGATGAGTTATATGTGGAAAATGGGAAGTAAAAAGGTGAATAATGTCAAAAAACATGCTCTCAAAACATGTTTCTGGAGAAGTTCGCCGCAGCAAACTTCTGGGTTTTGCCCCGGTGAAAGTTTCGCAAACTCAACTTTTCTGCACAGACATGTTTTGGTATTTTGGGCATAACATTTTGTGTAGTTATCCAAATGAGGTTATTTTTAATTTGGTGCAAACTAGAGACATAGAGCTAAATATTGTATGAAGGAATTGAGTTTAAATTCATTCTATAAGGATCTCAAATTTTGAATGGAAGTGGAGTATGGAATGTTGTTTTAGAATAAGAACATCTTGGAAATGTTTTTGGTATAAATTTTAGAGTAATGAACCAAATTGAATGACTTTAAGGTCATTAGAAACTTAAGATAAGGAAAAATATTTTTCTAGAAGAAAGTGTTGTAAAATTTCTTCATTTACTTGATCATTAATTAGAATTCCTATTGAATGAAATTTTTGGCTATTGTTAAAGGAAATCAAGGAAGGCAAGAGGAGCAAAGTATGAGGCATCTTTGAGCAAGTTATAAGCAAGGATATTAAGGCGGATACACGTTTATAATAGTGTAAATAAGCCACTCATTGTTTTCTTCAAATCAAGGAAGTTTAATGATTTAAATTGCATCAACAATGTTGCCTTTATTGCCTCTTGATTGTATTGTGAAATTGTTATATGTTTACGTGACTTGTGTTGATGATTTATGAAAAGGGCTTTGAAAAGAATTTCTCTTTGAAAAGATACATGTTTATGAAATCATGTTTTCAAAAATGGTTTCCAAAATATATTAAGTATATGAAAAGCAAGTTTTCAAGAAAAAAATGCCATTTTGGGCATCAAGCTTACAAAATTTTTAAATCTATGTGTTATGTGGGTTTATGATAGTCCCTCAAGAACCGAAATGTGCACGTTAACCCAAGTATAGGCTTCTCCCGCCTTCCCACTAGTGACATGGAGCTCCCTCAAGGACTCCTTTAAGAATTTACGGCTACACAGGACCATTTTATGAAAATGTGTAGTGCGTCATGAATATGGACTTACCCAAACCATTTTGATATGCTTATGTGCTTATGATATGTCTGACATGATGGATGCATACCTGATTTGTACTATGGTGAATTTTTGATAGATTGAGAATTTCATGAAACAAATGTTTGATAATTTTTATTGCAAAATTTCTATGGTTTCAAAAATGTATAATGACAATGAGTTTTGAAAATGGTTTTTGCTTATTATCCTTTATAAACTTGTCACCTACGAGCTTTAAGCTCACCCCCCTTTATCCATCCCATCTTCAGGTAAAAAACATGAGATTCAGGTGAAAAAGGGTCAAGGCATCGCTCCAAGTTGTATATTTTTGTATTATACGCTAGATTTTGTAATCATGAGGCTTTTAGTTGCATTTCAAGTATTATTGTTTAAGTATCGTATGTATTTTGGGATTATGAGACATTGATGTATTATGGTTTGGAATGCCACTATGGCTTTGTAAGAACTCTTATCTTTTAATGTTAATGAATTATGAATTATGTATGGAGGAGTTAAATGAGTAGAGATTGGAGAGTATGATGAGATAATATTGATAGTTGAATTGTTATGAAATGATGATGCATCAGAGGGAGTGATTTTGGGACAATGTAAATTGAAAGAAAGGTAAGAGTGATGTAGAGACCATTGGAAATTTTAGGTTTAGGGGTTGAATTTTCAGGGGTTTCGCCGCGACAAACTCCTTGAAAATTTTAGGTTTAGGGGTTGAATTTTTAGGGGTTTCGTCGCAACAAACTCTTTGGCTTCGCCGCGACGAAGTTAATTTTTGTCGCAGCGATGAAGTCAATCTTTCAAGGTCATCGCGACAAACTTTTCCTGAAGGGAGTCTAAGGAGTTTATCTTGGGGAATTTTGGCAGGGACAATATGATTGAGGACATAATCATAAGAATGGATAGTGGTTTAATGATGAAATCTTAGGATTTCATCGGATTACGCTCGCGTTTGTATGACGAGCAATAATGCGCACATTTATGGTTTCATAAATCAAGAGTAGGACTCCAAAAATGAGGCCCACATGTTATGATATCAAAGCATAAAGATGAATCATAAATGGTTAAGAAGATTTAATTGGATCATGCCCACATTTATGGTTCAAGGATTGGACTCCGAAAACAGGGTCTAACATGTTTGGTATCAAAGCATAAAGACGAATCAGAAATGGTTAAGGAGATTTAATTGGATCACGCCCATGTTTATGGTTCAAGGGTTGGACTCCAGAAATGGGATCCAACAGCAATGGCTATACTCCCGTTTGCCCAGTGGGGTAACTCCTCCAAACCTAAAAAATATTGCAAATTTTGGGAGAATTCTGCGAACTCAGTGAGTGACCATCCTCGATGGTTCACTCATCATATAACACATACAATTCACATAATTCACATCATTACATTAATAATCATATTGAATCACATACACTTGATCAATCATTTCACATTTTACATTCATAAGTCATTCAAACCATTATAATCATTCATATCATGCATATGCAGTGCACACGAGACTCACTTTCAATTTGTTACTTTGTTGTGACCGAGTGCCTTTTTCACTAGCCCATATCCCTCCATATCCCTTAGTGGATATTGGGTACATTCACAACTGAGCCTAAGGCTCTTATCACATATCGAGCTTTAAGGTCTTTTTCATTGGCGACTCTAGTCACAACTGCCTTTTGTTTCATGCATTCGTGTAATGTAATGCATTACATTCACATATTTTCAGCCAGTCACATGATCTCACTTACACATTTTGTTGGGACCCAAATTTTTATTGATTTTATTAAGTATGAATTGATTTGATTATATGGTTTTTCTAGATAAATTATTTTGTTTAAAGGTTAATTAGCATGTCAATGATTGGAGGATTTGTTGCTTAGATTGGTGGAATTGGAAGTATTAAATGGAGAAATTAAGATTAAGTTAGGGTATAGTATGGTGTAAGTGAAAAAGAAGAAGTAAAAATGTATAAGGGCAAAATTGGAAGATCATTTAAGGTTAAAAGGAATAATGCTTACATGGAGGGGCATAATGGACATTCGATATTCTTTAGAAGTGGAAATTAGAAGAAGAAAAAGTGAAAGTGAGAAGATAAAGAGGGAGAGTATCGTTGGAGACAAAGGACGAAGAAGAGAAAAAGAGGAAAGCTAGGGTTTTGAGATTCTTGAAGATTTTGAAGAATCTGAAGCATCAACAAGTAAGTATGAGTTTATTCCTTCTTGTTTTGGTTAGATGAAACCCTAATATAGCTTAACATGTGTGGGAGGTTGTTAGTGAATGGAATATGCAAGTGTTATCTTTTAGAGTTAGTGATCAAAGATAGATTTTGATGTTTTGGTAATGATATTGGGTTGGAATGAGCTTAGAAATGAAGTATAAGAGATGGTTTAGGGTTTAGATGTGTTATATTTGAAAGATGGAAGGAATATAGTTGAAGAATGTGAGTAAATCAGGTTTCAGGTGGATTTTGGCTTCGCACGTCGAGACATGCGTATGAGCACATCGCGGCACGCGCCGCATGTCGCGGTGCGCTCCAGCTTTCTCGCCGTGGCGAGAGGCCATTTTTCTACACCAACATATTTTGGTATTTTGGGCATAACTTTTTCTGTAGATGTTCAAATGAGGTGATTTTTAATTTGTTGTAAACTAGAGACATAGGGATACATGTTTTATGAAGAAATGAAGTTCCGATTCAGTCTATAAGAATTCCCAATATTGGATGGAAGTTTAGTATAGAATTTTTGTTTCAACATAAGTTATAGTTCGAATTGTTAGAGTATGACTTTCCGATTTCTACACCAAATTGAATGGAATTTTGGTTATTGTTTAAGGAAATCAAGTGAGGCAAGAGGAGCAAGAGGAACAAGAGGAAAGACATTCCTAAGCAAGTTTATAAGCAAGGAACTCAAGGTGGGTACACGTTTATAATAGAGTAAATAAGCCACTCATTGTTTTCTTCAAATCAAGAAAGATTTAATGATTTAAATTGCATCATCAATGTTGCCTTATTTGTTTTTTGAGCGAATTGTGAAATTGTTATATGTTTGCTACGTGATTTGTATTGATGATTGATGAAAAGACTTTAAAAAGGGTTTCTCTTTAGAAGAATACATATTCATGAAATTATGTTTGCGGAAATGATTTTTACAAGGAAATCAAGTTTATGAAAAGCAAGTTTACAAGAAAGTGCCATTTTGACAACAAGTTTACAAGATTTTGAACTATATGTATTACGTGGGTTTATGGTAGTCCCTCAAGAACCGTCACGTGCACGTTGACCCAAGTATAGGCTTCTCCCGCCTACCCGCTAGTGGTATGGAGCTCCCTCAAGGACTCCCTCAAGAAATTTACGGCTACACAGGACCATTATATAGGAATGTGTAGTGCGTCATGAATTTGGACTTACCCAAACCATTCTGCTGTGCTTATGTGCTTATGATCTTTAAACACGTTTGATGCATACAAGATTTAAAATTGCTCATGAATTGTTTGAAAATATAGAATTTTGAGATGATGATATCTACTATCTACCTGTGAAATTACTATGGTTTCGAAAATGTACAATGGCAATAAGTTTTGAAATAGTTTTGCATGTTTTCTTTATTATAAATATGTTACCCACGAGCTTTATAGCTCACCCCCATTATCCTCCCCATATTCAGGTGATGAGCAAGAGATCGAGTAGGTCAAGAGTTACAGCATCACTCCGAATTGTCATATTTTTGTATTTTCAAGTTATATTTTTGGAATTCTAGGCTTTAGTCACATTTCAAGTTTTATTAGTTCAAGTGTATTTTGTATTTTTGTTCTTGAACTCAATTTGCTATTAAAGCTTTGTAAAACTCTTCTTTTGATTATCAAGGAGTTATGGTTTATAAGATTTTAGCTTCAAACTTTTGCATTGAATCATTTTACCATGAGAATAAGATTTTAAAAGATTGCTTGAGTGTATGTTTAAATTTGCTTTTTGAGTTTATTTTGGGTTGGGTTGTTTTGATGAAAATGGATGAAAGTTTTAAGTTTTGGATTCTGTGGGAAAAGGTTTTCGCCGCGGTGAAGTTAAATTCGCGGGTTCACCGCGGCGAGAGTTCTTTCACTCGCCGCGGCGAGGGTTCATTCGCTCGCCGCGACGTAGCTTCCTGAAAGGTTTCGCCGTGGTGAAACAACACATACCGCGGCGACGCTCACCTTTGCTTTCGAGGGATCTTTCTTCTAGATTTTCAACTTCTAAGACCTCCCTCCATGCTCAAGCATCACGTTTCCGTGTCCGATGTTGGGCTCTGGAAACGGGGTCCAACATGTTGTGGTATCAGAGCGACTAGGTTTAGGTTCAGGTTTGCATTACATTGTTTTCAATGAACAACTTGCATTGTTTTAAATTTTTCTACACAATTTGAATTGTTTTATATGATTTAACTATTTTGTATACTTTGAAAATTGTTTTGCTTGAATTAAAGATTTTCAATGGTTTTATATTGAAGGAGTGAAAATGCTGCCTCGAAAGAGAACTCGAGGAGCTATGACTCGATCTCATTCTCGCTAAGGGAGCACGGATGAATCCCATGTCCCACAAGATGCTGGGACACATTCTGCTCTGAATTTTGAGGCACCTAGTTTGTAACAAGAAGTGCCTCCACCGCCTCCTCCTATGCCTCAAACAAATCCCATAGATCAGAGTTTCTTTCAAGCCTTTGCTCAGGCTTTCACATATGCTATGGGTCAAAGGTCTCAGGTTCCGATGCAAGCTCCAATAGACAGGAGTGGACAGTACGACAAGCTTCGTAAGTTTGGGGCTGTGGATTTCAATGGAACGACGAATCCGGAAGAGGCTGAAGCCTGATTGAAGAGGATCGAGAGGGTTCTATTTCAGATGAAGTGCTCAGATGAGGAGAAGTTAGACTATGCAGTTAGTTTGTTATAGGGAGACGCACTGCATTGGTGGGAATCGATGCCTCACAGTTAGGTCATGCCACCGGTACTGATATGGAGAGACTTTGTGGAAGTGTTCAGGAAGAAGTACCTCTCCAGGGTTTATATACAAGAGAAGGCCAGGGAGTTTCTGAACCTCACACAGAGGGACATGAGTGTGAGCGAGTATGAGTTGAAGTTTACATAGCTTTCCTGATATGCAGCCAACATTATGGCGACTGAGGAAGATAAATGTCGTAAGTTTGAGGGAGGTCTTCATTTGGGGATCAAGGAGAAAGTCTTGATCCAAAACTTATGTGACTACCAACAATTGGTGGATGATGCACTCCAGACTGAAAAACTGGAGAATATAAGAAATGAAGTAAGCATGTAACATCCCACCCCTGACAGGAAGGGTAAAAGAGTAAATTATCATAGGATGAGATTGATAGGGATTAAATAGTATTATTCATACCTTATGTGACATATTTGTATTGTGAAAAATGACATTGTTGCACATGAAAATATTGTACATGCATACATTGACATTCCCGATTTATTTTGGTTATAACTGTAATTGGTTGAGAATCTCGAGAATTATGGGTTCTTAATCTTAAAAAAATATTTGGAGAGTGTCAATAATGATTTTTCAATTTTGGAGAATTTTAGGAAATTTTCGGGGTTAAATCCCAGACTAGGAAGAATACCGGGTGACAGACCAATGGGTCAAGGGTAGTAGAAATTATGGATATGTGGCTATATGGGTATTGGACAAGTGTAAAATTGTTGGAATTTGGGTTTAATTTATTAATTGATGAAGATGAAATGAAGGCTTGACACATGGCATGATATTAGCCATGTATTTATTAAAGTAACTTAGGTTTGTCTTCTTTTAAGCCTATACACATACACACCCACGACACTCTCTCATTTTGGAGGTTTTTGGTGATTTTTTTCCCCCCATCTTTGTGCCTTCTCTTCTTCCTTTTCTTGGTGAGCTTTGTTCACTCTAATTCCTTTGTTGTTGAACATCTTATACCTCCTCCACTTTGTTCTTCTTTCCATCAAAGAAGTTGTTCTCTTTTCAACCCTAGAGATGGTGATTTACGTGGGTGGTGGAGCAAGTTAAGTCTTGGGGTTTTCCTTGAAGAATTTGGAGATTTAGTGACTTAATTAGGTAAGTTTCATGTTTCATGTTATATGTATGGTGATTTGAAGCTAGTTTGATGAGAAGGTGAAGATTGAGTGTGAATGGAGTATGTGTTTAACTTGTTGTGTGTTGAGTGTGTATGTTGAGCCTAAGTGAATGTATGAATGGTCTAGTAACTTATTTATTTTTCCTTAGGATGCTTATGCATGTGGAATTGGTATTAGAAGTGATAGGAGTTAAGTTGAAGATGAAATCTGGAAAATGGATATTGAACCTATTGCAATGTTTTGATCATAACTCATTGTGTAAGTGCGAAAATGGGGTGCAGTTTGTGCCCAATTAAACTTCAGCTTGTTGGCTACAATTTTGTGTGAAATAGGTGTTGTTAAATTGTAACTCTAAAAGGTCGAAAATTTGCATGGAAAGTTCCTATTTTAGTGTCTGTGAATAGTAACCGAAACTATGACCAAAGTGTTTCGCTGATTTTTCTAAATTAATTGATATGGAATTTGGGAAAATAGTCTTCATGAAAGTTGAAGCATATTAAGTTAGCTTTCCATTCCCACTGATCTTGCTATTTTTCGATATGTATATTGGGAGATATGAACTGTTTACTCTTGACTGGTTTTGAGCATTTTGTGGAAACCTAGACTAAGTGTGGATTTGGTGCACATTCTAATTAGTAGCAATTTTAGCGATTTCTGTGGATTGAATTAGCTTGAGTGATATTCTGAAGAGTTGTATAGGAGACATTTATCTTGAAAAGGGTATATAGAACGTAATTTTTGGAGATCAGATTAGGGATTTATGAATTTTCAAATCTTGAACCTGCATAAAGGTGTTAACTGCTGATCATGGCAGAAACTTGTATAAGAGTTTTGAATTGGTTACAAATGGAATTGGCTCTTAAGCTCTTCATGAAACTTGAAGTAGGTGGTTTTATCTTTCCAATGATATAAGGTAGTGATTTTTTTGACTTGTGTACAGGGAGTTATGCTTGATAGAACATTACTGTCCAGATTTGGTGATTTCTGGGGAAGCATCATTGATTGAATTATTTGACCTAGTTAACAATTGAATTTGATTTTGGGTTGTTCATGAAAGTTGTTGATAACATTGGGATATTTCTGAGAATAATTATTTTGTAATTTTTAGACTAAGGAATTGAAAGTTACGAATTTTATAAACTGTTGCACTGTTTGGCATGCTGGAGAAAGTTTTCCAGATCTGTTATGGGAGTAAGATAAGTCGACTTGTATCTTCAGTAAGTCGACTTATGCATGCACAATAGGATAAGTCGACTTGTATTCTCCAATAAGTCAACTTGTACTGACCTTTTTCCATTCTTTTGCTTATAACTTGTCCGTCCGACGTCCGATTGACCTGATTCTTGAGGCATCGGATTCGTGAGACATTGAATTTCATTTTATGAGAAATTGGGAGTTTTTGGACGGGAAATTGACGTGGGACCGAGTAATAGTTATGTGGCCACTGTTTTATTTATTTTTAGACCGATTGAAGCCCGAATTGAGTAATTTCGGTGCCGGGAAAATTTTTGGGTGAAATTGTTATGATGGGAAAATTTTGGTTTCATGTGCATTGTATACATTTTAATGGTTTCATGTGCATTGTTTGATATTTCTAACTATACAGTTGGTAATGTGTACTCATTTTAATTGTTATAGAGGCACAGTTGGAATGTCATCCCACGGACGTTGCAGAGACTTCCCGGCATTAGCTCGGAAGTGATTAGGTGAGTAACCTAGATGGTTCCTCGATTAGTAAGTGTTTATAATTCTGCACTAATAACTCTGTGGAGAATAATGGTGGGACGATTGTGTTTGTTTGTGCCTGGATTACGAACCGGGGGTCCGATGGATTGGGAGATTCTGACATAGAAGTGCTATATGTGATTTTCATGTGAGGGATTTGTGTGAATATATTGAATTGAGATCAGTTATGATGTTGACTCTGTTTTATTTAGACATATGCATTTCATGCATAATTGCATGATCAGTAATTGACAGTTGTGTCCAGAGCAGCCAACGAGAGCTTATAGCTCAACGTGATTGGGCCTTGAGCCCACAGTGATTCAGAGCCTAAGGCTCGCCATTTAATGCGCCCTTAATGGGACAGTTTTAGGCGCTCGGTCACAACAACGTAATAAATTGAAAAAGCGTCACATACGCATTTCATGTGCATTTGAATTGGTTCCTTTGACTGATATAGTAACCATGTGGTACTTCTGAATGTGTTTTGGTGAAATAACTGTGTGTATCTGTGTTACACCTGTGTATATGCATGAATTGGGTGAACTGTTGGAACCCGACCCGGAGACCGGACCCCAACTGTTGGATCCAAGACCCAACTACATGGAACTTACACTTATCACATTTTCTTTGATACCACAGATGTTGGACCCCGTTTCCAGAGCCCAACTGATGTCGGATCCCCTTTCCGGAATTCGACTCCTGAACTGTAAACTTTGAAACTTAATCATCTTGCCTTGTAGGGTGTATTTCACTTAACCCTAATTTCAAATTGATTTCTCTTGTAAGTCATAGCATTATGACTCTTGCTTTATTTAAGACAAGAATCGCTTCAATCGGAGTTTTATAACTCAAGATACACTCCATAAACCTAAAGGAGTTCGTACCCGAAACCTGCTCTCTTAACTGACCTCTCACTTGCTTTAATGCAAACTTCCTCAATTTAACTCCAATTTATACTAATTTTTGTAGCAAGAATGGTACATGTCTTATAAATCCAATTGTTCAAACCTCACCTCAATTGAAGGCCGGATGAGGGAATTATGCCCAAAAGAGCAGACCATGCTCACTTCTAAAACTCAAATGAAACACTTTTGGCACGATTCTCATAAATTTTAATCTAGAGGTCGGATTGTCTTCGTTCTTTCATCATTTGAAATTAGACATCTAGATCTACAACTCTCATGAAGACTACAAAACAAGATTCGGTCTCTAACTATGCCCAAAACACTTGACTAACAACTCGACTTATGCTGGATGATCACTCATAACTCGAGTTATACTGACAACTCGACTTATCGAGGCAAATAAGTCGACTTATCACTAACAAGTCGACTTATCGAGACAAATAACTCGAGTTATGCTTTACAAGTCGACTTATGGAGACCAATAACTCGACTTATGTCTATTCTAAACTCGATCCTAACCCTCTACACTCTCTCTTGACTTATCCCAAACGCCATGAACACTCCTAACCTTTTTAGACTTACCCATTTCTATACCGGACTCATTCATTTAATATTTTAACACCTCGTCCCATGTCAAACACCTAGTTTGACTTACAAAAAGACTCAAGTTCAACTTCAATGATCCTGTACATTCACTCATGTAAAACTCATTAACCATCATTCAAAACATTCTTACTTCTACATAAAATTCATCAATCACAACTCTATACACATCTTTACTTGAAATAAACATGTATTTATACCCACATAGAATTTAAAGCCATTCAACACAACTTTGAAAGCCACACTTGACATGATATTAATCTGTCTTGAGAAACCATGATAAAACGTCATTCATGCATTTCATTCACATCAAAACAAATATTTTACAATGCTTTAGTAGGCATTTCAAGCCTATTACATTTCAATCAAAATACATCTTGCCAAAATACATCTGTTTTCTCAAAATGCAACCTAAAGCATTGATTTCTAGAAAGATCATTTCAAATACAAGACCAAAAGAAAATCTTGGAGTAAATGCCTTTAAGCTCGCTCCTCGGGATCCTGCTCATTTCCTGGAGAATTGAGGGGGGGTGAGCTTTCGCTCCGTGGGTAACACATTTATATTTATATAACAAGCATGTCCATTTAATTATTCATACTTTTAGCAATCTTTCAATGAAGTCATGATAGATACATCATGCAATTTTCATCAATACATAAACATAATTTCTCACAATTCAATCATTCATAATTGTTGCATTTTCATGTAATCACATATGAAACACACCAAATGGCTCGGTAAGTCCATATTCTTGGCAACCACATAGTCTCAGTTAATGAGTCTATATGGGCAAATCTTGAGGAGTCCAAAATGTTGGATCATCCTATGCCACAATCGGGCAGCCGGGCGAAGGCTTTCATAGTCGACGTGCACGTGACAGTTCTTAGGACTTTACCTTACCCACATAACATAACAATCATGTATCGTACAATAAAATTGAACTGTTCTTGTCCAATTCATTTTTTTCTTGAAAATCTTCTCTTTCATGCATATTTCATATCGTACATTTCATGCATAAGTCATATTGTGCATTCATACTCATTTAAGCTATTTCATTCAATACTAATTCAACCATCATCAAATCATCAACATGTATTATTTTCATTTACACATAACTCATGATTAATGTCATTTAACCACAACTAACACAAGCATTTAATACAATCACCAAATAATCAAAACTCATTAATGTCATGCATTAATTTACATTTATAGCTTATATACATAAAGATAAATATGAAACCCACCTTGTATCCTTGCTTAAACTTGCCTAAGGAAGTTCCTCTTCTTGTTCTTCTCCTCTTTCTTCTTTCCCTTCATTAAAACCGAAAACCCAATCACTTAGGGTTTTAAAATTGTAAAACCTAATGAACCTAAATCATGAAATTTAACCCTAGAATCACTAAACCCACTTCATTTCTAAGCTTTCCAAACCATAACCCAAGCAAAAACTTAACCTTGAAAACATAGCTTACCTTGATTCTTGACTAAACCAAAGGGTTTCTTAGCTTAAAAGGTAGCTTAGCTTCTCCTCTTCACTTTTTCTTCTTGCACTTTCTTCAAAAACCCACTCAAACTCTTAGAAATCACAAACCTAACCAAGTTTCTTTTCCTTTTCTTCTTCTCTTCTCCACTTTGCTGAAACTCTCTCCCTTTCCCTTTGATTTTCGTAAATCTCCTTTCTTTTCCCTACACCAATTCGTTTAACTCCTTCCTTTTATACTTCCTCCTAACTCACTTAAGCCCAAAGCCCATCTACTCTTCTCTTCTTCTTCTTCCTTCTTATTTCCTACATCCTCCTTAAACTTACTCAAGCCCACTTATCTTTAAGCCCACTTCATTTCCTCCTCTTTTCTTCTTTTACTTCCCTACTACATTAAAGCCCATTTCATATATATCATCTCTTCTTTTTATTTCATTTGGACCCAAAGCCCCATTTAACACATTAAATTACCTCTAATTCATTTAAACCAACTAACACATTTAATACTTGCTATCGAACTCATTTAATCACATTTATTCATTACCTAACTCATTTAATGTCATATGCTAATTCATGCTAGCTTTATTAAATACTAAATTAATTCACCCCATTAATCTAATCATGCTTGATTTGTCATAAAAAATTTTTTTCTGGGGGTAACATTTCTCCCCCCCTTAAGAAATTTCGTCCTCGAAATTCTTACCTGGTTCACTGAAGAGGTATGGGTACTGCTCCTGCATTGCAGCCTGAGGCTCCCACGTCGCCTCTTCAACTGCATGATTTCTCCACAGGACTTTGACTAGCTTGATTGTCTTGTTCCTGAGGATCTTATCCTTGCTATCCAGAATTGCCACAGGTACCTCTTCATAGCTCAAATCATCACTCAGCTGAACTTCTGAGGTCTGAATGATGTGAAAAGGATCTGATCTGTACCTCCTCAGCATGGAAACATGGAATACATCATGAATCTGCGACAATTCTGGCGGCAATGCCAATCTGTAGGCCAACGGCCCAATCCTCTCCAATACTTCATACGGATCCACATAGCGAGGACTTAACTTCCCCTTCTTACCAAATATCATAACTCCCTTCCATGGAGACGTCTTGAGGAACACCTTGTCACCCACTGCATATTCCATTTCTTTTCTGTTAGCATCGGCATAGCTCTTCATTCTATCCTGGGCTGCCTTAAGCCGCTGTTTGATTACATCCACTTTCTTAACTGTCATCTGGACCAACTCTGGTCCCACTAGTTTCCTCTCACCTTCTTCATCCCAACATATCGGAGTCCTGCATCTCCTGCCATAAAGGGCTTCATAAGGAGCCATCTGTATGCTCGAATGGTACGAATTGTTATAAGCAAATTCGACCAACGGCAAATGATCATCCCATGCTCCTCTGAAGTCCATGACACATGATCTAAGCATCCCCTCTAGAGTCTGGATTGTCCTCTCAGACTGACCATCCGTCTGAGGATGAAACGCCATACTGAAATTCAGTTTAGTTCCTAATGCTTCCTGCAGACTTCCCCAAAATCTCGATGTGAATCGAGGATCCCTGTCGGATACTATGGAATTCGGAACTCTATGCAACCTTACTACTTCATCAATATACTTCCTGGCTAATACTTGCAATGAATCTGTTTGCTTGGTTGCCAGAAAATGGGCTGACTTGGTTAACCGATCAACAATAACCCAAATGGCATCATGCTTCTTGCTGGTTCTTGGCAAACCCATCAGAAAATCCATCGTGATCCTTTGCCACTTCCATTCAGGAATGGACAATGGCTTTAGCATGCCTGAAGGTGCCTGGTGTTCAGCCTTGACTTGTTGACACACTAGACATCTGCTCACATATTCAGCTATGTCCCTCTTCATGCCTTTCCATCAGAAATGTTCCTTCAAATCTCTGTACATTCTGGTACTGCCTGGGTGCATGGAATAAGGCGCATTGTGTGCCTCATCCATGATCTCATCCTTAACTGCCTTATCATTCAGAATACATAACCTATTTCCGACTACCATTAGCCCATCATCCCTTACTTGCACTTCTGACTGCTTACCATGTTGAATTTCATCTCTCAGCTTACTTAATTCTGTATCCTGCTCCTGCAACTCCTTGACCTTCTCTCTAAGGATAGGTCTCACCCTGAATTGAGCAACAACACCATCTGATTCATCCTGCTGTAAACTGATCTTCAACTTGGCCATTTGTTCCAACAGAGGCAAGTAAACTGATTGCACATAAGATATGGATGACTTCCTGCTCAAAGCATCTGCCACTACATTCGCCTTGCCTGGATGATACTCTATCATCAGGTCATAGTCCTTGAGCAACTCCAACCATCGTCTCTGTCTTAAATTCAACTCTTTCTGACTCATAATGTACTTAAGACTTTTGTGGTCCGTGAAGATCCTAGTCTGAACCCCATATAGATAGTGTCTCCAAATCTTTAAAGCAAAAATTACCGCTGCTAATTCCAGATCATGAGTCGGATAATTCAACTCATATGGCTTCAACTGCCGTGAAGCATAGGCTATTACCCTGTCATCCTGCATCAACACACATCCTAAACCCTTCCTCGAAGCATCACTGTACACCGTATATCCCTGGTCTCCATTGGGCAAAACCAATATTGGAGCACTTTTCAATATGTTCTTGAGCTCCTCAAAGCTCTTCTGACATTCCTCACTCCATATGAAGCTGCTGATTCTTTCTTATGACTTAGTCATAGGGCGCTATCGTGAGAATCCTTCCACGAATCTCCTATAATAACTTCGCCAAACCTAGGAAGCTTCTTACCTCTTTCCTGCTTTTAGGCTCTTGCCAATTCACTATCGCTTCTACTTTCCTCGGATCAACATGGATGCCTTTCTTTGGAAATCACATGTCCAAGGAAAACTACTTCACGCAGCCAAAATTTACACTTGCTGAATTTGGCATCTGACTCTGCTCTCTCAATCTCTCGCAATACTATCACGAGATCTTTGTTCATGCTCTCCTTCATCCTTAGAATAGACCAGAATGTCATCAATGAACACAATGAAAACTGATCTAAGAATTCATTAAACACCCTATTCATCGATCCATGAAGGCGGTGGAGCATTGGTCAATCCGAAGGGCATGACTCAATTCATAGTGCCGTGAACGGTCCCGAAGTCTGTCTTGTTCACATCGCAGACTCCTAACTGGAGTTGATGATACCACGATCTTAGGTCAATCTTGAAAAGACTCTTGCTCCTGCGGTGATCAAATAAATCATCTATCCTCGGCGGAGGATACTTATTCAATCGTCATCTTGTTAAGCCTCCCGTAGTCTATACACATCCTCCACGTTCCATCCTTCTTCCTAACAAACAAGACCGGAGCTCCCAAGGTGAAGAACTCGGCCGATGAAGCGCTTCTCCAACAATTCTCGCAATTGCTCCTTGAGTTCTCTCAACTCAACTGGAGCCATTCTGTAGGTGGTATGGAGATTGGCGATTCCGGAATCAAGTCAATTTGAACTCAATTTCCCTCACCGTGGCAACCACCGTAATTCTTCCGAAATATATCGAAACTCCTCACAACACGGAAATCTTCTAATCTATCCACATTCACTTCTGGATCCACTACATGCGCCAAGAAGGCCTCACACCCTTGGCTCATCATATTGTCAGCTAACATAGCCAAAATGATCCTCGGCACTGGTAATTTCCTGTCCCCCTTGAAGACTATCTTCTGATCATCTCCCAGATCAAATTCTACTTCCTTCAAACCACAATCTAGCTTCGCCTTGTATTTCTCCATAACATCCATCCCCAAAATGACATCCAATCCTTGGAGGTCTAGAGGTAGTAGGTCTACTACCAGTCTAGCACCGTCTATGTTAAGCTCACAGTTCTTGTAGATCAAACTGATCACCACCTTACTCACTAAAGGAGTGCTAACTACCAGAAAGTTATCCATAACCTCAGGACATACAGCATGCATATTCATACTTGCAGATACAAATGAATGGGTGGAGCCAGTATCAATCAACACATAAACTGGTAAATCAAATAGCATAGCCATACCCGTCACTACTTCCGGAGCGGCTGCAGCTTCTTCCCTGGTCATGGCAAAGACCCGAGTTAGTGCCTGACCCTGTCCTCTAGGTCTCCCTGCCGGATATACCTTCCTTGCAGTTCTGAATCGCCAGATCATCTTGGCCGAGATGCCTTGTTTACGCTCTTCTTGGGGCTGAGATCGAGACCCTTCTGCCGACTGCTGGGACAATCCTTGATTCTCAGGCCCTTTGGCCTGACCAAAACATGCTCCTATCTTCAGCAGACATTCCCCTTTGTGAAATCTCCCACAGTGATCACACTGGGGATTCCCTCTACCTGTACATCCCGGGCTTGCTACACTTGAAGCTTGCCCTGACATAGCCCTAGGCTGTTTGCTCTGAGTGGGGCCACTGTTGCCCACCTCACTCTGTGTATGCTGAGTTCTGGTGCTCCTTGCAGTCTTTGGAACACTCATGCCCTTCTTGAGAAGCTGTTCCTCTTTCTCTTCTTAGTCACTTCAGCCCTGATGTTCTCTAACTTCTCTGCTTGAAGAGCAGCATCAACCAGCTGCTGGTAATCACGGAAGTTATGAATTACCACCTTTTCCCTGATCCCTAGGTGCAATCCACCCTCAAACTTCCGGCACTTGTCTTCTTCAGTTGCCACGATATTGGCTGCATACCGTGATAACTGAGTGAACTTCAATTCATACTCTGCCACACTCAACTCCCTCTGTGTAAGATTCAAGAATTCCCTGGCCTTCTCCTGCATGTAAACCATCGAGAAATATTTCCTCCGGAAGGCCTCTAAGAACTCCCTCCATGTCAATCTGGGAGGCATTTCTGATGCGGGCACCGACTCCCACCAAAGTCGGTGCATCCCTGCGATAAGCTAACTGCATAGTCGAGCTTGTCATCATCAGTACACTTCATCTGATTTAGGACCCTCTCGGTCCTCTTCAACCATGCTTCGACTTTCTCAGGATTAGTAGTCCCACTGAAGTCAACTGCTCCATATTTCTGGAGCTTATCATACTGGCCGCTCTTCTCTACTGGAGCTGGCACTAGAGTCTGTCTTCCTTGGCCCATGGCATAGGTGACAGCCCGAGCAAATGTTTGAAAGAACTGGGGATCCAGAGGGTTCACTTGAGGAGGAGGCGACGGAGGCGCCTCATATTGCACACTTGGTGCACCAGAGTCAGAGACGGGGAAGGTCCCTGCATCCTGCGGAACGTACGACTCATCCGTACTTCCGTGCTGAGAGCTGGCCCAAGATTGAGCTCATCGAGTTCTCTTTCGAGGCGGCATTACTCCTTCAATTTAAAAATCAATGAAAATCTTTAGTTTACATAAAACAAGTTCATTTCATGTAAGTCAATTTGAAACAAGTCACTTCACTCATTTGAAAGCAATGTTGCATGTTATGCATTCAAAACAATGCACATAATTCATATAGTTCATGTAGGAGAATGCATGTTGACTTGACCCTTAGACAATCCCACTAAGGTTCCTAGGAAGCCCTAAACCCGGTTTCGCTCTGATACCACAGATGTTGGAACCCGACCCGGAGACCGGACCCCAACTGTTGGATCCAACACCCAACTACATGGAACTTACACTTATCACATTTTCTTTGATACCACAAATGTTGGACCCCGTTTCCAGAGCCTAACTGATGTCGGATCCCCTTTCCGGAATCCGACTCCTGAGCTGTAAACTTTGAAACTTAATCATCTTGCCTTGTAGGGTGTATTTCACTTAACCCTAATTTCAAATTGATTTCTCTTGTAAGTCATAGCCTTATGACTCTTGCTTTATTTAAGACAAGAATCGCTTCAATCGGAGTTTTATAACTCAAGATACACTCCATAAACCTAAAGGAGTTCGTACCCGAAACCTGCTCTCTTAACTGACCTCTCACTTGCTTTAATGCAAACTTCCTCAATTTATACTAATTTTTGTAGCAAGAATGGTACATGTCTTATAAATCCAATGGTTCAAACCTCACCTCAATTGAAGGCCGGATGAGGGAATTATGCCCAAAAGAGCAGACCATGCTCACTTCTAAAACTCAAATGAAACTCTTTTGGCGTGATTCTCATAAATTTTAATCTAGAGGTCGGATTGTGTTCGTTCTTTCATCATTTGAAGGTAGACATCTAGATCTACAACTCTCATGAAGACTACAAAACGAGATTCGGTCTCTAACTATGCCCAAAACACTTGACTAACAACTCGACTTATGCTGGATGATCACTCATAACTCGAGTTATACTGACAACTCGACTTATCGAGGCAAATAAGTCGACTTATCACTAACAAGTCGACTTATCGAGACAAATAACTCGAGTTATGCTTTACAAGTCGACTTATGGAGACCAATAACTCGACTTATGTCTATTCGAACTCGATCCTAACCCTCTACACTCTCTTGACTTATCCCAAACGCCATGAACACTCCTAACCTTTTAGACTTACCCATTTCTATACGGACTCATTCATTTAATATTTTAACACCTCCTCCCATGTCAAACACCTAGTTTGACTTACAAAAGGACTCAAGTTCAACTTCAATGATCCTGTACATTCACTCATGCAAAACTCATTAACCATCATTCAAAACATTCTTACTTCTACATAAAATTCATCAATCACAACTCTATACACATCTTTACTTGAAATAAACATGTATTTATACCCACATAGAATTTAAAGCCATTCAACACAACTTTGAAAGCCACACTTGACATGATATTAATCTGTCTTGAGAAACCATGATAAAACGTCATTCATGCATTTCATTCACATCAAAACAAATATTTTACAATGCTTTAGTAGGCATTTCAAGCCTATTACATTTCAATCAAAATACATCTTGCCAAAATACATCTGTTTTCTCAAAATGCAACCTAAAGCATTGATTTCTAGAAAGATCATTTCAAATACAAGACCAAAAGAAAATCTTGGAGTAAATGCCTTTAAGCTCGCTCCTCGGGATCCTGCTCATTTATTCATACTTTTAGCAATCTTTCAATGAAGTCATGATAGATACATCATGCAATTTTCATCAATACATAAACATAATTTCTCACAATTCAATCATTCATAATTTTTGCATTTTCATGTAATCACATATGAAACACACCAAATGGCTCGGTAAGTCCATATTCTTGGCAACCATATAGTCTCAGTTAATGAGTCTATATGGGCAAATCTTGAGGAGTCCAAAATGTTGGATCATCCTATGCCACAATCGGGCAGCCGGGCGAAGGCTTTCATAGTCGACGTGCACGTGACAGTTCTTAGGACTTTACCTTACCCACATAACATAACAATCATGTATCATACAATAAAATTGAACTGTTCTTGTCCAATTCATTGTTTTCTTGAAAATCTTCTCTTTCATGCATATTTCATATCGTACATTTCATGCATAAGTCATATTGTGCATTCATACTCATTTAAGCTATTTCATTCAATACTAATTCAACCATCATCAAATCATCAACATGTATTATTTTCATTTACACATAACTCATGATTAATGTCATCTAACCACAACTAACACAAGCATTTAATACAATCACCAAATAATCAAAACTCATTAATGTCATGCATTAATTTACATTTATAGCTTATATACATAAAGATAAATATGAAACTCACCTTGTATCCTTGCTCAAACTTGCCTAAGGAAGTTCCTCTTCTTGTTCTTCTCCTCTTTTTTCTTTCCCTTCATTAAAACCGAAAACCCATAATCACTTAGGGTTTTAAAATTGTAAAACCTAATGAACCTAAATCATGAAATTAACCCTAGAATCACTAAACCCACTTCATTTCTAAGCTTTCCAAACCATAACCTAAGCAAAAGCTTAACCTTGAAAACATAACTTACCTTGATTCTTGACTAAACTAAAGGGTTTCTTAGCTTAAAAGGTAGCTTAGCTTCTCCTCTTCACTTTTTCTTCTTGCACTTTCTTCAAAAACCCACTCAAACTCTTAGAAATCACAAACCTAACCAAGCTTCTTTTCCTTTTCTTCTTCTCTTCTCCACTTTGCCGAAACTCTCTCCCTCTCCCTTTGATTTTCGTAAATCTCCTTTCTTTTCCCTACACCAATTCATTTAACTCCTTCCTTTTATACTTCCTCCTAACTCACTTAAGCCCAAAGCCCATCTACTCTTCTCTTCTTCTTCTTCCTTCTTATTTCCTACATCCTCCTTAAACTTACTCAAGCCCACTTATCTTTAAGCCCACTTCATTTCCTCCTCTTTTCTTCTTTTACTTCCCTACTACATTAAAGCTCATTTCATATATATCCTCTCTTTTTTTTATTTCATTTGGACCCAAAGCCCCATTTAACACATTAAATTGCCTCTAATTCATTTAAACCAACTAACACATTTAATACTTGCTATCTAACTCATTTAATCACATTTATTCATTACCTAACTCATTTAATGTCATATGCTAATTCATGCTAACTTTATTAAATACTAAATTAATTCACCCCATTAATCTAATCATGCTTGATTTGTCATAAAAAAATTTTTTCTGGGGTTAACATGAACCATCGATGATGGTTCCTCACTGAGTTCGGAAACTCACCCAAAATTGTAAATTATTTTTCAGGACCGATAGAGTAGACTCATAGCTCCAGAGAGACTTTTCCTGCCGTGTAGATTGAGTTGGCAAGAGAAGTCATGGCACACAGGTCGGTCAGCTGGCACTTTTTGAGGGATGACCTAACTAGGTTTATGTTTGATTTTCTTTTGGACTAATGTATAGAAAATAACATTTGTGTAATTTACTGCTTTAAGGTTATGAAATGAGAAATTTATGGTTTCAAAAAATTAGTGAATTTCATATTAATGCTTTATGATTTTTGATGCCATGTGGAGTGTTAGAGATGGTTCGTAGCGCAACCTTATCATAGGGTGTGTATCGGAAGTGACCTACAGGCGTTCCGGTGCATATCCTATGGTAAGGGGGTGCTAAATTAGGTGGTATCAGAGCATGGTTTGGCATCTGTTGGGACTAGTACATAATTAGGCTTGAATTATTGTGAGAAATGCAGAAACTGATTAGAGTTCTTGTTTTATTATAGGTCGTCTGTTTTGGTGATCGATAGATCAACCGGTGACGAGGATCGATCGAGACTAGTAGAGTACTCGGTTCCTCGATCGAGGAGTTACCTCCTAGAGTCCCGTGAGACGGAGAGGAGATCGATTCTTTGTGTAGCGGGGGTGAGACTTTATGGCAATCTGAGACCCGAGGTGAGGATGGTGGAGAGGGAGAGAGTTCTCGACAGATGGATGCGAACTCGATGAGAGGTTCGATTATGCGGTATCACTTCGCATGGCCCGACATATAAGTGGTGGAAGGCATGTGCAGCGGTACCACGGGCCTTGCTTCTTGTCATGGGCTGATTTTACGAGGCCTTGAGGAAAACTATATGCCCAAGGTCTATCTTGACATGAAGATGCAGGAGTTTGGGCTGAAGGTGGTCGGATGTCGGTGGCGAATATGAGGTGAAATTTAATGAGTGATGGATTATGCCCTTGTGATGATCCCGGCGAGGGTGATAAGTCGGAGGTTCGAGAATAGCCTCAATCTGAGAGATCCGTACTCAGGTTGGCCCGATCGGACATGGGCACATTCATTGAGTTGAGGGCTGCTGCCGTGAGAGTGGAGCAGCTGATGAGGCAGAGACAGGCTAAGATAGGGTCCCGGAGTAAGAGGTTAAGTGACAGTCAGGGCAGCTCTGGCAGGAGCTTGATGGCGCTTGAGCGGGAGTTTTCGATCATCAGGAGGATCCAGACAGTCTGGATTTGGATAGAGAGGAGAGTTATCTGGTGGCGATGGCGATGGCGATGGCGAAGGTTTTGGGCGATTCCCTATTTTGTGAGCCTGCGAGAAGAGCCTGATGGGGAGTGTTGGCGGTGATTGGAGCTTGTCTTAAATGCGGCTCCATGGATCATCAAATTCGGGATTGCCCAGCTACATTGGGAGCTCTCTCTGCTTTGGTAGTGGACGGAGGGAGTAATCTTCTTGTCTGGTGAGTAGAGTGGGTGGATCCGGACAGAGGGGCCGAGGTAGAGGCCGAGGTAGAGCTGAGGGATCCTTTGTGAGGACTGAGGGTCGGGGCAGCCGACCACAGTCCCAATCCCAGGCCAGAGTCTATGCCATGATGAGGCAGGAGGCCCAGGATTCCCCCGATGTTGTAGTTGGTATGCTTCTTATTTCTAATATTGAGGCATTTGCTTTGCTGGATCCTGGATCCACACATTCTTTTATTGCACCTCATATGGCATGTAGATTGCATGGAGATAGGGAGATGTTACTGTATGGGCTAGAGGTGAGTACACCTCTAGGTAGTACTCTTGCATTGGGAGAGGTGCGCAGGGATGCTCGATCCAGATTGATCAAGCAGTGTTGAGGGCAGACCTTATAGTGTTGCCTCTGAGAGAGATCGATGTGATTCTGGGGATGGACTGGCTTGCTGCCCATAGGGCTATCATGGACTGCTATACCAAGGAGGTTGTCTTAGAGTCTCCTGGTCAGCCTAGAGCAGTATTCAAAGGAGTTAGTCAGGCAGTACCAGCCCGGATGATCTCTTTCCTTAGTGCTTTAAGATTGATGTAGGGAGGTTGTGAGGCCTATCTGGCTCATGTGATTGACACGAGTAAGCGAGATTTGGGATATTCCGTGGTTGGGAATTTCGAGATGTGTTTCTGATGAGTTCTGGGTTTGCCGCGGATCGGAGGCGAGTTTACTATTGACCTCGTCCAGTCTGCTCCTATATCTATACCTCCATATAGGATGGCTTTGTGAACCGAGGGAGCTAAAGGCTCGATTCGAGGAATTCTTTGGAGAAGGGATTTCTCGAGCCTAGTGTTTCACCATCGGGAGCTCCAGTTTTATTTGTGAAGAAAAAGGACGGGACTTTGAGATTGTGTATTGATTACAGTGCAATGAATCGGTTGTGATGAAGAATAAGTATCCTTGCCTAGGATCGATGACTTATTTGATCGATTCTGAGGAGCTCGGTGTTCACTAAAGCTGGATCTCGAGGTGCAGGTATTATCGGTGAAGATAGCGGTGATGTACCTAAGAGTGCATTCAGGAGCAGGTATGGGCATTTCGAGTTTCTGGTGATGCCGTTTAGGTTGACTAATGCCCCGGTAGCTTTTATGGCCCTGATGAATAAGGTATTTCAGCCCTACCTAGATCAGTTTGTAATTGTCTTTATTGACGACATTTTGGTGTATTCGAGGAACAGACATGAGCATAGTGAGCACTTGAGGATTGTTTTGCAGACTATGAGGGAGAGACAGTTATATGCCAAATTTAGTAAGTGTGAATTTTGGCTAGATCAGGTGATCTTTTTGGGGCATATAGTGACTGGAGAGGGTATTCAGGTGGATCCGAGTAAGGTTGAGGCAGTGCTGAAGTGGGAGGCTCTTAAAAATGTGTCGGAGATTCGGAGTTTTCTCGGATTGGCTGGTTATTAACGGAGGTTTGTCGAGGGGTTTTCCCTGATCTCAGCCCCTCTGACAAAGCTTCTGAGGAAGCATGTGACATTTAGATGGACTGAGGAGTGCCAGAAGAGTTTTGAGGAGCTGAAACATCGGTTGACTACTGCACCGGTGTTAGCTATTCCATTAAGGACTGGAGGGTTTGAGGTGTACAGTGATGCATCGCATCAGGGATTGGGGTGTGTTTTGATGCAGCATGGTAGAGTGATTGCCTATGCCTCGAGACAGTTGAGAGCTCATAAGGTAAACTACCCAGTGCATGATTTGGAGTTAGCTGCAATTGTTTTTGCTCTGAAGATTTGGAGACATTACTTATATGGTGAAACATTTCAGATTTATACTGACCATAAGAGTTTGAGATATTTACTGAGCCAGAGAGAGTTGAATTTGAGATAAAGGAGATGGCTTGAGTTACTGAAGGACTATGACTGTACTGTCGAGTATCACCCTGGGAAAGCCAATGTAGTGGCAGATGCCCTGAGTAGGAAATCGCATACTAGTACAGCTCAGATTCAGGTATCGAGATTACCTAATTTGATTCAATTGAGGGCTTTGAATGTTGATTGAATCGGGGCGAGGATGGAATTTTATTGGCTACTTTGAAGCGAGACCGATGCTCTTGGGCGGGATCGGGAGAGTTCAGACAAGGATCCGATTTTGGTGGCTGATTGATAAAGTGAAATCGTCTGGGTTGAATTTGAGTTGAGAGATGGGACTTTATGGTTAGAGCAGAGATTATGTGTGCCGGATGTGGATGATTTGAGGCGAGAGATTCTGGAGGAAGCACATATGGCTGCCTATGCTATGCATCCTAGTACGACCAAGATGTATAACACTCTTAAGCCACATTTCTGGTGGCCTGGTATGATGAAGCAGGTGGCAGAATATGTCTCGAGATGTATGGCGATGCCCGGCGAGTTAAGGTGAGCACCGAGCTCCGATAGGGGCGCTTCATTCGTTGCCTATTCACGAGTGGAAATGGGGCAATTACTATGGATTTTATTATGGGGTTGCCTAGGGCCGAGGAGCGATGATGCTATCGGGTCATAGTGGACGGTTGATTCATCGGCCCATTTATTACGGTGAGGGAGAACAATTCCCTGGATCGAGTTGGCCCGAAGTATGTGGTCGAGGTAGTGAGGCGCACGGAGTTCGGTGTCGATAGTGTCGAACGAGGATCCCGATTTACATCGAGATTTTGGCGAGTTTGCGATGCACTTTGGGTACTAGCTGAACTTGAAGCGACTTTTCATCCTCGAACAGATGGATGAGTGAGAGGACTATTAAGACGGTTGAGGATATGCTTCGGGCATGTGTATTGGAGTTCAGAGGAGCATGGGACCAGTATTTAGCTCTGATTGAGTTTGCCTACAACAATCACTATCATAGTAGTATTGGGATGACACCATATGAGGCACTGTATGGGCGAACGTGTAGATCGCCTTTGTATTGGGATGAAGAGGGTGTCAGAATGATTGAGGGCCCCGAGCTGATTCAGGATACTGTGGATAAGGTGAAACTGATTCGGAGTCGCATCAAGGCGGCTCAAGATAGACAGAAGAGTTATGTGGATCAGCATCGGAGGGAGATGGAGTATAATGTGGGCGACAGAGTTTTCCTCCAAGTGTCACCTTGAGAGGAGTTACGAGATTGACAAGAAGGGCAAGTTAAGCCCTAGGTACATTGGTCCATATGAGATTGTTGAGAGGATTGGACCGTTAGCTTATAGATTGGCATTGCCGAGTGAGATGTCTCAGCTGCATAATGTCTTCTATGTGAGTATGCTCCGGAGACATCGGTCAGATCCGACTCATGTGATACCGGCTCAGGAGATTGAGGTAGCTAGCGATTTGAGCTATGTTGAGGAGCCGATCCAGATTATGGGATCACGGGTAAAACAGTTGAGGAACAAGGTTATCCCATTGGTGAAAGTCCTATGGAGGAACTACTCAACTGAGGAGGCAACTTGGGAGACCGAGGAGCATATGAGGAGACTGTATCCTCACCTGTTCAACCAAGCAGGTAAGAATTTTGAGGACGAAATTTTTTTTAAGGAGGGGGGAATTGTAACATCCCACCCCTGACAGGAAGGGTAAAAGAGTAAATTGTCATAGGATGAGATTGATAGGGATTAAATAGTATTATTCATACCTTATGTGACATATTTGTATTGTGAAAAATGACATTGTTGCACATGAAAATATTGTACATGCATACATTGACATTCCCGGTTTATTTTGGTTATAACTGTAATTGGTTGAGAATCTCGAGAATTATGGGTTCTTAATCTTAAAAAAATATTTGGAGAGTGTCAATAATGAATTTTCAATTTAGGAGAATTTTAGGAAATTTTCTAGAATTTTTCAGGGTTAAATCCCAGACTAGGAAAAATACCGGGTGACAGACCAATGGGTCAAGGGTAATAGAAATTATGGATATGTGGCTATATGGGTATTGGACAAGTGTAAAATTGTTGGAATTTGGGTTTAATTTATTAATTGATGAAGATGAAATGAAGGCTTGACACATGGCATGATATTAGCCATGTATTTATTAAAGTAACTTAGGTTTGTCTTCTTTTAAGCCTATACACATACACACCCACGACACTCTCTCATTTTGGAGGTTTTTGGTGATTTTTTTGCCCATCTTCGTGCCTTCTCTTCTTCCTTTTCTTGGTGAGCTTTGATCACTCTAATTCCTTTGTTGTTGAACATCTTATACCTCCTCCACTTTGTTCTTCTTTCCATCAAAGAAGTTGTTCTCTTTTCAACCCTAGAGATGGTGATTTACGTGGGTGGTGGAGCAAGTTAAGTCTTGGGGTTTTCCTTGAAGAATTTGGAGATTTAGTGACTTAATTAGGTAAGTTTCATGTTTCATGTTATAGTGACTTAATTAGGTAAGTTTTTGAGCATAATTATTGTGTAATTTTTAGACTAAGGAATTGAAAGTTACGAATTTTATAAACTGTTGCACTGTTTGGCATGCTGGAGAAAGTTTCCCAGATCTGTTATGGGAGTAAGATAAGTCGACTTGTATCTTCAGTAAGTCGACTTATGCATGCACAATAGGATAGGTCGACTTGTATTCTCCAATAAGTCGACTTGTACTGACCTTTTTTCATTCTTTTGCTTATAACTTGTCCGTCCGACGTCCGATTGACCTGATTCTTGAGGCATCGGATTCGTGAGACATTGAATTTCATTTTGTGGGAAATTGGGAATTTTTGGACGAAAAATTGACGTGGGACTGGGTAATAATTATGTGGCCACTGTTTTATTTATTTTTGGACCGATTGAAGCCCGAATTGAGTAATTTCGGTGCCGCTAGATTTCTAATTTTTGGGTGAAATTGTTATGATGGGAAAATTTTAGATTAGGGCCGGGAATGCCATAAACATGCATTGTATACATTTTAATGGTTTCATGTGCATTGTTTGATATTTCTAACTATACAGTTGGTAATGTGTACTCATTTTAATTGTTATAGAGGCACAGTTGAAACGTCATCCCACGGACGTTGCAGAGACTTCCCGGCATTAGCTCGGAAGTGATTAGGTGAGTAACCTAGATGGTTCCTCGATTAGTAAGTGTTTATAATTTTGCACTAATAACTCTGTGGAGAATAATGGTGGGACGATTGTGTTTGTTTGTGCCTGAATTGCGGACCGGGGGTCCAATGGATTAGGAGATTCTGACATAGAAGTGCTATATGTGATTTTCATGTGAGAGATTTGTGTAAATATATTGAATTGGGATCAGTTATGATGTTGACTCTGTTTTATTTGGACATATGCATTTCATGCATAATTGCATGATCGATAATTGTGATTGTGTCGGAGAGCGATACGAGAGCTTATAGCTCAGCGTGATTGGGCCTTGAGCCTGATGATTCGAGCCTAAGGTTCGCCGTTTAATGCGCCCTTAATGGGACAGTTTTAGGCGCTCGGTCACAACAACGTAATAAATTGAAAAAGCGTCACATACGCATTTCATGTGCATTTGAATTGGTTCCTTTGACTGATATAGTAACCATATGGTACTTCTGAATGTGTTTTGGTGAAATAACTGTGTGTATCTGTGTTACACCTGTGTATATGCATGAATTGGGTGAACCATCGATGATGGTTCCTCACTGAGTTCGGAAACTCACCCAAAATTGCAAATTATTTTTCAGGACCGAGAGAGTAGAATCATAGCTCCAGAGAGACTTTTCCTGCCGTGTAGATTGAATTGGCAAGAGAAGTCATGGCACACAGGTCGGTCAGCTGGCACTTTTTGAGGGATGACCTAGCTAGGTTTATGTTCGATTTTCTTTTGGACTAATGTACAGAGAATAATAGTTGTGTAATTTACTGCTTTGAGGTTATGAAATGAGAAATTTATGGTTTCAAAAAATTAGTGAATTTCATATTAATGCTTTATGATTTTTGATGCCATGTGGAGTGTTAGAGATGGTTCGTAGCGCAACCTTATCATAGGGTGTGTATCGGAAGTGACCTACGGGCGTTCTGGTGCGTATCTTATGGTAAGGGTTTGCTACAAAGCAGGAAGAGGAAGAACAGGGAGCAGTCTTCTAAGAAAGGAATGAGTGCTCCAATGCCTGAGAGGAGCACAAGGAGTTATCACACACAGAGTGAAGTGGGTAGCAGTGGCTCTACCGAGAACAAGCGAGTAAAAGCGTGTGAGGCAAGCCTCTAATGTGAGAGGCCTTTGGAAGAAGCGAGGAAGGAGTAGGTTCACAAACCCCAATGTGAGAATTGTTGGAAACTTCACCAAGGAGAGTGCTTGAGTTACTTGGAGCACTTTTCGATCTGGAGAGAAGGGACATATGATCGGGGATTGTCCCAGTGCGAGACAAGATGGGTCACAGTTTGAAGCCCCGAGACAAGCGTTGCATGGGAACTAGGCGATTCTTGAGGTAGGCAGCTCTGGAACTGCAAGGAAGGCGATTCCTCCAGGAAGGCCAAGGGGTTAGGCACAGGCAAGGGTGTTTGTCATGACTAGGGAGGAAGCTGCAGATGCACCTGAGGTTGTCACAGGTATGGCTCAGTTATTTGATTCAGCAGTATATGTTTTAATTGATTCTGGTTCCACGTATTCTTTTGTTTCTGCAAGCATAGCATTGCATGGTGTGAATTCCGTGCCTTCGGATAATTCTTTGCTTGTTAGTACTCATCTAGGGAGGAATGTGGTGATCAGTAAGGTATATAAGGGTTGTGAACTCTTCATTGATGGTGCTAGATTGGTAGTGGACTTACTACCTCTAGACTTAAAAGGGTTAGATGTTATATTGGGAATGGATACTATGGAGAAATATTTGGCGAAGCTGGATTGTGGCCTGAGAGAGGTGAAATTTGATCTGGGCAACGGTGAGAAGGTGATTTTCAGAGGGGACAGGAAAACACCATCGCCAAGACTTATTTCAGCTATGTTAGCTGACAGAATGATGGGCAAGAGGTGTGAAGCCTTTTTGTCACATGTTGTGGATACCGACGTGAATGAAGGGAAGTTAGAGGATTTTTCGATTGTGAGGGAGTTTCCAGATGTGTTCCCAGAGGAATTATCAGGTTTGTCACCGATGAGGGAAATCGAGTTTGTCATCGACTTGATTCCTGGAACCGCACTTATTTTAGTACCACCTTATAGGATGGCTCCAGCTGAGTTAAGGAAGCTTAAGGAACAGTTGGAGGAACTGTTAGAGAAGGGGTATGTTAGACCGAGTTTGTCACCTTGGGGTGCGCCGGTTCTGTTTGTCAAGAAAAAAATAGAACATGGCAGATGTGTATTGACTATCGGAGACTCAACAAGATGACAATTAAGAACAAGTATCCTCTACCACGAATAGATGATCTGTTTGACCAGTTGCAGGGAGCAAGGTTCTTCTCCAAGATTGATCTCAGGTGAGGCTATCATCAGCTCAGAATCAAGGAGTCTGATGTAAGCAAGACAACCTTCAGGACTCGGTATGGAAATTATGAGTTTTTAGTCATGCCATTTGGTTTGACCAATGCTCCAGCTACTTTCATGGATCTTCAAGGAGTTTTTGGATCAGTTTGTCATAGTGTTTATAGATGACATTCTGGTGTATTCCAAGAGTGAAGAAGAACATGAGGAGCATCTCAAGATTGTATTGCAGACATTGAGGGAGAGAGAGCTTTATGCTAAGTTCAACAAGTGTGAGTTTTGGCTTCATGAGGTGATATTCCTTGGACATGTGATTTCGTAAGATGGTGTACATATTGATCTAAAGAAGGTTGAAGTAGTGGTGAATTGGCATGCACCCAAGACAGTGATAGAGGTGAGGAGTTTTCTGGGTCTGGCAGGTTATTACAGGAGGTTTGTGGAAGGATTCTCCATGATAGCTGCTCCGATGACTAAGTTATTGAGGAAGAATCAGAAATTTATCTGGAGTGATGAATGTCAGAAGAGCTTTGAGGAGCTCAAGCACAGATTAACAAGTGCTCCAGTTTTGATTTTGCCAATTGGAGATAAGGGGTATACAGTGTATAGTGATGCTTCAAGGAAGGGTCTAGGTTGTGTATTGATGCAGGGAGACAGGGTGATAGCTTATGCTTCACAAGAATGAAGCCATATGAGTTGAATTATCAACCCGTGATTTGGAATTGGCGGCGATGATCTTTTGTAGCACCCACTCCGCGAGACCCGAACGACATCGACGGTGATATCCGAGTCCGCGACCATGAGGGTGGTATGCTAAGCGATCAATCTGATTTAAAACTTGGTAATATATATATAGATATTTTAAAACCCATCAGTGCGAAATATCAACAAATAATTTGGGCCGTTCTATCTGAAATCATTTTCAAGCGAACATTATTTGATAATCAAATTACAATACAACATTAATCAATCGGGCACTCAACAATACTAGTACAAATTTTACGGAAATACAAATTTACATATAATTCAAAAGACACAAATGCGGGCGTGAACTGATCCCGACCTTAACTCGACTTGCAATCGGTACTATACTCCGTGCTCTAACGGGTACTCTTCGATCCACGAAAAATATTTGCAATGTTGGGTGAGTTTGCGAACTCGGTGAGAAACCATCATCGATGGTTCACTCAAATCATGCATTACGCATATGGCGTACCACATATCTGATAATATTGAGTCATCGGTATAATATCACAGTTCTGACGTTATATAACAATTTGCGATTATTTACGATAGCATGTAACACTTTACTGATACCATATCGCGATTTCTGATAATTTATGTCATCACGTAGCGATAATTGTCACAAAGCAGTCATTCAGTGTATCAATGCATATGTGACTCTTTTCCGATTATTGATGTTGTGCCCAAGTGCTTAGTCGAGAAAAGCAGTAGGGACGCGTGATTTCTCCCCGGGCTAAGCTTGGTCGAGATAAGTGTGAGAGCTCGAGGCTCTTTTCGGTGATAATAGCAACTTGGGACACATCCATTATCGATCATGCATTTATGCATGCGATGCGATGTTCGATGATTGATAATTATGGCTATAAAAGCCCAATATATCGGTTCGATATTACACCGTGATCCGATCGATCTGGTGAAAGCATGCAATTCAATCCAATAGATTTGATAATCATGTAATAGTCAATCCAATTCAATAGTAGCATGCAATTTGATCCTAAACACGCCGATGATCATCTGATTCACCTTTGCAAGTAGTTCATACAGAGCATGTAAGCAATCGAGAATTTGAGAAACCAACTAGGTTACTCACTGTACTTCGAGCTAATATCTGGAAGTCTTGGTAACGTCGGTGAATCGGCGCTCCAAATGTGCCTCTATAACAAGCGAGAGGAATCCGATCACTAATTATCCAATCCAAACTAGTAATAATGCACATGTAAGTGTAGAATGCATGTTCATGAGATTTCCAGCCCTAAATCCAAATTTTCCCATAATAAAAATTCCAGCTAAAAATTAGAAACCTACTGGCGCTGACGGTGCGCAATTCGGACCTCTATAGGTCCC
The DNA here is from genome assembly GCA_029891385.1 of Erythroxylum novogranatense. Lineage (NCBI taxonomy): Eukaryota > Viridiplantae > Streptophyta > Magnoliopsida > Malpighiales > Erythroxylaceae > Erythroxylum > Erythroxylum novogranatense. The sequence continues at coordinate 47,721,452 of CM057235.1, read as the reverse complement.
CAATTAAACAAAACAGTGATGAAAGGCTCCGTTACCCGAGGCCATGTCAATTTCCCGTCTAAAAATTCCCAATTTCTCACAAAATGAAATTCAATAAGTTACAAATCCGATGTCTCAAGAATCAGGTCAATCGGATCGGACGGAAAAGAAATTGATAAAAGAATCACCAAATACCAAAAAAAATCAAATAATAATTAAAATAGCACCTGTCTCGCGGGGGCGAGGCGTCGCCCTCGCGAGGCCGACTGATCCGACCTCGTCACTAGGGCGACGCGTTGCCCTAGTGATGCTGGCCATCCGAGCCTCGTCGCTAGGGCGAGGCGTTGCCCTAGTGACCGGGCGTGATTCCAATTCCCATTTTCTTTTTTCCTGATTTCCAATCCAACTTTCAACACTCATAGCTCTCAGCACACAATTCAGAAAAATACAAATTATACCTTTTTGGAAAGATCATAAAAACCTCTACAATTCTCAAGAAGACCATAAAAATCAATTTCACCCCTAAGGGTGTCAAAAATTCCTTCAAAGCTACTGCCCACTCAAATCCCATTAAAACAGAATAGTACATTGCAAATTCCATAACTCTCTGATTATTCAGCCAAAACTTACCACATAAATATGCTCAATAAGTTCATAATGTCATCTACAACTTTCATGAACTACCCAAAATCAAATTCCATAACTAACTAGGTCAAACAATTCAACAAAGAATCTGTATACTGAAATCAACCAATCTGGACAGTAATTTTCCAATCAGCATAACTCTTAGCACAAATGTCACAAAATTCACTACCTTATATCCCTGAAAAGATAAGATCTCAAACTTCAATTTTCATGAAGAACTCAAAATCCCTTTCAATTTCTAACAATTTCAAAATTGTCATGCAAGTTACTGCCATGATCAGCAATTCATAACCTAATGCAGGTTCAATGTTTGAAAAATCATAAATCCCAAATCTGACCTCTAAAAATTACACACCATATATCATTTTCAAGATAATTCCTTCCTCTGAAACTTTACAGAAGATCACTCACACCAATTCAGTTCACATAATTTGCTAAAATTGCTTCCAATCCGTAAGCTCACAAACTCAACACTTTAACTAGGTTTCTCCAAAAAGCATAAAACCAATCAATAGAAATCAGTTCATATATCCCAATATACAACTCGAAAATTAACAAGATCAGTGGCAATGGAAAGCTAACTCAATATGCTACAACTTTCATGAAGACCATTTTCCCAAATTCCATCTCAACTAATTTAGAAAAATCAGCAAAATAATCAGGTCATATATGCAGGCACTGTTCACAGACCCTAAAACAGAAACTTTCCTTGCAAACTTTCGACCCTCTAGCATTACAATTTAACAACACCTATTTCACACAAAGTTGTAGCCGACATCCCAAAGTTTAATTAGGCACAAACCTTACCTCATTTTCTCACCTACACAATTAGTTATGATCAAAACATTCCAATAGGTCAAAATGCATTTTCCAGCTTTTCAACTACTACCTATTTCCTATCACTTCTAACATCAATAACACATCACTAAGCACCCATTTATACCTCTAATTCAACCAAAAACTCACACAACACTTATTTTTATATTTACACAAAAGTTGTCAGCACACATATACACAATTCCCATACTTTATTTCCAATCATTAAGCACCACAAACATCATTTATAACATCACTTTCCCATTCTTTAACTACCATAACCAATTCCTTCACACAAGCATGCATTAAACCCATTCAAACCTACTACTATGATAATCAACTACATATATAATTGCTCTCCATAAATGCCTGCATAAAAACAACCATCAAGACTTACCAAACAAGTTGCAAGCTCTACCTTCCTCAAATCTTCAAGTCTTTAATACTCTCCACTTACTACTACTTAAACACCATTCACGGCTATCCCAAGCATCACAAATATGATCAACAATTCAAGGTTTCAACTTAGTCTTGGATATGCATAAAGAAGGAGTAGGCAAAAAGCAAAGGAGGATGGGAGAAAGAAGAAGAAAATCGAAGGATGAAGGGAAGCACACCAAGGAAGGAGAACAAAGCTACGGATGAAGGAGGAGCTTCCAAAATGATTCATTTGTTTTTACAACCCAAGGAAAAGTCGTAGGTGCATAATAATATGGGACAAAACTAATAAATAGAAGGGGACATTTGGCCTTTAATGAGAAAAAGCCAAAAAGTAAGTTCATCTTCTTAATTAAATATTGATCCCAATTAATTAAGTACTAATCTCACTTAAGCTCTAAACATGGCACTAACATAATTCCCACAATTATTTATTCAATAATCCAATGCCATTTGACGATCCCTTTTCAGTATAGAAAAGCCTATTCAGTCAGCCCATTGGAAATTTTTCGGTCCGGGCAAGAATCCCGAAAAATTCCAAAAAAATTTCCACAAATCCCTAAAAATGTAAAACACTTAATGGAGCATTCCAAATAATTTTTCAAATACAACTTTGACATAAATTTCACAAAAGATCTCAATTTGACATTTAAGCCGGAAATGTCATGAATGCATGTATACCATGTGCATGCTCAAAACAATCATCAGTTATAGAGGCTATATGATGTATATTCATGCCGAGTTATAATCCAATATTCCTAACCCGTCCCAATTTACTAAAATACCCTTCCCATCGGTGATGTGATGTTACATCTTTGCCTTTGGAGGCATTATCTATATAGGGTTCAGATAAGGATCTTTACTGATCATAAGAGTCTCAAGTACTTAATAAGCCAAAAAGAACTGAATTTGAGACAGAGAAGGTGGATTGAGCTGCTTAAGGATTATGATCTGATGATTGAGCACCATCAAGGGAAGGCAAATGTAGTGGCGGATGCTTTAAGTAGAAAATCCTCATTAGCCCATATTCAGACATTTTATCTGCCTTTATTGAAAGAAATGGCCAAGCTTAAGATAAGCTTGAAGCAGGAGGAACCAAATTGCCTTCTAGCTAACTTCAAAGTGAGGCCAATACTCAGGGAGAAGATTAGGGAGTTACAGGCACTGGATGCAGAATTAAGCAAGCTTCGAGAAGAAATTCAGAATGGCAAGAATTATGAAGTAGTAGTGAGGGATGATGGGCTCATGACAGTAAGAAACATACTTTGTATTCCAGATGTCAAGGAGGTGAAGGATGAGATTTTGGATGCGGCACACAATGCGCCTTATGCCATGCACCCAGGTAGCACCAGGATGTATAGGGATTTGAGAGAGCATTTCTGGTGGAAGGGCATAAAGAGGGATGTAGCAGAGTATGTAAGTAAGTGTCTAGTATGTTAGCAAGTCAAGGATGAACACCAGGCACCTTCAGGCAAGTTAAGGCCATTGTCCATTCCTGAGTGGAAGTGACAAAGGGTAACCATGGATTTTTTGATGGGTTTGCCTAAGAACAGGAGGAAGCATGATGCCATATGGGTTGTTGTGGATTGGTTGACAAAGTCAGCCCATTTTCTAGCAATTAAACAGACTGATTCTTTGCATGTGCTAGCAAAGAAGTACATTGATAAGATAGTGAGATTACATGGGATTCCAGATTCTATAGTTTCTGATAGAGACCCTCGGTTTACTTCGAGATTTTGGGGAAGCATGCAAGAAGCTTTAGGAACCAAGTTGAAATTTAGCACTGCTTTTCATCCTCAAACGGATGGTCAATCTGAGAGGACCATTCGGACACTTGAGGGAATGCTTAGAACGTGTGTTATGGATTTCAAAGGAGCTTGGGATGAGCATTTGCCATTGGTAGAATTTGCTTATAATAATTCGTACCATTCAAGCATTCAGATGACTCCTTACGAAGCACTGTAGGGAAGAAGGTGTAGAACTCTGATATGCTAGGATGAAGAAGAGAGAGGAAGCGATAGGACGTAATTGATTAGGATGACAGTTGATAAAGTTAATCTGGTTAAGCAACGGCTTAAGGCAGTTCAGGATAGAATGAAGAGCTATACTGATGCACACAGAAAAGAGATGGAGTATGAAGTCAGTGAGAAAGTGTTTCTTAAGACGTCTCATCGGAAAGGAGTAATGAGGATTGGTGTTAGACCCCGAATTTTTTTTATGATATTATTCAGCATAAATTGTGATAATTGTGGTTTTATGCTTTAGTTTGATTAAATTGGGAATATTAGTGGATAATTCCGGTTTAATTGTGGTTAAATGAGGTTTAAAAGGGGTAAAAGTTTATGAGGGCATTTTGGGAAGTTTATTTAAGTTGGAATGGATTTAGGCTTATTAGGAGGGGTAACATGGTCTTAATATTATTTTTGCCCTAAGTAGGGAATTAGAAAGAGAAAGAGAAAAGAAGAAGAAAAGAAGAAAGAAGAAAGAAAGAAGAGAAAGAAGAGAAAGAAGAGAAAGAGGCCGACGGTGGAGGAAGAGAGAAGAGAAGAGAGAGTTTGCAATTCTAGCAATTTCTGACAGTTTCGAACCATTTTCGGGTAAGATCTGCTTGTGTTTAACTTGTTTTGGTTGGATTTAAACCTAAAGAATGTTGAATCCGTGAGAATCGAAGGTTTTAGGGTTTTAGGACAAAATGGTGAGATCTGCTTGGGTTGATGCATTTGTGTTTGATTTTGAGTTGATAATAGGTTAGAAATGTAGTTTGAGACTTGATCTATAGTTTGATTATGTTGCATTTGTGGTTGGAGAAGGATTGAAGTGTGAAAATGCAGAAAAGTCAGGTTCGGAGTCGTTTTCCAGGCCCGTACGTCGCGACGTGCGTATGAACACGCCGCGACGTGCGAGTTCGTCGCGACGAGTGAAAATTAAATTCGCCGCGACGTGTGGGGAAGGTTAAATCGCGACGCGCGAACTGTGTTCGCCGCGACGTCGAATGGGGTGAACGCCATACGGCCGACACTTGTGGTCGCGGCGAAGCGAGCAGTTTCGTCATGGCGAGCCCCCTGTTATCCGAAAGTGAGATTTTGATATTTTTGGGCATATCTTGGGCTTCAAATGTCCAATCGAGGTGATTTTGGATTCGTTGTGACTAGAGAGAAAGGACTTTAGGTTGGGAGGTTCGGAAATTACCGCTTAGGATTCAGGAATTTTAGTCAGACGTCGAATGTAGACTTATGGTATTAAAACTTTGGATTTTCACGCATATCGATTATTTGTCTTTGAGCATTGTTTGATATGGAAACTTGGTTGTTTTAGGAAACCAAGCTGACCCGATTTCATCGCAAGAGGAAGGACACCAGTGAGTCGACTACTCGAGCGATCTTAGGTGGGTAATATACTTATAGTGATTGTGTGATTAGGCAAATTCTTGCCTATGTATGAATATATGATATAGATGATGCATGATTAAATATGATGAACTGAATGATTGTAACTTCATACATGTGAAAGACTCATGGAAATTGATAGCATGACATCTTGATTTTGAACATGTTATGCCTCGACTTCGTTCATGGCATTTTGAATAAATGCAAGGTATGAAAGACTATCGTATGATTAAACGATTATGAGCATGATTATGTGTTTTTGTTTGGCGAGAGTGGAACCATTTAGTTAAATCACGTGCACGTGACAAGAGCCTTCTCCGGCTGCCCGCTTGTGGCATATGAGATCGAATGGACTCATTTAGATTCGAGTGTAAACTTGGTTTCTCCCTTTTGTTTCCATGGAACCCTCGAGCCATTGTGACGTGCATTGCATATGTAAATTGTTCATTGTGAAGCATACCTTGCAACATAATTATGAATTGATGAATAAATTATATTGAATGCGTGAATTGTTTGATTAGCATGTGAATGATTGAATGGATGTCGTATAGATATATATATATATACATTCATATTGGGATTTGTGCTAGTTGCCGATGGCTATAATTATATTAGCCACTGAGCTGTGTAGCTCAACCCATTATTTTCCCTCCTCAGGTGCAGAGCAGGACGATCTTTGAATTTGCGAGGCATCTGAAACTTCGAGTTAATTAGGAGCTTTGCGATAAGTTTGTATTTTGGTTGGCCCTCCGAGCATACTCTCATGGAGCATATTTCATATATTTTAGATTTGAACTTTGTTATGTATTTCGTATGATATTGAATACTAATGGCATGAGTTTAATTCATATTTATGCATGTGTAAGTGCCGGAATGTATGAGAATGATGAATATGTCTATGTATATGTATGAGTATATGTGTGAATTATGATCGAATTATGTATATGTATAAATGTTGAGATCGGGTCCGACGGTATTTGGGCGCTCGACGCCGGCGCAGCCCGAGGGGCCACCTCGGGATTCAGACTTACGGGGCCCGGGCCCAACATGTTTGCTATCAGAGCGCCTAGGTTTAGGTGTCCTCGGCATAGAATGCATAATGGGATTGTGTGATATATGATTACTTGTTGCATTGCTTAAGTGACATGCATATCATGCATACATGTAGATTGCCATATAGCTAATCCTTAGTGTTTCCATTTGAAGATGCGATGCCACCTCGTAGAAGGACACGAGGAGCTATCAAGGTCTCTGCACTGACTCTCGACTAGGGAGGAGAGGACCGATGAGTCTGTGGCCCCAATGCATGTTGAGGCTTCATGAGGGCTAGAGAGTGAGCCCGTGCGTTCACGACTCAGAATCGCCGATTCCGCGAGCAAGTGCCCCGATTTGATCGAGGATGTTTGAGGCCTTTACCCATGCGTTTGTCTAGGCTATGGGTGGATGCCTGACCTTACCTTGACCCCGATTAAGGGGGAAAGCAGTTTGACAAGTCGAGGAAGTATGGGCGATTGACTTCTTTGGGACGGCGGATCTGAGGAAGGCGAGACATGGTTGCGGAGGACGAGCGGTCTTTGGATCGGATGGATTGCGAGGAGGATGAGCGAGTGGTGTATGCTGCCGACTTATTGCGAGGAGGAGATGCTGCATTGGTGGGAGGCTATGCGAGCGATCGAGATGAGGCCGATGGGGTTGGCATGGCGAGATTTCGTGATTTCTTTCGAAGAAATATCTATCGAGGTATATGTCCAATGAAGCGGAGGGAGTTTCGAGTCTCACCCGGGGGGATGATGGTGGCGAGTATGGCCGGTTCACACTGATTATCGGTATGCTTCGATCGATCTTTGAATGAGGCTGCCGGATGTCGCGGTTTGAGTCAGTCTGCAACAGCTGCTCGAGAGAGAAGGTCGTAGTGCAGAATTTTTGTGATTTCTAGCAGTTGGTTGAGGCACTCGAGAGTGGAAACACAGAGAATATCAAAGTCTTGTGAACAAGAAGAGGAAGGCGGAGAGCGATCCGAGAGAGGGGTATACTAATACTCCTATGCAGCAGCAGAGTGCTAGGAGCTTCCAGTTCGATCAGAGGAGAGGAGCGGTGATGCGGTGACAGCCGATCTGGGACCTCTCATTTCTCACCAAGCTTCTACGGTGGGCGGTAGTAGAAGGGGAGATGGGGACAGGTCATCCGTCCCTAAGTGTGAGCATTGTGGTAATTTCCATGGTGGGGAGTGTTATAGATTGACGGGAGCATGCTTCAACTGTGGACAGAAAGGGCACAGGGCCAGAGAGTGTACTCAGCCGTCCAGGAGAGAGGGACCTCGGATCTGAGGCTCTAGGAGGGCAGAGGCGTGGGTCGAGGACTTGACGAAGTGGGCGATTCGAGATCTGGCTAAGAGGGTGAATCTTTCGGGGAGACCGAGAGGGCAAGCACTAGCTAGGGTGTTTGCTATGACTAGGGAGGATGCTGAGACTGCACCAGATGTTGTCACGGGTACGGTTCAATTATTTTCTGATGATGTGATAGTTTTGATTGATCCGAGTTCTACTCACTTGTTTCTTTCCTCGAGTAGACCCATGTGTGATATGATTGTGAGCCTTTTGGATACTCCGCTGATGGTGAGTACTCCAATCGGCCAGTACATTGTGATTAGTCAAGTGTATAGAGGTTGTGAGATCCGCATTGGTGGAGAACTTCTAGTGGTAGATTTGATGCCAATGAAGATGAGCGGTTTAGATGTGATTTTGGGCATGGATACACTGGAAAAGTACAATGCCCGACTGGATTGTAAACAGAAGACAGTGGAGTTTGAATTGGATAGTGGAAAAGAGTGGTGTTTCTTTGGGGACGAAGCGAGTCCGCCTGAAATTGTTTCAAAGACATTGACAAGAGAGGATGATGAGTAAAGGATATGAGGCGTTTTTGGCTTATGTGATAGACTCCAAAGCTGATATAGGGAAATTGGAGGATATCCCAGTAGTCAAGGATTTCTCGGATGTCTTTCGAGGAATTGCGGGACTACTGCCATTTCGGAAATTGAGTTTCCATTGAGCTTTTGTCGGTATCTGACGATTTCGATTCCGCCTAGGATGGCTCCGGCGGAATTGAAAGAGCTTAAGGAGCAATTGGAGGAGTTATTGGAGAAGGGATATATTCGACCGAGCTCTTCGCCTTGGGGAGCTCCGGTCCTATTTGTAAAGAAGAAAGATGGATCCTTAAGGATGTGTGTGGATTACAGGAAGCTGAATCAGGTCACGGTAAAGAACAAGTATCCGCTTCCTCGCATTGATGATCTGTTTGATCAATTGCAAGGGGCGAGAGTCTTCTCTAAGATTGATTTGAGGTCGGGTTATCATCAGTTGAGGATTAAGGAGTCGGATGTGCCGAAGACTGCTTTCAGGACTCGGTATGGGCACTTTGAGTTCTTGGTGATGCCCTTGATGGATTGTGAATGCTCCGGCGTTTATGGATTTGATGAATCGGGTATTGAGCCATTCTTGGACCAATTTATCATTGTCTTCATTGATGATATTTTGGTGTATTCCAAGAGTGATCGGGAGCATGAGGAGCATTTGAGGATTTCCTTGGAGACTTTGAGGAGCAATGAGTTGTATGCCAAATTCGAGAAATGCGAATTTTGGTTGAGAGAAGTGTCATTTCTTGGACACGTGATCTCAGAGCAAGGAGTTCATGTGGATCCAAAGAAGATAGAAGCGGTTGTGAGTTGGGAAGCCCCGAAGAATGTAGCAGAAGTGAGGAATTTTCTAGGTTTAGCAGGTTACTATCAGAGATTTATGGAGGGATTCTCCATGATATCAGCTCCGATGACCAAGTTGTTGAGAAAGAACCAGAAGTTTGTTTGGGTGAGGAGTGTCGAGGAGTTTCGAGGAGCTCAGCCTTGATTGATGGCGCCCGATTTTGGTTTTGCCTTGGAGATGAAGGTTATTCGGTGTATAATGATGCTTGAGGAAGGGTCTTGGCTGTGTTTTGATGCGAGGAGATCGGTGATTGCTTATGCTTGAGACAATTGAAGCCTTATGAGCTGAATTATCCGCGCGATGATTTGGAGTTAGCGATGATCTTTGCTTTAAAGATTTGGAGGCATTATCGTATGGAGTTAGACGAGGATTTTTACCGATCATAAGAGTGCAAGTATTTGTTGAGCGAAGGAGTTGAATTTGAGGCGGAGAAGGTGGATCAAGTTACTCAAGGATTATGATCTGTTGATTGAGTATCATCCGGGCAAGGCCAATGTAGTGGCAGATGCCTTGAGCAGGAAGTCTTCGATTGCTCATGTGAGGACAGTTTATTTTCCTTTATTGGAAGAGATGGCCAAGCTTAAGATAAGCTTGAAGCAAGAGGAACCGGATTGTATTCTAGCTAACTTCTGAGTGAGACCGATACTCAGGAAAAAGGTTAGGGATTTACAGGCTCAGGATGCGGATTTGAGTAAGCTCAGAGATGAGATTCGGAATGGCAAGGTTTCTGAGATAGATGTGCAGGATGATGGGCTGATGACAGTGGGAAACAGGTTATGTATTCCTGATGTGCAGGAAATTAAAGCTGAGATTATGGATGAGGCACACAATGCGCCTTATGCCATGCATCCAGGTAGCACCAGGATGTATCGAGATTTAAGAGAGCATTTTTGGTAGAGAGGCATGAAGAGAGATATAGCGAGTTAAATCGATGAAGTGTCTAGTGTGTCGACAAGTCAAAGTGAACACCGGGCACCTTCGAGTAAGTTGAGACCGTTGCCTATTAGGAGTGGAAGTGGCGGCGAGTGACGATGGATTTTCGATGGGTTTGCCTAGGACGGCGGGAGGCATGATGCCATTTGGGTGATTGTGGATAGGTTGACCAAGTCAGCCCACTTTTGGCAATTAGACGGTGATTCTTTGCATGTGTTGGCAAAGAAGTACATCAATGAGATTGTGAGGCGCATGGGATTCCGAGTCGATTGTGTCGATCGAGACCCTCGGTTCACTGAGATTTTGGGGCGGTTCAGGAAGCGTTGGGGAATGACTGAATTTTAGTCTGACGTTTCACCCTCGACGGATGGTCAATCTGAGAGGACCATTCGGACTCTTGAGGATGCTTGGCTTGTGTGATGGATTCGGAGGAGCTTGGGATGAGCATTTGCCGTTGGTGAATTTGTTTATAACAATTCGTACCATTCGAGCATTCAGATGGCTCCATATGAGGCATTGTATGGCAGGAGGTGTAGGACTCCGATCTGTTGGGATGAAGAAGGAGAGAGGCAATTGGAAGGACCAGAATTGATTCAGATGACAGTTGAGAAAATCAATTTGGTTAAGCAGCGACTTAAGGCAGCACAGGATAGGATGAAGAGTTATGTTGATGCTCACTGAATGGAGATGGAGTATGATGTCGGTGAGAAGGTGTTCCTTAAGACGTCTCCTTGGAAAGGAGTATTGAGATTCGGCAAGAAAGGGAAGTTGAGTCCGAGGTATGTGGGTCCTTATGAGATCTTTGAGAGGATTGGACCACTCGCCTACAGATTGGCATTACCTCCGGAGTTATCGCAGATTCACGATGTTTTCCATGTGTCCATATTGAGAAGATATAGATCGGATCCTTCTCACATCATTCAGACTAGTGAGGTTCAGCTGAGGGATGATCTGAATTATGAGGAGCTACCAGTGGAGATCTTGGATACAAAAAAAAAGTTCTCAGGAACAAGACGGTTCAGCTAGTCAAGGTCTTATGGAGGAACCATTCGGTAGAGGAGGCTACTTGGGAGCCATTGGAAGCTATGCGGGAGAAGTGTCCGCATCTCTTCGATGATTCAGGTAAATTTTGAGGACGAAATTTTTCTTTTAAGAGGGGGAGAAATGTTAGACCCCGAATTTTTTTAATGATATTATTTAGCATAAATTGTGATAATTGTGGTTTTATGCTTTAGTTTGATTAAATTGGGAATATTAGTGGATAATTCCGGTTTAATTGTGGTTAAATGAGGTTTAAAAGGGGTAAAAGTTTATGAGGGCATTTTGGGAAGTTTATTTAAGTTGGAATGGATTTAGGCTTATTAGGAGGGGTAATATGGTCTTAATATTATTTTTGCCCTAAGTAGGGAATTAGAAAGAGAAAGAAAAAAGAAGAAGAAAAGAAGAAAGAAGAAAGAAAGAAGAGAAAGAAGAGAAAGAGGCCGACGTTGGAGGAAGAGAGAAGAGAAGAGAGAGTTTGCGCTTCTAGCAATTTCCGACAGTTTCGAACCATTTTCGAGTAAGATCTGATTGTGTTTAACTTGTTTTGGTTGGATTTAAACCTAAAGAATGTTGAATCCGTGAGAATCGAAGGTTTTAGGGTTTTAGGACAAAATGGTGAGATCTGCTTGGGTTGATGCATTTGTGTTTGATTTTGAGTTAATAATGGGTTAGAAATGTAGTTTGAGATTTGATCTATAGTTTGATTATGTTGCATTTGTAGTTGGAGAAGGATTGAAGTGTGAAAATGCAGAAAAGTCAGGTTCGGAGTCGTTTTCCAGGCCCGTACGTCGCGACGTGCGTATGAACACGCCGCGACGTGCGAGTTAAATCATGACAGTGAAAATTAAATTCGCCGCGACGTGTGGGGAAGGTTCGTCATGACGTGCGAACTGTGTTCGCATGACGTCTTGAATGGGGTGCCTGTGCATGGCACAAGACACTTAATGGTCGCCATGACGAGCAAAAGCCGTTCACCGCAACCGCATGGCGAGCCCCCGTTATCCGAAAGTGAGATTTTGATATTTTTGGGCATATCTTGGGCTTCAAATGTCCAATTGAGGTGATTTTGGATTCGTTGTGACTAGAGAGAAAGGACTTCAGGTTGGGAGGTTCGGAAATTACCGCTTAGGATTCAGGAATTTTAGTCGGACGTCGGATGTAGACTTATGGTATTAAAACTTTGGATTTTCACGCATATCGATTATTTGTCTTTGAACATTGTTTGATATGGAAACTTGGTTGTTTTAGGAAACCAAGCTGATCTTAGGTGGGTAATATACTTATAGTGATTGTGTGATTAGGCAAATTCTTGCCTATGTATGAATATATGCTATAGATGATGCATGATTAAATATGATGAACTGAATGATTGTAACTTCATACATGTGAAAGACTCATGGAAATTGATAGCATGACATCTTGATTTTGAACATGTTATGCCTCGACTTCGGTCATGGCATTTTGAATAAATGCAAGGTATGAAAGACTATCGTATGATTAAACGATTATGAGCATGATTATGTGTTTTTGTTTGGGCGAGAGTGGAACCATTTCGTTCGTCACGTGCACGTAGACAAGAGCCTTCTCCCGGCTGCCCGCTTGTGGCATATGAGATCCGAATGGACTCATTTCGTTTAGGTTGTAAACTTCGGTTTCTCCCTTTTGTTTCCATGGAACCCTCGAGCCATTGTGATGTGCATTGCATATGTAAATTTTTCATTATGAAGCATACCTTGCGACATAATTATGAATTGATGAATAAATTATATTGAATGCGTGAATTGTTTGATTAGCATGTGAATGATTGAATGGATGTCTGTATAGATATATATATATACATTCATATGCTGGGATTTGTGCTAGTTGCCGATGGCTATAATTATATTAGCCACTCAGCTGTGTAGCTCAACCCATTATTTTCCCTCCTCAGGTGCAGAGCAGGACGATCTTTGAATTTGCGAGGCATCTGAAACTTCGAGTTAATTAGGAGTTTTGCCATAAGTTTGTATTTTGGTTGGCCCTCCGAGCATACTCTCATGGAGCATATTTCATATATTTTAGATTTGAACTTTGTTATGTATTTTGTATGATGTTGAATACTAATGGCATGAGTTTAATTCATATTTATGCATGTGTAAGTGCCGGAATGTATGAGAATGATGAATATGTCTATGTATATGTATGAATATGTGTGTGAATTATGATTGAATTATGTATATGTATAAATGTTAGGATCGGGTCCGACGGTATTTGGGCGCCCGACGCCGGCACAACCTGAGGGGCCGCCTCGGGATTCGGACTTACGGGGCCCGGGCCCAACAATTGGCAAGAAGGGCAAATTGAGTCCGAGATATATGGGTCCCTATAAAATTTTTAAGAGGATTGAAGCACTAGCCTACAGGTTAGCGTTACCCTCGGAATTGTCTCAGATCCATGATGTCTTTCACGTCTCCATGCTGAGGAGGTATAGATCAGATCCTTCTCATATCATTCAGACCACTGATGTTTAGTTGAGAGATGATTTGAGTTATGAGGAGATTCCAGTGGAGATTTTGGAAACCAAGGAAAAGGTCCTCAGGAATAAGACGGTTCAGCTAGTCAAAGTCCTGTGAAGAAACCATTCAGTGGAAGAAGCCACGTGGGAGCCATTGGAAACCATGAAGGAGAAGTATCCACAACTCTTCGGTGACTCAGGTAATAATTTCGAGGACGAAATTCTTTTAAGAGGGGGAGAAATGTTGGGCCCCAAATTTTTATTGATTTTATTAAGTATGAATTGATTTAATTATGTGTTTTTTCTAGATAAATTATTTTTTTAAAGGTTAATTAGCATGTCAATGATTGGAGGATTTATTGCTTAGATTGGTAGAATTGGAAGTATTAAATGGAGAAATTAAGATTAAGTTAGGGTATAGTATGGTGTAAGTGAAAAAGAAGAAGTAAAAATGTCTAAGGGCAAAATTGGAAGATCATTTAAGGTTAAAAGGAATAACGCTTACATGGGGGGGCATAATGGACATTTGATGATCTTTAGGAGTGGAAATTAGAAGAAGAAAATGTTGGATCGGAAAAAGAAAACATGCTTTGTTTGGAAAAACGGTAGATTTCAAAACTTTTAAGAAATCATTACTCACAGCGAAAGTAACAAATCCAAATCAACATTCCAATCCATACATGATATGGTATAAGAATAATAAAATATAAACAAGATCAGGAGTATTATCGACTCCTTCGCTACAGCTTTAAATCCTCGCTGCGCTATCCTCTCCTTCTTCGTGTATCCAAATCCTTTGCCTTTGACTCTTTTCCTTTAGCAATCAACTTTCTCCTTGTTGTAGTATCCTCAGCCAATTAGATTTACTACTTGTTCTTCAAGGACAATAAGGTTAACAAAATCCTTTGGTGGGAAAGGAGAAGAAATGTTTGGAGGAGATTTTCTTAGAAAAAGAATAAGCAAAATTGAAACTCTTTCAATTGGTATTTTCGATTCTCTCTTTCATGAAAGGAGAGAAGGAGTAAAGAACATGCAAGAACTCTTTCTTGCCTACCAATTTCATATATGCATGGATGGAAGGAGAGAGAGGCATCAAATGCATCACTTCTTTCATTAATCACTCATAAAATAGCCAATAAATGAGATTATCTTCATTTATCTTTATGATGACTATTTGAAAAGACCATAACCTAAAATTCAATACCCAATTTCGCTTTTGCCAAGAAGAAAGAAGGAAGATGGTCCATCTAATGTACATCTTTCATCTTTAATCTAATGAATGCAAATAGGTTATAAGCCAACATTAAAAGACAACCATTAAACCATTTAATGGTAAGTTCATAACTCTATTTAATGATGATTAACCATAATAAAGACCATCTTTATTTAGCATTTTAATGTCAAATGTGTGGTTACACATTTAACCTAGGAATAACCGAAATTGCTATCTTCTTCTTAAAAAATGTTTTAATATAATTAATCTAATTAATTACATTAAACCAAAAACTAAGCCCATTACTAAATGTACATTTGGGCTTCTTTAATTAGACCAAGCCCAAGATTCAATTATGGGCTTCTAATTAACCTCCATTTATATTTCTTACTTAGCTTGATAACCTTCCTTAAATCCAAGTGGGGAATCTTATTGGACTTTGATAATTCAAGTTCCAATAAGCCCAGAATTAATTCAATCTCATTGGAATTAATTCTAGCTTACTAACTAAATGTCATTCCACTAAAGACAATTAGTTGAACTCTTGAATTATTAAATATTATGAGAATATGTCCAATTGCAAACCCTATTTAGAACCTTATTATAGCCATTCGCACAACAAAGGGTAAAATTACTGTTTTGCCCTTATGTTGGTTTTTCCTTCAAGATCTCTCATTTTACTTTATATGGTGATTAACACATAAGATCTCATCTCAGTGTTACTACTTGATGGGTAGCTAGTCCATCAAACTACTGGCATCAGTTTAATCACCAAATCTCCTTAAAACATCTAGAAGAGATGATAATACTATAAACTCTTTATTTGAGTGAATGTTCCCTGATACATGTTTCGATTAATAATTCCAACATGCGGAATAATCGGATTAATACTCTGTAAAAATCCATTCCGATCATATCAAAATTATAATAAAACATATATGAATTCACCACTCATCAAGATTATGGTTCATAATAAGTTTAATGCTTAAGTTGTATGTTTTAAGATTAAAGTAATGGCCCACTTTATTCTTGAAAACATACTTGATTCCAGATTCATTTAATAGTGCCATTATTGATAGTCAACTACTATCATGATATGAAACTCATCATTCTCTTGAAGTAAACTCCTTTACTTATATGGAGATAAATCGCAACACTACAGTCTAAACCATAATCAAGCGACCAACTTGATTATTCAACTGTGAATCAATTAATTCAGATTCTAATAATATACATGTTTCCCATACATCTTTATGTATATGTATATTACTTACAAAATAATTTTGGTACCTTATGACCAGATACATAATGCTCATACAGATAAAACCAAACTCTTTTGTTTTATTAATAATAAATATTTTCATTACAAAATTGTAACTGAAGAAGATAAAGTTACATGTAAATACACTTACTTTCCAGGGCACTATATTTACATAACTCCAACAATCTCTCACTTGCCCTAAAGCAAGTTTGACATATCCCTCATTCTCATCCCTTCTAAGTGACCCTCAAAGCTCTTTTGAGTCAATCTCTTTGTGAACGGATCAGCAAGGTTTTGCTCGGTGGGAATCTTTACCACATCCACTTCTCCACGTTGTATTATCTCCTTATAAAATGATACTTTACGCTCGATGTGTTTGGCGACTTTGTGGTTCCGAGGTTCTTTAGAATTAGCCACTGCCCCACTATTATCACAATAAAGTGTAATGACCTTTTCTACCTCTGGAACTACCTCCAAATCATTTAGGAACTTAGAATAAAGCGCTTCCTTTGCTACTTCACAACGACAACATACTCGATCTCCATAGTCGAATCAGCAATACAAGATTGCTTGACACTCCTCCAAACTATGGCTCCACCTCCTAAAGTAAATATAGAACCAGAAGTTGATTTCCTTTAATCAACATCTGATTGGAAATCATAATCGGTATATCCTGTCGGAATAAGATCACTTCCAGAGTAAACAACCATTAAGTTCTTCGTCCTATGAAGATACTTAAGTATACACTTAACCACAGTCCAATGTTCCATTCCTGGATTGGACTGTAATCTGCTTACCAGCCTCACTACGTAACAGATATCCGATCTAGTGCACAACATTACATACATCAAACTACCAACTCCCGAAGCATATGGAATGTTACGCATGTGTTCAACCTCCTCTTGGGTTTTAGGTGCTTGTTCCTTTGAAAGTTTGATTCCATGTCTAGTAGGAGTAAAACCCCTATTGGAATCTTGCATGGCGAACTTATTGATCATATTCTTAATGTAGGTTAGTTGAAACAAAGCTATCTTCTTGTTCTTTCGATCCCTTATAAGTTTGATCCCTAGAACATAGGTAGCCTCTCCCAAATCCTTCATTGAAAACTGTTCATTCAGCCATCCCTTAACTGCAGATAACATTCCCACATCATTCCCAATGAGTAGAATGTCATCAACATACAGGATTAGGAAAGTAACCTTACCTTCTTGTATTCTTTTATAAACACAAGGCTCATCTAGGTTTTGTATGAACCCATAGGTTTTGATAGCCTTATCAAACCTAATGTTCTAAGACCTGGATGCTTGCTTAAGTCCATAAATGGACCTTTGCAACTTGCAAACCTTATGCTCATTACCTGGCTCAATGAATCCTTTCTGGTTGGGCCATATAAATGGTCTCCTCAAGATCCCCATTAAGAAATGCGGTCTTGACATCCATTTGCCATATTTCATAATCGAAATAGGCTACTATGACCAAAAGAATCCTGATGGACTTAAGCATGGCAACTGGAGAAAAAGTCTCCTCATAGTCTATACCCTCCTTTTGAGTATAGCCTTTAGCTACCAATCTAGCTTTAAAGGTCTCTACCTTTCCATCCGATCCCCTTTTCCTTTTGTAGATCCATTTACACCCTATGACTTTTAGACCTGGTGGTAGATCTACAAGGACCTAGACTTCATTAGTATACATAGAATCTATTTCCGATTCCATCGCCTTGAGCCATTTTCCTGCATCAACATCATTAATAGCCTGTGTATACGTAATGGGATCTATTTCTTCTTAGTCCGAGATGGCAATTAAGCCTTCTCCTAAACCTAGATACCTATCTAGCTGTCTCACAACCCTCCCACTACGTCTAGGCACACCTTGATGTTCAGGTTGCACTTCTGATTCAACTCTTGAATCTATTTCGGCATCTTGTTCTGTCGTATCCAAAATAACTCTTGGTTTGGTTGAAATAGCTAACTCCTTTAGTACTACTTCACTTCTTCCTTTGTGATTTTTCACAAACTCTTCCTCTAAGAAGGTTGCATTTGTCGACACAAATACCTTCTTATCATGAGGACTGTAAAAATAGTACCCTCGAGTTCCCGTAGGATATCCTACAAACAAACATACTTCTGACCTTGGTTCCATCTTTGTGGATTCAGGATTTAGAACATGGGCTGGGCAGCCCCAAGTCCTCAAATGCCTCAATGAAGGCACTCGGTCAGTCCATAACTCCCTAGGTGTTTTAGGCACCGATTTGGACGGAGCAAAGTTAAGAAGATACGTTGTCGTTTGTATGGCATATCCCCAGAACGATTCTGGAAGGCTAGCATAGGACATCATTGATCTTACCATTTCCAATAGCGTTCTATTTCTCCTCTCTGCTACACCATTCTGTTGAGGTGTACGAGGAGCTGACAAATTGGAAACAATTCCATTGTCAATTAAATATTGCTAGAACTCTCTAGATAAATACTCACTACCTTGATCGATCGAAGTCGTTTTAATGGCTTGCCAAGTTGCTTCTCACTTGACTTTGAATTCTTTGAACTTTTCAAAAGATTCACTCTTTTTATGCATCAAATACAAATAGCCATGTCTTGAGTAATCATCTATAAAAATTATGAAATATTCATAACCTCCTCTAGCTTGTACATTCATGGGTCCACACACATCAGTATGTACCAGGTCTAATGTGGATTCAGATCTATTTCCTGTAGAAGGAAATGAGGTTTTTGTCATTTTTCCTTCAATACAAGATTCACAGGTGGGTAATGGATCACTATCCAAGCCCATAAGGAAATGGGTTTGGATAAGCGAATAAGCGAATAAGCACTATTAATAAGCAAATGCTTAAGTTGTATGTTTTAAGATTAAAGTAACGACCCACTTTATTCTTGAAAACATACTTGATTCCAGATTCATTTAATAGTGTCATTATCGATATTCAACTACTATCATTATATGAAAGTCATCATTCTTTTGAAGTAAACTCCTTTACTTATATGGAGATAAATCGCAACACTACAGTCTAAACCATAATCAAGCGATCAACTTGATTATTCAACTGTGAATCAATTAATTCAGATTCTAATAATATACATGTTTCCCATACATCTCTACGTATATGTATATTACTTACAAAAGAATCTTGGTACCTTATGACCAGATATATAATGCTCATACAGATAAAACCAAACTCTTTTGTTTTATTAATAATAAATATTTTCATTACAAAGCAGAATCAAGAAGATAAAGTTACATGTAAATACACTTGCTTTCCAGGGCACTATATTTACATAACTCCAACAGAAAAAGTGAAAGTGAGAAGAGAAAGAGGGAGAGTATCGTTGGAGACAAAGGAAGAAGAAGAGAAAAAGAGGAAAGCTAGGGTTTTGAGATTCTTGAAGATTTTGAAGAATATGAAGCATCAACAGGTAAGTATAAGTTTATTCCTTCTTGTTTTGGTTAGATGAAACCCTAATATAGCTTAACATGTGTGGGAGGTTGTTAGTGAATTGAATATGCAAGTGTTATCTTTTAGGGTTAGTGATCAAAGATAGATTTTGATATTTTGGTAATGATATTGGGTTGGAATGAGCTTAGAAATGAAGTATAAGAGATGATTTAGGGTTTAGATGTGTTATATTTGAAAGATGGAAGGAATATGGTTGAAGAATGTGAGAAAATCAGGTTTCGGGTGGATTTTGGTTTCGCATGTCGCGACCTATGTATGAGCACGTCGCGGCGCGCGCCGCGACGTTCTCGCCGCAGTGAAAAGCCATTTTCCTGCACCGACATGTTTTGGTATTTTGGGCATAACGTTTTCTGTAGATTTCCAAATGAGATAATTTTTGATTCATTATAAACTAGAGACATAGGGATACATGTTTTATGAAGAAATTAAGTTCTGATTCAATCTATAAGAATCTCAAATATTGGATGGACGTTGAGTATAGAATTTTTGTTTCAACATAAGTTATAGTTCGAATTGTTAGAGTATGACTTTCCGATTTCTACACCAAATTGAATGGAATTTTGGTTATTGTTTAAGGAAATCAAGTGAGGCAAGAGGAGCAAGAGGAACAAGAGGAAAGACATTCCTAAGCAAGTTTATAAGTAAGGAGCTCAAGGTGGGTACACGTTTATAATAGAGTAAATAAGCCACTCATTGTTTTCTTCAAATGAAGAAAGATTTAATGATTTAAATTGCATCATCAATGTTGCCTTATTTGCCTTTTGAGCGAATTGTGAAATTGTTATATGTTTTATACATGATTTGTACTGATGATTGATGAAAAGACTTTGAAAAGGGTTTCTCTTTAGAAGAATACATGTTCATGAAATTATATTTGCAGAAATGATTTTTACAAGGATATCAAGTTTATGAATAGCAAGTTTACAAGAAAGTGCCATTTTGGCAACAAGTTTACAAGATTTTGAACTATGTGTGTTATGTGGGTTTGTGGTAGTCCCTCAAGAACTGTCACGTGCACGTTGACCCAAGTATAGGCTTCTCCCGCCTGCCCGCTAGTGGCATGGAGCTCCCTCAAGGACTCCCTTAAGAAATTTACGGCTACACAGGACCATTATATGGGAATGTGTAGTGCGTCATGAATTTGGACTTACCTAAACCATTATGCTGTGCTTATGTGCTTATGATCTGTTAACACGTTTGATGCATACATGATTTAAAATTGTTCATGAATTGTTTGAAAATCGAGAATTTTGAGATGATGATATCTACTATCGACCTGTGAAATTACTATGGTTTCGAAAATGTACAATGGCAATGAGTTTTGAAATAGTTTTGCATGTTTTCTTTATTATAAATATGTTACCCACGAGCTTTATAGTTCACCCCCATTCTCCTCCCCCTATTTAGGTGATGAGAAAGAGATCGAGTAGGTCAAGAGTTACGGCATCACTCCGAATTGTCATATTTTTGTATTTTCAAGTTATATTTTTGGACTTCAAGGCTTTAGTCACATTTCAAGTTTTATTAGTTCAAGTGTATTTTTTATTTTTGTTCTTGAACTCACCTGATGTATTATGGCTTGAAATGCCATTAAAGCTTTGTAAAACTCTTCTTTTGATTATCAATGAGTTATGGTTGATATGATTTTAGCTTCAAACTTTTGCATTGAATCATTTTACCATGAGAATAAGATTTTAGAAGATTGCTTGAGTGTATGTTTAAGTTTGCTTTTTGAGTTTATTTTGGGTTAGGTTGTTTTGATGAAAATGGATGAAAGTTTTAAGTTTTGGATTTTGTGGAAAAAGGCTTTCACCGCGACAAGACTGTTTGCTCACCGCGGCGAAGTTAAATTTGCTGGTTCACTGCGGCGAGAGTTCTTTCGCTCGCCACGGCGAGGGTTCATTCGCTCACCGCAGTGTAGCTTCCCGGAAGGTTTCGCTGCAGTGAAAAAACAGACATCGCGGCGATGCCCGCCTTGCTTCCGAGGGATCTTTCTTCTAGATTTTCAACTTCTAAGTCTTCCGTCCACACTCAAGCATCACATTTCTGTGTCCGATGTTGGGCTCCAGAAACGGGGTCCAACACATTCTCATATAGATTCTCTTCGGACCTTGGTCTAGCATTCAGAGATTGCTTATTTCTTCCAATTCACATTCAATGAGCACTTCTATTATTATTCATGCATTTATCAAATTCCTTAGACATTCAATGCGTAGAATCAGAATAATCATTTAGAACAATCACATTCACATCTCATTCATAATCACACAATTCATAATATAAATAAACAAGCAATAAAGTAAGACCGTCTAGGTCTACTCAGAGTATGCTCTAGATTAGCATTAGCTTCCATGATTTGGAAACGTGTGAATGCGGACGTTTATCCTACACATCCAAATTTTGCAATATACACATTGCACACACACACACACATTAATAACTTTGCACAATTATAAGCAATTATTTTTGCACAAATGTGTATATGGACTATGTATAATGCATGATCAATGAAAATCTCGGGTATATTATCAAACTTCATATCTTATGCTTATTTTCATTTTATAGTTCAATCACTCATCATTTCTTTTCTAGCATTACTTGCTCTTATTATCAAATTATCATTCACTTAAACTTGATACACTTTACTCCTCTTCTTTGAATCACAACCTCAATCATGTGAATATCTTTATTCCCAAACAAACTCATGCCTTTGGTACTTTGATATCAATAATTCATTCATTAATATTATTCCAACATTACAAGATCATACATTATCCAGACTTTCCTTTCTTCTTATAAATTTCTTCAAATTTCCAGACCTTCGGGTCTATTTTCCATGATCAATTAAACAATCCAAATGAAGTAATTTGGTAACACTTTCTTCTAGAAAAATGTTCTCATTGTATTAAGTTTCTAATGACACCAAAATCATTTAATTTGGTTCAATATTTTGAAAGTCATACCCCAAACATTTTCAAACTGTTTTTATTCTAAAACATTACATTATACTCATTTTCCTTCCAGAAATTAAAAGTCCATTGATTGATCAACTTTTATTTTCTTCACCAAAATGAGGAATATTAGTGAAATGTGTGTTCTAGAAGCATAAGAAGTCAAGCAAAAAATATGTTGTTGTACTGATTCTGTAGTTGGAATTATAACGTCCCATCCCCATATTAAGGGTTAGAACCCATATTTCAAATGGAGAGAATAGCAATGTGAGAGTTAGGAAAAAAATTGCATTTCATGCCTAGCAGCATGTCAGCATACATGTATGTGAATTTGAATCTTTGCACATACAAAACTAAGTGTACATGCATTCATTGACAAATTCTAGGTATAATTGATGTGAAATGTGATTTTTAAAAAATGAGAAGTAGAACGAGTGATCTAGGTATGAGTTGTGATAAGTAAAGATTTGAAAACAAAATTGGTAGTGATCTGGAAAATGTTCACTGAGTGTGCTTCAATCTTTTAGTCACAACTTTTTTTCTAGTTATCTATACGAGATGATTCTTAATTTGGATTAAACTAGAAACATATGGCTACATTTCTTATGAAGACATCGAATTTAAATTCTATCTTTATGAATCTCAAAGGTTGTCATGAAGTTAAGAACTGGGTGCAGTACATTGGATGAATGTAAAAATTTATGTTATGTATTTGGGGGAAATTCTAGATTAATCTAGGATAATTTAGGCAAATGTGTCTCTAAAAATTTGTAGGAATTTCTTTTAGCTTTCTAGCGGTATATAGCATGAAAATTTTGGACATCTGAGCTTAAAGTTATGGTACTTATAAGGGGGGATGTTCAAGAGTAAAGATGCTTCTTCTGTGATTACGTCATCTTCTTCTGTGTTTTGCTCCTTCTATATTTTGCTCCTTTTGTGTTTTGTTTTTTATGTGATGATGTCATCTTCTTTTGTATTTTTGCTTCTTTTGTGTTTTGCTTCTTCTGTGATGACGTCATCTTCTTCTTTGTTTTGCTTCTTCTGCTTTTTTGCCTGGCCTATGGCCATTCAAAAGATAGAATTTGCCTTCAAGGTCTTCATGAAAGTTGTAGATCTTGAAGGTTTCTTTCGAATCATATAAAGAACGTCCTAATCCGATATCTGTAGGGAAAGTTATAACAATTTTCCCGATTCTTCTACCTTTTAGTTTCTTCTGTGATGACGTCATCTTCTTTTGTATTTTGCTCCTTCTATGTTTTGTTTCTTCTGTGTTTTGTTTCTTCTGTCTTTTTGTTTCTTCTGTCTTTTCGCTTCTTCTGTGTTTTGTTTCTTCTGTCTTTTTGCTTATTTTGTGTTTTGCTTATTTTGTTTTTTTTGCTATCTTCTAGTTTATTTTTTACTCTTCAAATGATAGAATCTGTCTTCAAGTTCTTCATAAAAGCTGTATATCTTGAAGTACTCTTTCAAACCATCTAAAGAACACCTAAATCCGATATCTGTAGAGAAAGTTATGCCAATTGTAAAATATCTTCTGTGTTACTATTCATAAACTTCTTCTGGATTACTATTCATCTTATATCTTCTGTCCCCTTTTTGATCCTTCAGAAGATGAAGTTTGTCTTCAAGGTCTTCATGAAATTGTAGCTCTTGAAGTACTATTTCAAATTATATAAATAACACCTAAATCTGATATTTGTAGAGAAAGTTATACTAATTGTAAAACATCTTCTGTGTTACTGCTCATAAACTTCTTCTGAGTTACTGTTCATTTTATATCTTCTGTTCTATTTTTTATCATCCAAAATATAGAATTTGTCTTTGAGATCTTCATGAAAGTTGTAGATATTGAAGTCCTCTTTCAAAATATCTAAAGAACACCTAAATCAGATATCTATAAAGAAAGTTAAACCAATTGTCCCACGATAGGTTCAATATGATTGAGGATAAAACCAGATTGGATTCTTTTGGCCATAACTTCTTCTCTAGACACTCAAATGACTTGATTATTGAACCATTGGACTCATAAGACATTGATCTACATCTAAAAAACATCTTATCCATCTGAAATGAAGTGAGAGAGATTGAGTGAAAACCGTGGGATGGATACAATGTGCATATTTTTAAATACTATAAACTGGTATTATTCCACTGAGCATACTTCAGTATTTTGATGATTTTTGGATGGGTAGAGCTTCAAATGAGATGATTCTTGAATTGTGGTGAACTAGAGACATGGAGCTACAAATGGTATGAAGAAATTGGAATCTAATTTAGTTTCTAAGATGTTTAAATTTTGGATAGAAGTTGTGTATAGTATACCGATTTGGACAAGAACAATTCAAAAATGTTTGAAGTGTATCTTTCTAATCACTGACCCAAATTGAATGATTTTGGTATCATTAAAAACGTAAGACAATAGAGAAGATTCTTTTAGAATAAAATGTTATGTCAGAATATTCAAGGGTGCTTTTGGCAAGACACTTAAGTATAAAAGACATAAGGCATAAATGAAAGGGCAAATGGGACAATTCTCAATCATTAAGGGCAAAATTGGAAGAAAAAGTGTTGTCTTGCTTATAAATGAAGAAGAAAAACGTGAATGGAAGGAAACAGAAGAGAATAATGAAAATGAGTAAGAAAGAGAAAGAGAGTTTGGTGGTTTCAGAGAAAAGAAGAGAGTTGAGCTAGGGTTTAATTCTTCTTAGTCTTCAAGAAAGATTTTGAAGTTGTTTAAGAAGAGAAAAAGGAAGAGGAAGAGGAAGAAAAGAGTTTCCATTTGAGATAAAGATCTCTTTATTTGGTGAAGAATCAAGGTAAGAGCATTTTGAGTCTTTCAAATTTTTGGAAGGATTCTAGTTCATGAAGTTTAGAAAAATGCTTGAGTTTAAGTATTCTAGAATCAAATTTTGTGATTTTGCATTATGGGATTTTCAATTGTAGTCCTATTGGATGAGAATTTGGATATTATGAGATCATATGAGGTTAGAAAAGAGATGACGAGAAATTGAGTTATGATATAAAGTAACCAAGTGTTTTTGAGGTGTAAGCTTATAAATAAGCTAGACACAAGCAAATGGTAAAGATTGAAAGGAGAATTTAGAAAGATCATGTACAAATGAAGTGTAAATCTAAGTTAAATTAGACACATATGAATTATGAAATGGGATGAGCATAATATGTGTTCTAGAACATATACTCGGGATTGTCATTGAGCATGCATTGTACATAGCCCATATAGTTAGTTGGGCATAAATGAGTTTTGTAATGGGTGTGAATTGTGTATTGCATAAATTGTGTTGTGTAATAGGCGTATCCAGAATTTGGAAGCAAATGTTATTTTTGGAGCATACTGTGACTAGACCGAGATTGTCCCACTTTATTGATTGTTAATTGAATTCTTGTAATATTTGACTATTGAATGATTTTGTGAATGTGAATTGGATGAACTAAGTGTATTGAAGTGTTTGCTAAGTGTTTTCTGAATGTGTAATTGCATGCAAGTGAAAGTTTAAATTCTCAACTATATTTTGAATGTCAGACTAAGGTTCGATGATATGGGAATGTGATTGAATGGGATCATGTGAATGTGATTGATGCATTCCATTGCATGAATGCATGGAATATAATGGCAGTTGTGACTAGAGTAGCCACCGATCAGAGCTTAAAGCTCAACGATTGAAAAAGAGCTTCGAGCTCAAAAGTGATTCAGAGCCTCAAGTTCAATGTTTAATGAGCCCAATATGGGACAGTTATTAATGAGCTCTATATGGGACATTTATCCATGAGCCCTATATGGGATAGTTAGGCACTCGGTCAGTACAAAGTAACAATGGAAAGTGGGTCTCATGTGCACTGCATATGCATAATATGAATGATTAAATTGTATTGGATATGAAATATTATGAATTATGTGTTATGTGACTGGGTGAGCCATCGATGATGGTCACTCATTGATTCACAAAACTCACCCAAAATTTGCAATTATTTTTCAGGATCTGAAGAATGCCCCGTTTGGCCAACGGGAGTATACCTACATCATTCAAGTGAAGGATAGAGGTTGGGATCAGTTCGCGTCTGTATTGCATTTCTCTATTTTGTATTGAATTGTATATTTCGTAACTTTTTGTATAAATTTGTATTCCGAAATGAATCAAGTGTTTTGTATTTGTGAAAGAGCCCAAATGGCTATTGAAAATTTTGTTGATGGTTTCGTGTTAATTGAAAATATTTATGAATGAATGTGGGTCTAAATTGAGTATCAATTTCTGCATATTGTGTTTGTGATTAAAATTTTTTTATACCGATTTCTAAATGATTGAGTGCTTTAGTACGTCACCCTCGTGGGGCACGGACTCGGATTGTTGGACCCCGAACCTTGAAGCATAAAAATGAAACTAAATGAGTGTTTTATATGTGATTTGTGTTATAGATGAGGAAATGTGAATTATGTAAAGATATGAGTTGGGAAATCTTAAGTATGAATTATGGTTATATATGTGAGATCTTATGCAAAAGTAAGAGATTATAAATGACAAGATGATATGGAATGTAAGAAATCATATGAATTGAGGTTGAGATTTGGATAAATTCCAAATGATAGTTGAATTATTATTAATGTTGTGCAATTAAGAAAGTGAAGTTAGCATGAATGTTGAGTTTTCGCATCTAGATAAAAATGTATACGCTGATTCAAGGGAATTAGGGAATAATTGAAATAGAATTGGCAAAAGTTGCCTTCTTTGAAGTTGTAGCTTGATCTTTTATCTTTCCAACGAGACTAAGTATGAAAGATTTTGATATCGGAGTTAAGAGATATAGTTGATGCAAGTTATGATGTTATATAAGATTTTTGTTAGTGACAGCTTGATGACATGTTTGAAAGTTGAGGTTTTGATGAACCAATTTAGTTGAGTTTTGAGAAGTTCATGAATTTAATTTGTTTCTTGAAGTGTTATGAAGTGTTTAGGCCTTTGAATGAGTAATTATGTGGAGATTATAAGTATTTATGAAGTTAGTTTTGATGGAAGAAGCTTTGGAAAAAGATTAAAAAGTTTTGAAAATTTGCATGTCCGTTAAATGGACATGGGAGTCCGTTTAACGGACAGCCTCGGGTTAAAAAGACCCCTTCCCTTGCACATGTCCATTAGGCGGACATGCCTGTCCGTTTAACGGACTGTCTCGAATGTTTTGGTATCATTTTGGCCGTACGTGTCTGTTAAACGGACATGCCTGTCCGTTTAACGGACAGCTACGGGTTTCTTGGAGAAATTTGCGATTTTCACTAGTTTTGAGGCCGAATATCGCTTCGAGGCCTCTAATAAGAGTTGTAGATATTGATCTTTTATTTCAAATGGAACTATAACGAAGTCATTTGGATATTTTTAGAGAAAGTTATGGTATTTGCGCCAAAAGAGTTTCAAATCAATTTCTGTTTTGAATATGTTGAGTTGTTTTGATCATAACTCACTCACCCGACCTCGGATTGAGGCGATTCTTGAACCATTGAATTCCTTAACACATGTATCTTCCTCTCCATGAAAATTTGCATCAATTGGAGTGAAATTGAAAAAGGTTGATTGAATCATATACTGATCAGAATGTTTTGCCTCATTCTGAGCTTGCTATTTTCCTCCCTCATCCGACCCTATCACATCATTTGCTTATATCTTTTCCGTCCGATATCTGAATGACTCGGTTCTTGAAGCGTTGGATTCCTAAGACAATAAAGTTCATGATTATGTGAAAATTATAAATTTTAGAGATTTAATTGAGTAAGATTATGAGAATCAAAGTGAGTCAAGAAAGTTTATGAACATAGTTCAGTCTTTTGCAAATTTAGGGATCTGTGGAGATCCGATTGAAGCGAGGTTTGAGGCGAAATAAAGCTAAGACAAGGGGCTACAATTGTTATGAAGAAATGAAATTTTAGTTTAGCCTTTAAGGACGTTTATTTGTGGAAGGAAGTGAATTCTAGAAACTGTGTTAGTAAAATGATATGTCCGACATGTTTGGACTATAACTTTTGATATAGTGCTCTGAATTGGATGATTCTTAAGGCTTTATGAAGTTAAGACATAGAGTAACAATTCTCTAGAAGGAAGTTTTAGCAAATTCCTTCATTTAGATGTGAGAATAATTGTCCAAAGGTGAGCATAACTTGAAGAAACATTCAGGGGCAAATTGGGAAGTTCACTTAAGGATTTGAGTTTAAGGCTTTAAAGTAAGGGGCAAAAGTGTCTTTTTAATTTCTTTTAAATGAAAGGGCATATAAAAAGGGAGGCTTTGTCGTGGATGAAGGAAGAGTGTCGAAATTTCTAGAAAGAAAAAAGAAGAAAGAAGAAAGAGGAAGAGAGAAGAGGAAGAATCGTGGGAGAGAAGAAGAAGGAGGGAAGAAGAGGAAGATTTCTGAGTTTTTCAAGCTTGTTTTCCATGGATTCTTGAAGTAAAAGAGGGAAGGAGAAGAGATTTACTCCAAGCCAAGAGGAAATTTAGAAAATAAGGAGAGAAAGGTAAGAGATGAGTTTAATATTTGAGTTTTTTCTTGAGATTTTAGTTGATTTATCCTAAGATAGTTATGGGTTTGTTATGTATGGGGTTAATTTAAGTGATTATACTTTGGGTTATGTTGAATTAGGGATGAGAAATAAATGGGATTTATGCTAAAGTATATGAGTAAAAAAAATTGTGGAAGATTATGATGTAAAGAGGTTAGAAATCTTATGGGCTTGTAAATCATGAAATCAATTTTGAGAAATATAATGAGAATGATTTGGATTGGGTGGTTTATGGCTTAGGTGATTTTAAGTTGGAAGAGAGAGTGAAGAAAAGATCAATTTGAGGATTGAAGCAAGCTTAAGGCATGGAATTAAAGGTGGGTGATATGTTTATTTTTCAAATTATGAGCAATTCTAATTGTTGGTTTTATAAGATATGGTTTTACCAATGATTGAACCAATTGCAATTGAAAAGGTTTATAAAATGTGAACGTCATTGTTTTGAAATGATTTATGAAACTTTCCGCAATGGTTGGACGATTTCTCTATAAATGACTTGAATCTGTCTATTAAATGGATTTTGAAGTTAAATTGTTAAAGATGACATATACATTGAGTTTCATGTGTTTTATTGATTAGTAAGTTGATTATGTGAATTAGTGTGATATGTGAATGATTGTGTGATATTATGAATGGTTGACATCATGTTGATTTTGACATTACATGAAAATGGAATTTCGACAATGTGCCTTCTACCAATATAAGTTTTCAAACATGAATCGTGTTACATGGGTTTGGTTAGGTCCTTCATGTGGAGTCGATTACTTTGGTCTCATTTTAAAGCCTTCTCCGGCTGCTGTTAGTGGCATAGGAGCTCGTTTTCGGACTCCCGTATGTTTCACTTCATTGCACATGACCGCTTGCATGGAATGTGCGAGACGTCTGTTATATGGATCAACCCAAACCGATTGATGTGCTATGTGTTTTATTTTGTATATAATGTGCTGCATATATATGTAATGCATTTTCATGTGTGCAATGGTTTGAAAGTGTTGGCAAAATGAGAATTTGGATTTTCAACTATGAAAGTTTTGCAAAGTCATTGGTAATGATTTATGAAAGTTTTGAATTTGAAAAGTCATTGAAGTAAACCCTCCACTTTTTCTTTCAACGGAAAGTAAGGTTTGAAAGCGTTTTGCTTATTATTTGTTTAATAAACATATTATCCACGAGCTTCGAAGCTCACCCCTTCATCCCCATCTCCAGGTATTCGTGCAGGAGATCGGATGAAAGACGTCAAGATATCGAGATTTGTGCATGTGTGTAGATAGTGTATTTGTTTTAAGATTTTTTGGAAATGATTATGGTTTGTATTACCTTTAGAGTATTGAAAACACTTGGTCCCTTATGTATCTTGAATTATGATTTTGTATAAGACTCTGGGATTATGGGATTGGAAATGCTTTGGTTTTTGGATGGTGTATTTTGGAATTGTATACAATTATGTTGAATTATGAATGTATTGAAAAATATTCATATGGATATGGATGAATGTACTTGGATGATGTAATATGTGGTTGAATATGAAAATGTGAATGGATATGAAAATGACTTGAAGTGGTTTAGAACTTAGGATTTGCGTTCTTCTTTGAGATCCGGACGGAGGGTCGGTTGATCATTGATGTATGTGTGTTTTGGTTGGAATTTATAGAAGTGAATTTTACTATTTGCAGATTTTTGGATAGGTTAAAGAACAGCCGTTATGCTGCCGAATTTTTATATGACAGTATATGAATAAGAATTATTTGTGTTTGAACTTATGAATTGATTTACATGAGTATGAGTTTAAGGATAAGTTTCCAAAGAAGGAAACTATTTGGTTTGATGTGAAATAAATTGGATTAAATGATGAAAGAAACGAGCAAATTTTTCACCGTTTTCGGATGGATTAGTCATTCGGGTTTCCAACGCGACAAGAGTTGTTATGTTTTCGCTTCGGATGTCGGACTCATGTAATGCTATTCGATTTAAATCTTCCATTTCATTTGTATTCGATCCTATCGAATTGATATATTTGTTTGGCATTCGTATTTGATTCCATTAGTATCCGATTTGTATCCGATTCGCTTGTTTCATATTTGAATTTAATACGATTCATTGTTTTTATTCCAAGTTTATCTTCTAGTTGCAATTGAATACCCACTTGTCTCGTATGTTTTGATTTTTCCGTTATCTGCTTTTCATTCCGATTCATGTGTTTGATTCCCATATCATCACGTGATCCGATTTAGCTTGTTTTACTTGTTTCCTTTCGTCTTAAATTCTATTCAAGAGTGCCCTTGATCAAGTGTTTAAGCAGTGGTAGCGCGTTAAGTGTAAGAAGTTGGGTTCCGGAAACGGGATCCAACATTTATGGTATCAGAGCCCAGTAATAGGATCTTACTGGGGCGTATGTATATAAGTGATATGTATGAGGTATTGAAGCATATCTGAATGGATAGAATTGATTTAGTGAGCATGTGAACATGATGTATTTTGTCTTCATTATGAGTAGTTGGAAGAATCTATATGATGGTTTGATTAAGATGAAGAATTCTTATTGAGTTTAGGATTATGCTAATGGAAGTTAAGATCAGAAAGGCATGATGATTTAGGATGATGAGATTTTGAATATATGTGAGATCAGTTTATGAATCTTTAAAGATGAGCTTGATGATAGGAATGCATGTATAGCAGTTAAAAGAGATTGAGATTGAAGGTTTTTGGCCCATATCACTGGCATATGTGAAGAAATAGGTGTTTGATCTAATAGTCATGATTTAATCTTATAAAGAAGAGAACTTTTGTGAATGAGATAAGAAAATATGTGATACGACTTTGAGTGATTTTAGGTTTCTGAAAATGAAAATGAGAGTAGCATTTGATGATGAATAGGGTTGTTTGATTTTGAATATGCAATTGTGAGAGAAATATATGCATTTGTGAACATGAGTTAACTCTATGTACTTGTGGAAAGATGATAAAAACTATTGGAGTGTGAATATGATGAATATGTGTGGTAAGGACTTGAATATGTAAATGACTAGGATTATTTGAAAGACATGAGTTAAGAGAATGTAGTACTTGGTGTTTTCTTAGTATGAATTTCGAGGACGAAATTCTTTTAAGAGGGGGAGAAATGTTGGACCCCGAACCTTGAAGCATAAAAATGAAATTAAATGAGTGTTTTATATGTGATTTGTGTTATAGATGAGGAAATGTGAATTATGTAAAGATATGAGTTGGAAAATCTTAAGTATGAATTATGGTTATATATGTGAGATCTTATGCAAAAGTAAGAGATTATAAATGACAAGAGGATATGGAATGTAAGAAATCATATGAATTGAGGTTGAGATTTGGATAAATTCCAAATGATAGTTGAATTATTATTAATTTTGTGCAATTAAGAAAGTGAAGTTACCATGAATGTTGAGTTTTCGCATCTAGATAAAAATGTATATGCTGATCCAAGGGAATTAGGGAATAATTGAAATAGAATTTGTAACACCCAAATACCCCCTGGGAGGATATGTGGATGCCACCCAATACAGTACAACATGACAAACACATCAAAACGTTTCACACTTGCATTTTTTTAAAAACCTAAACGGAACCCACATATAATACATCTTATAATTTCAGAAACAAATCGAAAGAATATTTACAGGCCCAAACAAACCAAACAAAATACATTTTTGCGCAACACAAAACTCAGACTCTTTTGGCCACTGCGGTTGACTTGTCCCAGTCCTTAATCTCTTAGCTCCGAACCTACACGGGGCAAATCCACCGTGCTAAGCATATAGCTTAGTGAGTAATCATTTATCTAATTTAACCAATTTCTTTTCACAATAACGATATCAGCATGCATTCAGAGATCAGAGATTAACACTCAGGCAGGAAAAATGCACTTCATAACAGATGTTATCATTAACAGACAAAACAAAGCAAAAGTCCATAAAATAGAAGTGGGTAATGGGACTTATCAGAAGACCGAAGTCTCGACACCGAAGTGTCCATATCAGAAGACACCGAAGTGTCACAGAAGACCGAAGTCTCGACACCGAAGTGTCACAGAAGACCGAAGTCTCGACACCGAAGTGTCACAGAAGCGCTACAGACCCTTCTAGGCATGCCTATTTACCCACAACTCGGACAGAACAAATCAGTTCAGACATTTCATGTGCAATAACATTAACACTTCAATAACATAATCATACAACAATTACCTCGGACGTTCATTGTCCGAACGAAGACACAATCGATAAAGACACATGAGCACTTTCGGACATTCATTGTCCTAATGTAACACAATTGATGATGAACAACTCAAAGTGAGACCGTCCGGGTCTCTTATCTCGATTTACCTATAGTACTTACTGACTTACTGAAATTCCTGATTACTGACTTACAAACTTTACTGTCGAAATTACTTACATTACTGACATTATTGGTGATTCTCGACATTCTTGATATGGTCGACCGGTTACGAAATTTCTTGTTGTCTTTATGACTTCCAATTTCTTGTCGGCATGACGTACGTACTAAAATTTCTATCTTACTTACTGACTGAAATACCGGGATTACTAACCTTAAATCGCCCATACTATTTATTGCCTCGAAGTCCCGGCAATATCTGGCAGTGGTCGTTCCTCTATAATAGGGAACACAGATACAAATTATTATTGTGCATACTTACTGTATGCTAAATGAATATGATGCATGTTCATGCAAATTTTCGGGATTCTTTTACTGTTCAAAAATACGTATTACTATTCACAAATATGTATTCTTACTGTTCACAAATACGTACAGGTACTGTTCACAAATACATACGTTCACTATTCACTATGCACTATTCACTATTCACTAGTTACTTTCACTATTCACTATTACTATTTACTATTTACTATTTACTATTCACCGACACTGTTCACACACTGTTCACTGACACTGTTCATCGTCTCCTACCTTACGAAACTCACTGTTCATTTCTTTTTTCTTTCTTTCTTTTCTTTTTCCTCTCAATTCTTCTAAATTCTTTTAGCATCATCACTTAAAAACTAACCTGTTTAACAAATCTAACCTATCAGAATCATCCAAATCGTCAAATATTATAGATCTAAAAATTTCTTTTACCAATCTCAGATCTCATCCGACTATCTTTATAAAAGACAAGAACAAACCATAGATTCATTGTCAAAAGGACTAACCTCGTGATCTGCAGCAGAAAAGAGATCGAAATCATACTGACAGAGCTGCGGAACAACACCGATAAACGCTATCGATTCTGTCTCAAAATACTTAAGCAACCCGTATATATTCGTCCACTTATTCAATTTCTACTATTGGATGAATAGTTAATTACCCAAAAACACACTTATGAATTCTTAGAACAAACAAATACCCAGAATTCTAAGACAGCTTCCAAAAATTCACCAAAATGCCGTCAGAAAATAAGGACTCGCAAAAATAAATTGGCAACTCAAAACTAATCCTCCATTAATTTCTAAAAATGTTTGAAGTATACAAAAATTACTAAAATTATCTTAATACAGTCCGAATCAATCCGAAGTGTCATTAAACTAATGTACCCGGAAAATGCCATGAATGCCTGCCAAAATGTCAAAGAGACATTACCTAAATCGGACTAAATTTGCTTAATATGCTAACCCCTAATTTGGGGCGTTACAATTCTTCCCTCCATAAGGAATTTCGTCCTCGAAATTCAGATCTGATCCGAAGAATTGCGGATACTGAGGTAACGGCTAGTTAAAAAAATAACGGCTAGTAACGGTAAAAATAACGGCTCGATAACGGATCAAAAGCGGCTAGGAAGCAGTGCAAAATGTTACATAAATAGAGACCATTCCTTCCTCATTACTTCATCCCTACACATTCTTTCTTTCTTACCTCAAAATTTCTTCAGAGCGAAACCAACTTTCAAAATGTTATCCGCTATCGCATGCTTTTGTGTCATTCTTATCATTATGTATCTTTATCTCGTTCTTAGTGTTAATTTCGAGCTACATGAAGCTCGCACTTTTTTTGTCTTTTTAGCATTTCCTATGATCCTTCTGTTGCTTATTGGCATAGCCTTTGAGCAAGGCATGTAACTTTTTTTTTCGTCGTAATGGAAAAATAAATGTGTTGCTCTCTATTTCGTCGTCATTGTGATGAGGGATTGATACCTCACTTCATTTGTGGAAAAATGTCCAATAGGATCCTCAATATGTTCCCTTTCACTTTCGAAATCCATAACGCCAATATCAAATTCTATTCTACCTCGTACCAAATGCATCTAATACCACCAAATATCATCGCAAAGCACTATAGCCACAAAACCAATGTTTCTTCACATAGTTACATAATCATACCAGTCATCAGTCAAAAGGTTCAATTCATATCGTGCGATCGTTAATCTCATCTTTCACGTATTCCCTCTTATAAAATCACGCAACAATGTGATCAAAGAAACCTAATATCTGATATCATCAATTTGTCGGATCGATTTATAATTAATCACTTTTCTTCTCTCATTTCCTTCTCATATATATTTCTCAATCTCTTCCCAATTCCTCGATTCTTATATCAAATATTTCATCAATAGTCTTTAAACATTTTTCCTTTAACATTTACATGAAGTCAATGGTCCACTTCTATGGACCAAAGTCAAACATCAAGTCATCTCATCTTTCAAAATTTGAATCTCTCACAAGCATACCTTCATCAAGAATTTCTACTCTCTAAATTCAATCTTAAATCGAACAAACAATTTAACTCTACAAATATGTATCCTCCAAGTATTTCTTATTTCATCTCACACATGAATATCGGAAAGCCATTCATCAAATTTGATCATGAAAATTCTCCTTTCAATTTCCATTACTTATCACCTTAATCAAACAATCCATTTACATTTCTATCACATTTCTCTAATTCCATCTTCCTAAACCTAATGCCCATCTTTTCATTCATCCTTTTCTCTTTCGTCAACTTATTCCCAATCATATTCTTTTCCTTTTGGCATCAAATTTGTCTTACTCCCAAACTCACTTCTTATTCTTATTCTTATCTTAACCCGATTTTACCACAAATCAAAGATAACGGCTGTATTTTGACAGCCCACAAATCTGCAATGATAAAACACACTTCTAAAATTCTCACACAATAACCAGAATCATCGGACCTCCCGTCCGGAATCCAAACATCAGCAACAACGCACTTCTATACCTAACACTTTAATAGACTCAACTCTCAATACCCAATGCATCGATACCATAGCACAATATTGATATCGTATTCCATAATATAAATGCATTACATCATTATTTGTCATAGCTAACTAGATATTATTTCCCACTTCTAAATAGTCACAACTTTCATTTTCCCTTATTCAGATAGATCAGCATGCTTATTTGACATCTCAGCTTCCTGAGCTAATCAAACTCGTACTTCCTAGACGTACTGTCATAGATTTCATTACGAACCTAAATCCATATACGTTTGCTAGTCTATTCAACTTCCCTTATCTGACTCTCATATTGATCTGACTCCAATATTCACAGCTAATTCGTTCCATACTCATTAATTCCTTCTTGTCCCAACATATATCATCTCCGTACACCATAACATCATTCGCCAACAACCAAGACACTCGTAATAACTTCATCTTACTTGACTATGCTCTCAATCAATTGAAACTTACGATCCGTCAAATTCTACTATCGAACCCATTGTTAAAATCTGACATACCTCATCAACAGTCTTGTGAAATCTTTCCATACGTAAAAACCAAACATGGGACAAACTGCATTAGGCCAAAACACAACTTAGACACTCAACGGAAAACAATAGGCAAGCCGTGGTTAAACCAGAACCGCCTAAACTTGCTCTGATACCAAAAGATGTAACACCCAAATACCCCCTGGGAGGATATGTGGATGCCACCCAATACAGTACAACATGACAAACACATCAAAACGTTTCACACATGCATTTTTTAAAAAACCTAAACGGAACCCACATATAATACATCTTATAATTTCAGAAACAAATTGAAAGAATATTTACAGGCCCAAACAAACCAAACAAAATACATTTTTGCGTAACACAAAACTCAGACTCTTTTGGCCACTGCGGTTGACTTGTCCCAGTCCTTAATCTCTTAGCTCCGAACCTACACAGGACAAATCCACCGTGCTAAGCATATAGCTTAGTGAGTAATCATTTATCTAATTTAACCAATTTCTTTTCACAATAACGATATCAAGATGCATTCAGAGATCGAGATTAACACTCGAGCAGAAAATGCACTTCATAACAGATGTTATCATTAAGACAAAACAAAGCAAAGTCCATAAAATAGAAGTGGGTAACGGACTTATCGAAGACCAAAGTCTCGACACAAGTGTCCATATCGAAGACACGAAGTGTCACAGAAGATCAAGTCTCGACATCAAGTGTCACAGAAGACCAAGTCTCGACATCAAGTGTCCGAAGCCTTCTGAGACCCTTCTAGGCATGCCTATTTACCCACAACCTGACGTAACAAATCGGTTCGGACATTTCATGTGCAATAACATTAGCACTTCAATAACATAATCATACAACAATTACCTCGGACGTTCATTGTCCTAGGAGCGAGACACAATCAAGATAAAGACACATGAAAGCACTTTCGGACATTCATTGTCCGGAGTAACACAATTCAAGATGCAGAACAACTCAAAGTGAGACCGTCCGGGTCTCTTATCTCGATTTTACCTATAGTATTTATCGACTTCTCGAAATTTCGACATCGACTTACAAACAATCTTGTCGAAATTACTTACATTATCGACATTATTGGTGATTCATCGACATTACCGATATGATCGACGGTTCACGAAATTTCTTGATTGTCTTTATGACTTCCAATTTTTTGTCGGCGGCAGCGACGACGATCTGAAATTTCTATCTTACTTCTTGAATGAAATACCGGATTACTAACCTTAAATCATTTATACTATTTATTGCCTCAAGTCCCGTAATATCTGGCGATGGTCGTTCCTCATAATAGGAACACAGATAAAATTATTATTGTGCATACTTATCAGATGCTAAATGAATATGATGCATGTTCATGCAAATTTTTGGGATTCTTTTCTTTGCTCAAAAATACGTATTACTATTCACAAATACGTATTCTTACTGTTCACAAATACGTATGGGTACTATTCACAAATACATACGTTCACTATTCACTATGCACTATTCACTATTCACTATTCACTATTCACTACTATTCACTAGTTACTTTCACTATTCACTATTACTATTTACTATTTACTATTTACTATTCAAACCTTTGTTCACATAATCGCTCATCGACAATCGTTCATCGTCTCCTACCTTACGAAACTCACTGTTCATTTCTTTTTTCTTTCTTTCTTTTCTTTTTCCTCTCAATTCTTCTCAATTCTTTTAGCATCATCACTTAAAAACTAACTTTGCTTAACAAATCTAACTATCGTAATCATCTAAATCGTCAAATATTATAGATCTAAAAATTTCTTTTACCAATCTCAGATCTCATCCGACTATCTTTATAAAAGACAAGAACAAACCATAGATTCATTGTCAAAAGGACTAACCTCGTGATCTGCAGCAGAAAAGAGATCGAAATCATACTGACAGAGCTGCGGAACAACACCGATAAACGCTATCGGTTCTGTCTCAAAATACTTAAGCAACCCGTATATATTCGTCCACTTATTCAATTTCTACTATTGGATGAATAGTTAATTACCCAAAAACACACTTATGAATTCTTAGAACCAACAAATACCCAGAATTCTAAGACAGCTTCCAAAAATTCACCAAAATGCCGTCAGAAAATAAGGACTCGCAAAATAAATTGGCAACTCAAAACTAATCCTCCATTAATTTCTAAAAATGTTTGAAGTATACAAAAATTACTAAAATTATCTTAATACAGTCCGAATCAATCCGAAGTGTCATTAAACCAATGTACTCGGAAAATACCATGAATGCCTGCCAAAATGTCAAAGAGGCATAACCTAAATCGGACTAAATTTGCTTAATATGCTAACCCCTAATTTGGGGCGTTATAGAATTGGCCAAAGTTGCCTTCTTTGAAGTTGTAGCTTGATCTTTTATCTTTCCAACGAGACTAAGTATGAAAGATTTCGATATCGGAGTTAAGAGATATAGTTGATGCAAGTTATGATGTTATATAAGATTTTTGTTAGTGACAGCTTGATGACATGTTTGAAAGTTGAGGTTTTGATGAACCAATTTAGTTGAGTTTTGAGAAGTTCATGAATTTAATTTGTTGCTTGAAGTGTTTAGGCCTTTGAATGAGTAATTATGTGGAGATTATAAGTATTTATGAAGTTAGTTTTGATGGAAGAAGCTTTGGAAAAAGATTAAAAAGTTTTGAAAATTTGCATGTCCGTTAAACGGACATGGGAGTCCGTTTAACGGACAGCCTCAG
Source organism: Erythroxylum novogranatense (assembly GCA_029891385.1). Classification (NCBI taxonomy): domain Eukaryota; kingdom Viridiplantae; phylum Streptophyta; class Magnoliopsida; order Malpighiales; family Erythroxylaceae; genus Erythroxylum; species Erythroxylum novogranatense. The sequence continues at coordinate 47,682,037 of CM057235.1, read as the reverse complement.
GTTAAAAAGACCCCTCCCCTTGCACATGTCCGTTAGGCGGACATGCCTGTCCGTTTAACGGACTATCTCGGATGTTTTGGTTTCATTTTGGCCGTTCGTGTCCGTTAAACGGACATGCCTGTCCGTTTAACGGACAGCTACGGGTCTCTTGGAGAAATTTGCGATTTTCACTAGTTTTGAGGCCGAATCTCGCTTCGAGGCCTGTAATACGAGTTGTAGATATTGATCTCATATTTCAAATGGAACAAGAACGAAGTCATTTGGATATTTATAGAGAAAGTTATGGTATTTGCGCCAAAAACGTTTCAAATCAATTTCTGTTTTGAATATGTTGAGTTGTTTTGATCATAACTCACTCACCCGACCTCGGATTGAGGCGATTCTTAAACCATTGAATTCCTAACACATGTATCTTCCTCTCCATGAAAATTTGCATCAATTGGAGTGAAATTGAAAAAGTTTGATTGAATCATATAATGATCAGAATGTTTTGCCTCATTCTGAGCTTGCTATTTTCCTCCCTCATCCGACCCTATCACATCATTTGCTTATATCTTTTCCGTCCGATATCTGAATGACTCGGTTCTTGAAGCGTTGGATTCCTAAGACAATAAAGTTCATGATTATGTGAAAATTATAAATTTTAGAGATTTAATTGAGTAAGATTATGAGAATCAAAGTGAGTCAAGAAAGTTTATGAACATAGTTCAGTCTTTTGCGAATTTAGGAATCTGTGGAGATCCGATTGAAGCGAGGTTTGAGGCAAAATAAAGTTAAGACAAGGGGATACAATTGTTATGAAGAAATGAAATTTTAGTTTAGCCTTTAAGGATGTTTATTTGTGGAAGGAAGTGAATTCTAGAAATTGTGTTAGTAAAATGATATGTCCGACATGTTTGGGCTATAACTTTTGATATAGTGTTCCGAATTGGATGATTCTTAAGGCTTTATGAAGTTAAGACATAGAGTAACAATTCTCTAGAAGGAAGTTTTAGCAAATTCCTTCATTTAGATGTTAGAATAATTGTCCAAAGGTGAGCATAACTTGAAGAAACATTCAGGGGCAAATTGGGAAGTTCACTTAAGGATTTGAGTTTAAGGCTTTAAAGTAAGGGGAAAAAGTGTCTTTTTAATTTCTTTTAAATGAAAGGGCATATAAAAAGGGAGGCTTTGTCGTGGATGAAGGAAGAGTGTCGAAATTTCTAGAAAGAAAAAAGAAGAAAGAAGAAAGAGGAAGAGAGAAGAGGAAGAATCGTGGGAGAGAAGAAGAAGGAGGGAAGAAGAGGAAGATTTCTGAGTTTTTCAAGCTTGTTTTCCATGGATTCTTGAAGTAAAAGAGGGAAGGAGAAGAGATTTACTCCAAGCCAAGAGGAAATTTAGAAAATAAGGAGAGAAAGGTAAGAGATGAGTTTAATATTTGAGTTTTTTCTTGAGATTTTAGTTGATTTATCCTAAGATAGTTATGGGTTTGTTATGTATGGGGTTAATTTAAGTGATTATACTTTGGGTTATGTTGAATTAGGGATGAGAAATAAATGGGATTTATGCTAAAGTATATGAGTAAAAAAAATTGTGGAAGATTATGATGTAAAGAGGTTAGAAATCTTATGGGCTTGTAAATCATGAAATCAATTTTGAGAAATATAATGAGAATGATTTGGATTGGGTGGTTTATGGCTTAGGTGATTTTAAGTTGGAAGAGAGAGTGAAGAAAAGATCAATTTGAGGATTGAAGCAAGCTTAAGGCATGGAATTAAAGGTGGGTGATATGTTTATTTTTCAAATTATGAGCAATTCTAATTGTTGGTTTTATAAGATATGGTTTTACCAATGATTGAACCAATTGCAATTGAAAAGGTTTATAAAATGTGAACATCATTGTTTTGAAATGATTTATGAAACTTTCCGCAATGGTTCGGACGATTTCTCTATAAATGACTTGAACTGTCTATTAAATGGATTTTTGAAGTTAAATTGTTAAAGATGACATATACATTGAGTTTCATGTGTTTTATTGATTAGTAAGTTGATTATGTGAATTAGTGTGATATGTGAATGATTGTGTGATATTATGAATGGTTGACATCATGTTGATTTTGACATTACATGAAAAATGGAATTTCTGACAATGTGCCTTCGGGCAATATAAGTTTTCAAACATGAATACGTGTTACATGGGTTTGGTTAGGTCCTTCATGTGGAGTCGATTGCCTTTGGTCTCATTTTAAAGCCTTCTCCGGCTGCCGCTAGTGGCTTAGGAGCTCCGTTTTCGGACTCCCCATGTGTTTCCTTGTTTGCACATGACGCTTATGGAATGTGCGAGACGTCTGTTATATGGACCAACCCAAACCGATTGATGTGCTATGTGTTTTATTTTGTATATAATGTGCTGCATATATATGTAATGCATTTTCATGTGTGCAATGGTTTGAAAGTGTTGGCAAAATGAGAATTTGGACTTTTCAACTATGAAAGTTTTGCAAAGCTGTTGGTAATGATTTATGAAAGTTTTCGAATTTGAAAAGTCATTGAGAAGTAAACCCTCCACTGTTTTCTTTCAACGGAAAGTAAGGTTTGAAAACGTTTTTGCTTATTATTTGTTTAATAAACATATTATCCACGAGCTTCCGAGCTCACCCCCCCTTCATTCCCATCTCCAGGTATTCGTGCAGGAGATCGGATGAAAGACGTCAAGATATCAGTATTTGTGCATGTGTGTAGATAGTGTATTTGTTTTAAGATTTTTTGGAAATGATTATGGTTTGTATTACCTTTAGAGTATTGAAAACACTTGGTCCCTTATGTATCTTGAATTATGATTTTGTATAAGACTCTGGGATTATGGGATTGGAAATGCTTTGGTTTTTGGATGGTGTATTTTGGAATTGTATACAATTATGTTGAATTATGAATGTATTGAAAAATATTCATATGGATATGGATGAATGTATTTGGATGATGTAATATGTGGTTGAATATGAAAATGTGAATGGATATGAAAATGACTTGAAGTGGTTTAGAACTTAGGATTTGCGTTACTGCTGAGATCCCGGACGGAGGGTCCGGTTGATCATTGATGTATGTGTGTTTTGGTTGGAATTTATAGAAGTGAATTTTACTATTTGCAGATTTTTGGATAGGTTAAAGAGCAGTCGTTATGCTGCCGAATTTTTATATGACAGTATATGAATAAGAATTATTTATGTTTGAACTTATGAATTGATTTACATGAGTATGAGTTTAAGGATAAGTTTCCAAAGAAGGAAACTATTTGGTTTGATGTGAAATAAATTGGATTAAATGATGAAAGAAACGAGCAAATTTTTCACCGTTTTCAGATGGATTAGTCATTCGGGTTTCCAACGCGACAAGAGTTGTTATGTTTTCGCTTCGGATGTCGGACTCATGTAATGCTATTCGATTTAAATCTTCCATTTCATTTGTATTAGATCCTATCGAATTGATATATTTGTTTGGCATTCGTATTTGATTCCATTAGTACCCGATTTGTATCCGATTCGCTTGTTTCAGATTTGAATTTAATACGATTCATTGTTTTTATTCCAAGTTTATCTTCTAGTTACAATTGAATACCCACTTGTCTCATATGTTTTGATTTTTCCGTTATCTGCTTTTCATTCCGATTCATGTGTTTGATTCCCATATCATCACGTGATCCGATTTAGCTTGTTTTACTTGTTTCCTTTCGTCTTGAATTCTATTCAAGAGTGCCCTTGATCAAGTGTTTAAGCAGTGGTAGCGCGTTAAGTGTAAGAAGTTGGGTTCCGAAAACGGGATCCAACACGGATATCACCCACGATGTTAGGTTCAGGTCCTTGCAGGAGTGGGGTGCTACATTTATGTGCTATCAGAGCCTAGAAGTACTATCTTATATAGGCATTTTGAAATATATGTCAAGTTGCATGCATATTAATCATGTCATAGCAGACAGCGACAACTGATCCCCTGTATGAGTCACATGCATGAGCATTCCTTAAGAGTTTAAGCTATTAGAAGCATTAAGAAAAATGATGATCTAACAGAATGTGAGAAAATGAAGGTCTATGGACATTTTGGAAATGATAAATAGTATCTGGTTTTGTACCCTTGAAGGTGATATAGGTGTGAGTAGGTATATTGCCATGGATTGATTGAGGAAAATGAGTAGAAATGAGGAGGCTAAAATGTACAAACAGAATGAAATGAAATCATTGTTATGATCTGATCATAAAAGGATGAAGATGGAAATCGAAATGGTTAGATGAGTATTGTGATAAGAGTTTGTAATTCAGTATAAGGAGATATTAGGAGAAAGTTAGAATGCTTATAAGATAGGATTTTTGGCAAGAATGAGAGAGGAGGAATGTTGACGGACTTCTAAAATAATAATAAATAGTATATGACTGGATATAACAAATAAAGATTCAATGTGTTTGTATCGGTGGATGCACCATTGAATATGAAATCGATATTGCGTTCTGGTGATATGTCCTCGAAGGTGATATAAAAGTAAATACACTGTCATGGATTATTTGAGAAAAAATAAGGATATAAGTAGAAATGATGAGATTAAAGTGTATAAGCCAAGTTGATAGGACCTTGAAAGGTTGAACTTGGATTTAGAATGGTTGTGTGATTACCGATATAAGAGTTTATGATTCAGTATGAGAATATATATGTGGAATGGAGATTGAAGCTTCATATGGGTTATGCCCCTACAATTATAAATTGATTGAGAATATAAATGTGTGAGATGAAATAAATGACAATTTGAAGATGAGATGATGAGCGATATATTAAAAAGTTGTTGAGTTTAGGTTGATTTGCCACTGTGAGCGCACAATTGATAGTGGGATCATCATGACAATTGAACATATCAAGCATATGGGTATAATATGCATGGAGATGATAGAGGAAGCAATCAGTGACTTATTGAATAAATGCTAATCATAGTTCCTATAGTTCAAAGTTTAAGATGAGTTAGAGTAAGACGTGAGAGTACTTGTAGTGATTAATTGGGAATGAATAAAGTAACCAACTACATGAGTGAATCTTAAATTCAAGGTGCCATTATTGCAAATGTGAGGAGAATATAGGTCCACATTATATTCGATGTAAATATGTTCGGGAAATACAAATTGAATATGAGGAAGTGATACCAACACGTAAAGTGAAGTATACAAATAAATTGAAAATGTGTAGAGGAACTAGTACGATTGAATAGGTATTTGAATAAGTCGATGTGAATTAAAGGAAATCAAATGAAAAGAGAAAATCATTAGAGACAATAAGTCAAGTGAGAGACTGAAAATGACATGGGATAATATTACCTTAATTAAGGAATTAGTCACTTAAGGACACAAGGAAAATTTGACTGATATCTGCTGAAATTAACAATACCCAATAGCATTATGATATTGAAGATTTAAGTGATCCAAACAAAAATGTATCAATTAGTGACTGTGATCATAGATGGTAATTTAAGTGTGTTTGAAAAGTACAAAGGGATATTTTGAATATTTGAGGAATATGACACTGATGATAATAATATCAATGGGATTTGGAGATTATGTAGTATATAATGAAGTTCCAGATCAGAGATTAAGATACAATCTGTTGTAATAGTATAAAGTGGTTTTTGTATGCATAAAGACAATTAAGGTCTTACGAGTTGATTTTGATACATGGTTTAGAATTGCTATGATAGAAATCGCTTTGAGGTCTTGCCGACATTAGATGTACAAAGTCAATTCTGGAATGTACAAATGAGTGCTATACTAGTAAAGGTGGTGTGTAATTTGACACATTGAACAGACAATTCTATAATGAAATAGTGCAAAGTCAGATATTGAGGTTACCAAATCTAGTGCAATGAAGAGTGCAAAAATGTTGAGTGGAATATGGGGCAAAATGAAGTGTTACTAGTTGCATTAAAATTTAAGATCAATTCTTCTGGAAAGAAGTAAGAAAACCTAAAAGCTAAGGATTCAGAATTGTGAATCTCATAGAAGAAGTGAAAACGAATCTGAACTTTCGAGTAAAATCGGAAGAATGATATTTGGTGATCGAAATAAGAAGTATGTGTACCCGATAAAGATGATTGAGCAAAGAAAGTGTTAGAGAAGCCTAAGTAACAACCTAAGCTAGACATCCTAGTAGGAATACGCTAAGATTGTATTTTAGTTGCTAAGGATGTAGAAACAAGTGGTTGAATGCTTGAACTACCAACAATTTTAATTGCTGGGAATATGCTTGAAGCTTAAATTTTTGAGTTCATAGGAAGATGAGATTGAGGTATAATTCAAATTGAGTGCAAACATTACAATTGTGACTATAGTGGCATCACTAGAAGTGATATGGGGCATTGTATGACAGAATGGTGGTCATTCACCCTTAAATTGAGATGAAGAGGGCCTAAAATGGTATAAGCCCATAATAAATGTGAGATACTGTTGGTGAGTGAGACGAAATTGAAATAAGAGTAAAAGGACTCATGAAACATAAATGAGGTAGGTGGATCAACATCAGATTTAGGGAATATAGTGAAATGGACATAGGAGTTGAATATATTCACACTGAAGAGAAGTGAATTGTCAAAGGAGAGATGAATTATTTTTATGAGTACCACCTTGGTAAGGTGTGTTCAGATTTAGAGAAAGGATAAGTTTGTAAACAATCTAGAAGGGGGGTTAAATAGATCTTTAAAGCTTTTTGTAAAATTCTACAATATAATCAGAAGTTAATTCACACAAAACAATTTAAACAAATTTAAATGTAAAGAGTAGGGAAGAAGAGCAAACACAGTTTTTATAGAGGTTCGGTGCTAAGACCTACGTCCTCTACCTAAGCTCCCACTTAGGATTTGGCAAACCACTTTACTACACACTTTTTAGTTTAGTGTGAACTCTTACAACACCACTTGATTTCCGGCTCAAGCTACCTTTACAAATGATTTGTTTTCCGGCACAAATCCTACCTCCCAAGTGATTCTCCTCTAATCACTCAACTCACAATAATCACAATGATAGAAAATCGAAATGCTAACTCTCAGTACAGTTGAATGGAATTAAGACCAAGCTAAGAGTAGTATGAGAGCAAATTCTTGGGACTTTTGTGGTAGACTTTGATTTTTGCGCATATATCATTTCCCTTGATATTTCTCTATTTATTTGCAGGCTAAAGGATGATTATAGCCATTGGAGATGTCCACTAGCCGTTGTTGATTGTTCATAGACGTTCCTAAATTATTTCCTTTCCATTTCTGAATGATTCGGATGAAGATTGGTCAGCTTCACTTGATAGTCGACTAGTTGAGCTGTTATAGTCGACTAGTACCTTATAGTCAGCGACCTGATAGTCAACTAGTAGTACTGTTACAGTCGACTAGTATAAACATTTTTCACTACAGGCTTCAACTTCCTCCTCGATCAGTCGACTAGTACCATGATAGTCGACTAGTATTATTGTTATAGTCGACTAGTATTACTATTCACTTGATTCGTAGTCGACTTGTAACATATTAGTCGACTTGTTTCAACCCCTATCTGATGATCCTTGATTTCTTAGTCGACTTATGATATACTGGTCGACTTGTTACTGACTCCAACGGATATATTCAATCAAATCTTCTATAATCTTCATGTTTAATGTCTCTAGCATGATGAAGATTATTTCCTTCTTGATTTCACCATGATTTATGTCTTGCCCATTCAAGATTGATGCAGTCTTGATGTATTTGAATCCAAATCACCTGAAATAATTTCTTAACCAATTCTATACATTTTATTATTATCAAAATATAAGTAGGATTTAATTTGTCAACCACCATTAGTCCAAAAATCTCTCCCTTTTTGATAATGACAAAACACTTAGAAATTGTTTAAGAAATGAGAACAAAGAAACATTGATCAAGGTTTTTATTTCTTGTCATTTTGGTTAGAAGTCTCCCCCTCAATCATATAAATCATTGAGTTTAATAACCTTGTAAGATCAAATTCATAAAAGTAATTTGAAATCAAGATATCAAAGAAAATTTAACATACATACTCCCCCTTAACCAAGTATCTAAAGAATATCCAATTTCCCATTTTACTCCCCCTTTTTGTCATAATCAAAACAACTAGTACAAACCAACAAGATGAAATAGATGAAACACAAATAGTCATCAATATAAAACACAAATATGAAGAGAAAAAATTATCGCAATTACATTAAATATAGAAACAAGTCATCAAACACAAATAGTCTTAAGTAGCAAGCAAATACAAATAATATGAAATGTTGGTCTTGGCTAGATACAAAAACCATCATGGTGGAGAAACATCATCATAAAGAAATCTCAAAAGTAGAAGAGAATGTGTTTTCGGAGATTTGGGGAAAAAGAGAAATTTTAAAGAGGACCCAGATGACTTATAGTCGACTAGTAGGATGTTAGTCGACTAATAAAAATAAAAAAAGGAGTGGGGGTTGTCTGATGGAAAACTAGTCGACTAGTCGAAGCCACTTAGTCAACTGGTTTGGAAAAATATGTGTATTAGTCGACTATGCCTGTAATACTCGATTGAAGCATTTAAACACCTTATCTCTTGATGCAATAGTCAACAATCCAATCAACAAGCAATACATTTTCAATGGTAGGCAAAGGTTCCTTACCCACTTTACCAACACCAATGACTTTACCTTTGTTGTTGTCTCCAAATGTGACATATCCTTGATTCTTTGGTTTGATTTCTACAAATAAGTTCTTGTCTCCACTCATATGCCTTGAACATCCACTATCAATGTACCATGTGGTTGGTGGATTTTCATTCCTTGCTTATACCTATAACTGAAACATTTTTTCTTCTCATTGGTACCCAAGCCATTTTGGGTCCTTTTTGGTTAGTCATATAAACCACATTAGGAGATGTTGTACCTTTTACCACCCAAATTTTCTTAATATTAATACATCTCCTAATACTCTTACAAGCAATTTCTATATGACCATCTTTCAAGCATTTAGCACATTTTGCAACTTTTCCATCCTTAGTGAATTTAGAAATCAAGGAACAATCTCTATCAAAGGGATCATATCCTAAACCATGTTTAGAAATAGAATATCTTTGTAAGGACAACATCTTTTCAATCTTTTCATTTCCATCAGCAAATTTTCCAACTACATAAGAAAACTCCTTTCTAAGTCTATCAAGCTCACAAGTAAGATTTTCTTTTTCAGCAAGACATGTAGAGTGGTCTTCCTTAGAGCAATCTAAATCATAAATAGTCTCATGCAAAACATTATGTTCAGCAACTAGATCTCTTATTTTATTTCTCAACCTCTTGTTGATTTCAATAGCTTCTTCAAAATCAATTTGTAAAGCATTAAAAGAATCTCTAAGATCTTGATCAATGAATGTTACCTCATCTTCATCATCACTTGGTAAGGATCTCTTTACCATAAGAGCTAAGTTGTTTTCATCATTGCTTTGGTATGCTTCCTCATCATCACTCCAAGTGGCTACTAGGCTAGCTTTCTTTTTCCCTTTGTCATACTTGTCATTTTTTTGGAAATTTGAAGTGAAGGATGAGCTTTTGCATTCTCTAGCATGATGTCCTCTTTTTTCACATTTCCAACACTCTTCATTGCTTTTCTTTTCTTCACAGCTTTTGATCTTTCTTTCCATGGTGTACTTCTTTCTTTCTTCATTTCTTCCACCACTTAATTCTTTCCTCCTATTTTTGAGTAGTCCTTTGAACTTTCTCAAGTTTCTAGCATACATTGCTAGTTCTTTATCTTCTTCCTCTTCATCTATTTCTTCGTCACTTTCATCAAGAGAAGAAACATTAGCTTTTAAAGCAATTGACTTTTGTGACTTACCTCTTCCTCCTCTTGATTTGAGAATGATCTTATAGTTTATGAGTGATCCCACCAAGGCATTGAATTCCAAATGATTGAGATCCTTAGACTCCATAATAGCGGTGACTTGAGAGTCCCATTCTTTCGGTAGTGAGCGAAGAATCTTTTTCACCCTTTCGCTATCCGTCAAATGCTTTCCAAGGTTTCCTAATCCATTTATGATTTCTACAAAAAGATCAAGCATAGTGGAAATAGACTCACCTTCCTTCATGACAAACATTTCATAGTCATGGAGAAGCATGTTGATTTTTGTCTCTCGAACTTGATTGGTTCCTTCATGAGTGATGTGTAGTCTCTCCCACATTTCTTTAGCACTAGTACACGAGTTCACTCGATTTCTCTCCTCAATTTTGAGGGCACAATATATCAATTTCATAGCTTTAGCGTTGATGTAAGCTTGCTTCCAATCATTGTCATCATATTCCAGCTCCGTTTTCACCTCACCATTTTCTTTTAATGGAACATGTGGACCGAAGATGATAATCTTCCAATATTCTACTCCTTAAACATAATATGATACTTCATAGGATTTTTCAAGAAGAAGTTAGTACCATTAAATAAAGGAGGGCGATTATTAGTGTTACCTTCTTCCGCTAAATTATTGTGTGTCATCCCTGGATACTTCTGCTCTGATACCAATTGTAAACGATCTAGAAGGGGGGTTGAATAGATCTTTAAATCTTTTTGTAAAATTCTACAATAAAATCAGAAGTTAATTCACACAAAAACAATTTAAACAAATTTAAATGTAAAGAGTAGGGAAGAAGAGCAAACACAGTTTTTATAGAGGTTCGGTGCTAAAACCTACGTCCTCTACCTAAGCTCCCACTTAGGATTTGGCAAACCACTTTACTACACACTTTTTAGTTTAGTGTGAACTCTTACAACACCACTTGATTTTCGGCTCAAGCTACCTTTACAACCGATTTGTTTTTCGGCACAAATCCTACCTCCCAAATGATTCTCCTCTAATCACTCAACTCACAATAATCATAATGATAGAAAATCGAAATGCTAACTCTCAGTACAAATGAATGGAATTAAGACCAAGCTAAGAGTAATATGAGAGCAAATTCTTGGGAATTTTGTGGTAGACTTTGATTTTTGCGCATATATCATTTCCCTTGATATTTCTCTATTTATTTGCAGGCTAAAGGATGATTATAGCCGTTGGAGATGTCCACTAGCCGTTGTTGATTGTTCATAAACGTTCCTAAATTATTTCCTTTCCATTTTTGAATGATTCGGATGAAGACTTGATAGTCGACTAGTCGAGCTATTATAGTTGACTAGTACCTTATAGTCAACAACCTGATAGTCAACTAGTAGTACTGTTACAGTCGACTAGTATTAACATTTTTCACTGCAGGCTTCAACTTCCTCCTCGATCAGTCGACTAGTACCATGATAGTTGACTAGTATTACTGTTATAGTCGACTAGTATTACTATTCACTTGATTTGTAGTCGACTTATAGCATATTAGTCGACTTGTTTCAACCCCCATCTGATGATCCTTGATTTCTTAGTCGACTTATGATATACTGATCGACTTGTTACTGACTCCAACGGATATATTCAATCAAATCTTCTATAATCTTCATGTTTAATGTCTCTAGCATGATGAAGATTATTTACTTCTTGATTTCACCATGATTTATGTCTTGCCCATTCAAGATTGATGCAATCTTGATGTATTTGAATCCAAATCACCTGAAATAATTTCTTAACCAATTCTATACATTTTATTATTATCAAAACATAAGTGGGATTTAATTTGTCAACCATCATTAGTCCAACAAAGTTAAGCTATTATGAATTGGTTTGTATGAAAATTATTATGAGTTAGTGTTACTGGTGAAAGAGGTTTTAGATTTATAATATGTGATATATGAATAGGTTAAGAAATAATGGTATGATCAATAGAGATAGATTGACAACATACGAGATAAAATATGGTGAGTAATCTAAAATATACCGATGAAATAGTCAAGATAGTGTGATAGCTGAATCAGTGATTGAAGGACCTATTGATTATGGTCATTTGGAAGGGTATTTGATGAAGTATATGAGAAATGGAGAAGCATATGAGGAATTAATACCTCTACCGTATTGATCAATCAGATGAGAATTTCAAGGATGAAATTTTTTATGGGGGAGAATTATAGCATCCCGTTCCCATATTAAGGATTAGAACCCATATTTCAAATGGAGAGAATAGCAATGTGAGAGTTAGGAAAAAAGTTTACATTTCATGCCCAGCAACATGTCAGCATACATGTATGTAAATTTGAATCTTTGCATATACAAAACTAAGTGTACATGCATCCATTGACAACTTTTGGGTGTAATTGATGTTATAGGTGATTTTTGTCAATAATGAGAAGTAGAAAGAGTGATATAGGTATGATTTGTGATAAATAAAGATTTGGAAACAAAATTGGTAGTGATATGGAAAATGTTCACTGAGTGTGCTTCAGTCTTTTAGCCACAATTTTTTCTCTAATTATCCAAACAAGATGAATATTAATTTGGATTAAACTAGAAACATATGGCTACATTTCTTATGAAGACATCTAATTTAAATTCCATCTTTAAGAATCTCAAAGGTTGTCATGAAGTTGAGAATTGGGTGCAGTATATTGGATGAATGTAAAAATTCATATTCTATATTCGGGGGAAATTCTGGATTAATCTAGGTTGATTTAGGCAAATGTGTCTTTTGGAAAGTTTTAGGCCTTTCTTTTACCTTTCCATAGGTATATAGCATGAAAATTTTTGACATCTGAACTTAAAGTTATGGTCCTTATAAGGGGGGATGTTCAAGAGTAAAGATGCTTCTTCTACTTTTTTGCTTCTTCTGTGATGACGTCATCTTCTTCTATGTTTCTTATGTGATGAAGTCATCTTCTTTCGTGTTTGCTCCTTCTGTATTTTTCTTCTTATGTGTTTTGCTTCTTTTATGAAGACGTCATCTTCTTCTATGTTTTTGCTTCTTTTGTGTTTTGGTTTTTTTGTGATGACGTCATCTTCTTCTATGTTTTGCTTCTTCTACTTTTTCACCTGGCCTATCTTTTGTTCCACTTTTGGCCCTTCAAAAGATATAATTTGTCTTTAAAGTCTTCATGAAAGTTGTAGATCTTGAAGTCTTTTTTTGAATCATATAAAGAACGTCCTAATTCGATATTTGTAGGGAAAGTTATAGCAATTTTTCCAATTCTTCTGCCTTTTTGCTTCTTTTGTGATGATGTCATCTTCTTTTGTGTTTTGTTCCTTCTGTGTTTTGCTTCTTTTGTCTTTTTTCTTCTTTCTTTTCGCTCCTTCTGTGTTTTGTTTCTTCTGTCTTTTTTCTTCTTCTGTTTTTTGCTTCTTCTTCTGTGTCTTGCTTCTTTTGTTTTTTTTTTTTGCTATCTTCTGGTTTATTTTTGACCCTTCAAATGATAGAATTTGTCTTCAAGATCTTTATGAAAGTTGTATATATTGAATTACTCTTTCAAACCATATAAAAAACACCTAAATCCGATATCTATAGAGAAAGTTATGCAAATTCTAAAACATCGTCTGTGTTATTGTTCATAAACTTCTTCTGGGTTACTGTTCATCTTAGATCTTCTGTCCCCTTTTTGATCCTTCAGAAAATGGAATTTGTCTTCAAAGTCTTCATAAAATTTGTAGCTCTTGAAGTCTTCTTTCAAACTATCTAAATAACACCTAAATTTGATATCTATAGAGAAAGTTATGCTAATTGCAAAACATCTTTTGTGTTACAATTCATAAACTTCTTTTGGGTTACCGTTCATCTTATATCTTCTGTTCCATTTTTGATCTTTCAAAAGATAGAATTTTTCTTTGAGGTCTCATAAAAGTTGTAGTTCGGGAAGTCCTCTTTCAATCTATCTAAAGAACACCTAAATCAGTATCTATAAAGAAATTTATACCAATTGTCCCATGATAGGTTCAATATGATTGAGGATAAAACCAGATTGGATTCTTTTGGCCATAACTTTTTCTCTAAACACTCAAATGAGTTGATTCTTAAACCATTGGACTCGTAAGACATTGATCTACTTCTCCTCCATAAATCGTAGCCATCTGAAATGAAGTAACAGAGATTGAGTGAAAAACGTGGGACGAGTACAATGTGTGTGTTTTTAAATACTATGAGCTGGTGTTATTCCACTGAACATACTTCAGTATTTTTGATGATTTTTAGATCGGTAGAGCTCCAAATGAGATGATTCTTGAATTGTGGTGAACTAGAGACATGGAGAAACAAATGGTATGAAGAAATTGGAATCTAATTCAGTTTGTAAGATATTTAAATTTCTGATAGAATTTGTGCATAGTATATTGATTTGGACAAAAACAGTCCAAAATGTTTGAAATGTATCTTTCGAATCACTGACCCAAATTGAATGATTTTGGTATCATTGGAAACATAAGACAATAGAGAAGATTATTCAAGAATAAAGTGTTATGTTAGAATATTCAAGGGTGCTTTTGGCAAGACACTTAAGTGTAAAAGACATAAGGTATAAATGATAGGGCAAATAGGACAATTCTCAATCATTAAGGGTATAATTGCAAGAAGAAGTGTTGTCCTGCTTATAAATGAAGAAGAAAACATGAATGGAAGGAAGCAGAAGAGAATAACGAAAATGAGTAAGAAAGAGAAAGAGAGTTTGGGGGTTTGAGAGAAAAGAAGAGAGTTGAGCTAGGGTTTAATTCTTCTTAGTCTTCAAGAAAGATTTTGAAGTTGTTTAAGAAGAGAAAAAGGAAGAGGAAGAAAAGAGCTTCCATTTGAGTTAAAGATCTCTTCATTTGGTGAAGAATCAAGGTAAGATCATTTTGAGTCTTTCGAATTTTTGGAAGGATTCTAGTTCATGGAGTTCAGAAAAATGCTTGAGTTTAAGTATTCTAAAATCAATTTTTATGATTTTACATTGTGAAATTTTCAATTGGATTCCTATTGGATGAGAATTTGGATATTATGAGATCATATGAGGTTAGAAAAGAGATGACAAGAAATTGAGTTATGATATAAAGTAACCAAGTGTTCTTGAGGTGTAAGCTTATGAATAAGCTAGACTCAAGCAAAGGGTAAAGATTGAAAGGAATATTTAGAAAGATCATGTACAAATGAAGTGTAAATTTAAGTTAAATTAGACACATATGGATTATGAAATGGGAATGAGCATAATATGTGTTCTAGAACATATACCCGGGATTGTCATTAAGCATGCTTTGTACATAGCCCATATAGTTATTTGGGAATAAATGAGTTTTGTAACGGGTGTGAATTGTGTATTGCATAAATTGTGTTATGCAAGTTCAACATCTGCATATAGGCGTATCCAGAATTTGGAAACAAATGCTATTTTTGGAGCGTACTGTGAGTAGACCGAGATGGTCCCACTTCATTGATTGTTAATTGAATTCTTTTAGTGTTTGACTATTGAATGATTTTGTGAATGTGAATTGGATGAACTAAGTGTATTGAAGTGTTTGTTAAGTGTTTTTTGAATGTGTAATTGCATGCAAGTAAAAGTGTGAATTCTTAACTATATGTTGAATGCCAGACTAAGGTTCAATGATATGGGAATGTGATTGAATAGGATCATGTGAATGTGATTGATGCATTCCATTGCATGAATGCATGAAATATAATGGCAGTTGTTATTAGAGTAGCCACCGATCAGAGCTTAAAGCTCAACGAGTGAAAAAGAGTTTTGAGCTCAAAAGTGATTCAGAGCCTCAGGCTCAATGTTTAATAAGCTCTATATGGGACAGTTAGGCACTCGATCACAACAAAGTAACAATGGAAAGTAGGTCTCATGTGCACTACATATGCATAATATGAATGATTAAATTGTATTGGATATGAAATATTGTGAATTATGTGTTATGTGACTTGACGAGCCATCGATGATGGTCACTCATTGAGTTCGCAATACTCACCCAAAATTTGTAATTATTTTTTAGGATCTAAAAGATACCCCATTAGGCTAACGGGTGTATACCTACAACATTCAAGTGAAGGATAGAGGTTGGGATCAGTTCGCGTCTGCATTGGATTTTTTATTTTGTATTGAATTGTATATTCCACAACTTTTTGTATAAATTTGTATTCCTAAATGACTCAAGTGTTTTGTATTTATGAAAGAGCCCAAATGGCTATTGAAAATTTTGTTTATATTTTTGTGTTAATTGAAAATGTTTATGAATGAATGTGGGCCTAAATTGAGTATCGATTTCTGCATATTGTGTTTGTGATTCAAAATTTTTTTTATATCGATTTCTAAATGATTGAGTGCTTTAGCACGCCACTCTCGCTAGGCACGGACTCGGATATCACTCACGATGTCAGGTTTGGGTCCTTGTGAGAGTGGGGTGCTACAGGAATACTTGGAGAACCAAAACATTTTGGCTATTGTATACATTGAACACACCAGATATAAGATTGAAGAACTCCAAGAAGGATCAACTTTTGTTATAAACATCTCTGCATAGTTAACAATCTTTCTGCAGACATGTATTTAATGTTTATGACATTTTATAATTCCAAACTAATCACGTAAGCAGAAACTTAAGTAAAGAGAGGTTTTTGTTTTCTTTGCTTTCCATAAGTTGCATAAAGTTTTGGTGAGTTTGGAAGAAAAGTAGTACTTGCGCCTTGAAACAAGAGTTATCGTCTCTCTTAAGGTGCAAGAACTAATGTATTTTACAAAAGATGCCACTTAACTTGATCATACAAGTTTTCTGTTTTATTTTTCTGTATTATGAGAATTAGTACAGATGAAAGTTTCTTAAACAATTCTTACAACAATTATCTACAATGCAAATTTCAAGTTTAGAAGTTGATTTCGGTTATTAATGTTGTACAATGGGGTGTGGTTAAAGGTTTGCATCTTACAATTTTTTTTTCTACAAACAACAACAATAAATGACATTCTCTGTGTTCAAGTTTCCAGGGAAGCAACTTGTATATTCAATGTAACTATTCTGTGTAATCGCAATGTTCCACATAGTGATACTATTCTTATGATAAAGTGATTGGCACCTATAATTGAAATGAGGCAAGAGCCAAAAAGAAACCATTCAGTTTCATTAAAAGGAAGACCATAAAAGATATAAGGGCTAACACAAAGATCATCACCTGTAAGAATTTTTGCCATTTTTTAATATAAAATATCAATAGTCTAACATAAGTTTCCAAGTTTTACGACTTCTGTTACATTAAGGGTCATTTTGAGTTTTTGTAAGAATCCATAATGGGAGTCATAAGAAGAGTAGGAATAATAGCAGAAGTTCTCCTCTTGACTTTTGTGGACTTTAATAGCTTTACTAGTTGGAGTAGCAAACCCTCGGATATGGAGTTTAAGAGCATTTTTGTCGAGCTTTCACTCAAAATCAATACAATTCCATTAAGAAAATGTCAAACAATAGACTGAACCAAAACAAGGAACAAATTAAACAAAAGTATAAAACAGATACCTCATGAATCAAAAATAGAAATGACTTCGTAGTCAAAAATCTTTCGTGAGACGAATCTGTAAGTAAAACTCAATGTTATATGAACATGCAAAAAGGAATAATAAAGAAAAGTGAAGCAAAGAAGCAAAATAGAAGGCTGACCACCAAAGAAGAGGGCTTCAGCTGAAAGCGCACATATTGGCGATTGGTGAAGAGAACATTTATTCCAAAGGATTGGAAAGTCAATCAGCAAGAGGGATTGGAGTGATCGGTAATGATGATGTGTGAAGGAGGCAAGACGCCAAATTAGAGAACCCCTTTTGCTAAGTTTTTTAGAGAAAGAGGGTGAATATTTTGGGATATAAGGTTTTGAGTTAAAATATAAAACATTTTTAAAAAAAAATCCATCGACATTTTTTACATGACATTTGAAATCCATCTAGCCTCTCCAAATCGACTTAATGATGCGTGAATGACACTGTCAGATTTTTGTCTAAAATAGCCTAACATTGAGTAGATTTGATAACACTTAGACCTTAATTGAGTAGGTTAAAATGTTTGGCCTTAAATTGATCAAACCAGAAAAAGTTTGGCCCAAATTTAGGCATTTAGCTGTGGAGATATGATAATATTGCAAGCCTATGGTAAGATTTTACTATGCATTAGTTGAGAGTTTTAACATGCTTAACCCTAAACACCTGAATGCATTGGTTGAAATCTTAGTGAGAATGTAAATGTTTGTGCTTTTGATTTCAATTTGATTATTGATATGATTACTATTAATATTGACTTAGGAAGTTAAGCTTAGGATAGCTTGACTCTAATTTTATGTTAATTTGATTCAATAGGATATGATGATTTATAGTATAAATGGACAGATCAAGATTAATGAAGTTCTAAGATTTATAATTTTGATTTTGGTTTGCTTGAGGACATGGGGATGTTTGATAGATGCATAATTGACCATATTTATACCTCATATTTGATGTACTTTTACTTGATATTTTATACCTTTATTTGTATATTTGACACTTTATTTGCTTCAAGCATGTTTATAGGTTATAATTGCTTTCATGGACCAAACAGAGAAGAATTAAGATGAAAATACGGTATAAAATGAAGACTTGAAGCAAACAAGGGATACAAGGTTATGCATTAACCCGTGTACTTCACTCAAGTCATATAAAATTATGAATTCTAGGTATTTTGGGTTATACACGGTTTAGCACATGCTCGTGTATTAGACTGTGTATCTCCCAAAACCTTAAAAATTACTATAAAAAGACATATTCAGAGCATATTGGGAGAGACAGACATATAGAGAGTTTAGAGACTTTCAGAGGCAACTCAAGGGGTAATTTTGATTCAAAAAAGTAGAAACATGAAGAAATCATAAAAAAATCCATTACAATATAAGATCAAACCTTTAACTTGTAAGAATATTTGATAGGAGACAAACAAGGAGATTTAGAATTATGAACCCATTGTTTTATTATTATTATTTTTTATTTATGTTTGATTTCGTGTTCTATCAAGTGTAACTAAATTCTTTTAGTTCCTATGTTAAATGAACCCCAGTTTTGTGCAATAACATATTTTGATTCTTTTATTAATGTAATTGTTTAGATTGATATATTGTGATTCAATTATGTGTTTATTATATGTTTTAATAGATCCAAAATATTAAGGCATAATTTAATTACATAACACAAAGATTAAGAAATCTTGCGTGTGACTAGATCTACCGTAATTGGAAAGAGTTGATTGCAACCCTAAAGATAGGATGATATACATCCTGTAGATCAGGGTCAAAACTAATAGCGGGATTCACAAATTGGTAAATAATTTGGTTGATAACCTTAGAATTAATTGTTTTTAGACTTAAGAGTGAGCTATTAACATATCATAGGACTTTCCACGGTCCAATAAATCAATAAAACAATTGCATGATAAAAGATCAATCGATTTAAGGTATTTAGGGTGATTTGAAACCTAAACACTAATTTTTGATATTAGTAATTTCTTAAGTGATTTCTTAATTTTCTGTTCAATCTTGCTGCATGTTTTATTTTAGTTGCTTAAGTTTTAATTTCTTTAAATACAAATCAAAACCAATTTAGTAGACTAGATAATAGGACAACGATAATTATTAATATTCATCGTCTTTGTAGGATATATCTGTTGGGACCCGATTCGGGAACCGGATCCCAACCGGAAGACGAAACGAAAAATGAACGAGAACGAAAACGAAAGAACAGAACATAATCCGCAATCAAAGCAAATACGAATGGCGAAGCGGAAACAAAAAGCGAAGCACAGCAATACGGAAACAAAATACAAACCGGAGACAAAAGCGAAAGCGGAACGAAACAATCGAACCAAACGAACGGATTTCGAAGCGAAACAAAATACAAAAGTACCGAAGCAAAACGAAGCGAAGCGAAATCGATACTTAACAAACGGAGCCGACATACGAGAACAATAAAGAACACAGAAACATAATCAGATTGGAAACCTAAAACTAATCCAATATGAAAATCCGGTATAATTTTTTTCTTTCTTTTCTTTTTCCTTATTCCTTCTCTTTTTTATTCTTATTCACTTTATTCCATCATATACAAAATAATCCATATACAAATTTCAATACTTAATCTTATGCTTGTATACTCATACAAAATTCAATACTTGATCATATTCTTATAAATCCCTACAAATCCCCAAATTACATTTTTATCCCAAATTTTATCAAAATTTTGGCAGCATAACGGCTGCATTTATTCTAACCCAAACCTGCAAAGTATCAAAATCACACTTCTATAATCCCCAATTTAATCACATAATCAATCAAAATCTACCGGACCCTCCGTCCGGGATCTCAGCATAAACAAACGCAATCTTAGTTCTAAAACACTTTCATAATTCTAATTCCATCTACTAGTCTCATGATTCAATCTCATTCCCAGAATCAATCATAAATGTATATTCCAAACTCATACACAAGTTCATATACATATTCCAAAAGCATTTACAATACTCAACTTTATACGTAAGTACACTTTTCCAAACTTATCTTAAGCCATATACATATCCATACTAAAATCCAAATTACTCAAAATCTAACTTATACAGATTACAAAAACAAATAAATATCGAAACTGACGTCTTGACCATCTTTCATCCGATCTCCTGCTCGAATACCTGGAGATGGGGATGAAAGGGAGGGGGGGTGAGCTCGACGGCTCATTGGATAATACATTTATTAATTGAAAAATAAGCTGAAATCATTTTTCATAAACTTTTTGCCAAAAGGCTTATCTTTTTCAAACTTCGCAATTTTTCAAGCATTTTCTTCAAACCTTTCAATTTTTCCAAACTTTTCATAATAAATTTCTATAATGTCATGGTTGAAAACTCTTTTTCTCATTTCTCAAAATTCTCAAAATTTTCATAAACATGAATGCAATCACATCAAATTACAAAATACATAAAATCATAAATCAAATACATAAAACACATCAAACGGTTTGGGTCGGTCCTAACAGAATGTACTGCACATTCCCGCATAGCAGTTCTGTGCAGCTGTGAACGGAGGGGAGTCCAAAATCGGAACTCCTAAGCCACTTGCGGGCAGCCAGGAGAAGGCTATAAACAAATAGAGACAGTGCACTGACTCATAGAAGGGACCTAACCAAACCCACTTAACACATAATTCAAAACTAAAACTTTCGGATTGCCCAAAGGCACAAATCGAAAACTTGATTTTCATGCGTGTCATACTAAATACATTCCCAGTTCCACATAATTCATACAATTCAATCAATCAAGTCAAGCAATTCCATAAATTCAACAATTTGCATAATTTATCAATGCACTCATAACATATGAATTTTCATAAATTTCTATCGATTTATCAAATCATTTAAAGCAATGAATTTAAGCTTGCAATAATTTTTTTTAAATCATTTGGAAACGAATAAAATATGAAAATCTTTTCTTTCACTTTCTTGAATTTTCGAAAAGTCATATATAGCTTACAAATCAAAAGATAAATATGCGACCCACCTCGAATTGATGCCAGAAACTCGTTCCTAGCTCTAATTTGATCAATTCTTCTTTTCTTCTTCCAATTAAAATTTCCCTAAACCAATTTCATCAAAATTCAACCTCATAAATAACATAATTCTTAAAATTGATGTCATAATTCATCAATTCATATTAATTTCAAGATATTTAAATCACCAATTTCTAAAATCCCCAAATTCCAAATTTGACCTAAACCAATTCACTCAAATTGAACATCATAAAAATCATAATTTCTCAAATTGAACTTAACAAACACTAATTTCACATACTTTCAAACTATCTAAATCATCAATTTCTAAAAACTCCAAATTTTAAAATTGGCCTAAACCAATTTACCCAAATTCAATATCATAAATCCCATAATTTTCAAAATTGATATCACATTCCACAAACTCATACTATTATCTATGATTCTAAACCAATAATTCACAAAATCCCCAAATCACAAATTAGGCATAATTCCTAACTCACATAAATCCAAAATTAAATCAATTCATCATGAAATCTTCCAAAATTAATCATGGAAATCACAAACCCATCACCTTTTCCATATTTCTAAACCAACAAATCACTAAAAACTCAAAAGTGAAAAAATTTTCTTACCTCTTTCTCTTCCTATTTTCGGATTTATAGAGCTTTAGAGGAAGCTTCCACCTTCTTTCATCCTTCTCCCTTGAATCTACTCCAAAAACAAGCTTGAAGCCTTAAAAATAAAAAAATCCCTAAGCTTCCATCTTCTTCTCCATGGCCGAATGAGCTTCTCCTCTTTCTCCTTCTTCTCTTATTCTTTCTTCTTATTTCTTCTTTCCTCCTCTAGAAAAATCGTGAGTCTTAGCATCATACGGCAGCCCACTTAACATTTATATGCCATGTCATTTAAAATGAGGGTCAAATGACCCTTTTGCCCCTCTCTTTAAGTGGATTTTCCAAAATGCCCCTAACATTTACTTTAAGTCATACTTACTTGCGGATATGATTCGCACTATCAATTTGAAGGAATTTTTTAAAACTTCCTTCTATAGAAATGTTCCTCTATGTCTTAATTTCATAATGCTACAAGAATCATCTAATTCGGAGCATTACATCAAAAGTTATGCTCAAAACATTTCAGATATGTTCATGTTCTAACGCATTTTCCAGCACGTTATTTCCATCCAGAAATTTACATTCTTAATCCTAAAATTGACATTTTATGTCTTCATAACAATTTTAGCTCTATGTCTCTAATTTAATTCAACACAAGAATCGTCTCATTTCGATTACCAGAGCAAAACTTATGCCTAATATACTTTCAAATGTTCCTAACCCAAAAACTGCACACTAATCCGAACTTCCATTCATAAATTAAAAATCTTAAGGGCAATATTGAAATTTACTTTCTTCATATGACTTGTAGCCCCATGTCTTAATTTTATTTCGCCTTAAGAATCACTTCAATCGGATCTCTACAGATCCCTTATTTCTCAAAAAACTGAACTATATTCGGAAAATTAGTCCACTCACTTTGATTAAATTAATCATCTTTAATTTAATCTCAAAAATTCACAAATTTCTCGTAAAAATAAAATTCACTGTCTTAGGAATCCAACGCTTTGAAAACCGAGTCAATCAGATGTCGGACGGAAAAGATATGAGCGAAAGATTGAAGAGGGGTCATATTTCCTAAAATCTGGAAATAAAAATTAAATAATCCAAAAATAATAATTAAATAATTAATAAAAAATAAAAATTAATAAAAAAATTTATACAAAGCCCTCCTCACTAGGGCGATTCGTTGCCCTAGCGAGAGGGCTTACGAAACACCCCTCTTTTTTTTTCAAAATATATATATATGTATGATTATATATATATATCTGAATTTTTTTCAAAAATCGTAGCTCTTGATTCCGAATTCCAAATTTGATAAATTTAGTCTCTATGGAAAGTTTGAAGGAAGCTCTACAACTTCCATGTAGAACTCAAAAATTGATTTTGTCTCTAAAGGGGTCAAAAATTCAGTCAAAGGTACTGTCCCAATTTAATATATCCCTAAACAAATGCCAACTTTGAAAATTCATATCTTTCAACTCCAAAATCCAATCATGTCATATTTTATATCGATACAAAGCTTGGAAAGTCCTATACAACTTTTATGAAGAACATAAAAATCAATTTGACCTTTAAGGAAGTCAATTTTTCAGCCAAACGTTCTGTCCTCTAATAATCATGCTAAAACCATAACATAAACTTGTAAAAATCATAACTTATTATTCCTTGATCGAAAAATTCTATACTTTATATCAAAATAAATATCAAATCAAATCCTTCAACTTTTATAAATAACTCCAAGGTTAAATTAACCTCTAACTAGGTAAATTGCTCAGTCAAAGCTTTAATGATCGCATTCCTTATTATACTATCTCATACTCATGTCAATAAATCCATAAATCCATATACATCTTCACTTATCCCTATAAAACATATAAAAATCCGGCAGCATAACGACTGCACAAAAACAAAACCCAAACCTGCAAATATCTTGATTACACTTCTATATATATACCAGACAGTTTCACATAATCAAATCCACCGGACCCTCCGTCCGGGATTTCAGCAGAAACGCAATCCTAAATTCTAACCACTTTAAATCATTTTCATATCAATTCATATTTATCACATTCAAACTAATATCTCATCATCCTTACATATCTAATCCTGATTCATGCTTAAGGCTTCTCAACCCATCATCCATGCATGATTCACATTTCAATATCATAATCATCTATAACATATATTTCATATAAAACACTCATTTGGTTTCATTTATTATTTCTAAATTTTCGCTTCAAGGTTCGGGGTCCAACAAGTTATGCCTTAAAAACTAAACTCAATCAATTCAGAAAAACCATCCTTGCCACGACGTAAGGACACTCACCGCGGCGTCAACCCACGCTCGTCGCGACGTCTACTTAATCCCACGTCGCGACGTCCCGCTCGTCGCGGCGAACCACTCGTCGCGGCGTACGCTCGTCGCAATGTCTACGCACGTCGCGGCGTACGCTCGTCGCGACGTCCAATAATTCCTTCATCGCGACGTGCGACTCTGATTCGTCTTCTCCGATAGATTTTTCGCCATTTCTCTCTCTGAAAACTTCCTTAACTCACCCATAACCACCCCAATCTCTCACAATTAAACCCATAAATGCATGTAATCAATCAATAAACAACATAAAGACATTTTCTTACCTTCTCAAGCTTCCACTTGTTAAAATTCCCGAAAATCTCCAACCCCATCTACATATACGGTTCTTTTTCAAACCTTCACAAATTTCCATCTTTTCAAGGTTTTTTTGTTGGTCTTTAGACAAGAAGAAGAGGCAAGCTAGTGAACAACAAAGATCTTGTAGAGAGGAGGAAAGCAAGCATCAATCGAAGACATGCCCTAGGAGTGGAGGAAATGGTTTACTGCCAAAATGGTTTTGGTGACTTTCCAAGGGGAAAAGTCAAAGCTTAAGGCATTAAAAGTTAATCAAATGGTCCTCATCAATAGAAACCTGCCACATGCCATTTTCTCAACAATCTTAGGCTCTCTCTCTCTTTTCACTTCATTTCCAGTCCAATTTGTCTCCAAAAATTCACTAGCTCGACATATCAATTTCTAAAATCAGAAATCAAACTTTCCCATTGCCATTAGACCATCATCTCGGTACTATACAATCAATCGGTCCGCCACTCGAAAAATTTCCGGTTCGAACATTTTCTCCCGAATTTCCAGAAAATTTTCGGAGAGTTATTATCCATCGACCATCACTCTAAAACATTTCCAATTTACTATTCAGGCCTAATTATCCCATAAGTCTCAACCAATTCACAAAACACATCGAAATCACAATTAAATGCCGGGACTTGTCATGAGTGCATGTACCTACATGTGCATGTGCTAAAAGACTCAATCATCTACAATTAGAGGCCAAATGAACATTTACATTTTAAATATGCAATGCAACAACCTAGCCTGTCCTAATTTACAAATTTACCCTTCCCATCGGGGACGGGATGTTACAATAAGTGTGTTGCATTGCATCATTTTTAAAAACAAAATGTGAAAAAATTTGAGAAATAAATTATGGTGGTTTTTCAACTGAAAAGCGATTGCAATTGTTTTGGCAATATTTTGAAAAGTGTGAAAAATAAGAGATTTGCCAAATTTCTAATGTAAAATTTCGGAAATAAATGGTAAAGTTTTTTCAAATATATTTTCGCTTATTTTTCAATTTATAAACATATTATCCACGAGCTATTTTAGCTCACTCCCCTTTCATCCCCATCTCCAGGTATTCGAGCAGGAGATTGGATGAAAGACTGTCAGGACACTTGTTCGATTTGTGTATATTTCTGTATCTTGAGCAATTTGTAAGTTTGTAAATGGCTTGAAAAGCTATTAAGGATTTGTAAGAAATCAAATGATGATGTATTTGGAATCATTGAATTTGTATATGAAATTGTGTATGACATTGTGTGTGATAATGATATTGATTTAGGAATTTGTGTATGGATTTAAGATTGAAATGTGTATTGGAATTGGACATGATTAATGATTTGAAGTGGTTTAGATATAGGAGTGTGTTTATCTGCTGAGATCCCGGACGGAGGGTCCGGTCGATTTCGATGATTCTGGTTATTGTGTGAGAATTATAGAAGTGTGTTTTATCCTTTGCAGATTTTTGGGCTATTCTAAATATAACCGTTATGCTGCCCGATTTTCGTTAAAATCGGTGTTACGGCAAAGGTAGAAAAAGAATTAGAATAAGTGTTTAGCTAAAAAATGGAATTTTGGGTTTGTTTGTATGTATAAGAAGTTTGTATGATTTGAGAATG
Organism: Erythroxylum novogranatense; assembly: GCA_029891385.1. Lineage (NCBI taxonomy): Eukaryota > Viridiplantae > Streptophyta > Magnoliopsida > Malpighiales > Erythroxylaceae > Erythroxylum > Erythroxylum novogranatense. The sequence goes on along the minus strand of CM057235.1, from coordinate 47,655,731 downwards.
TGTTTGAGGATAATTTCCAAGAAAAAGGAAATTGTATGAATTTTGCATGAAGTTTGAATAAAGAAAGGAATAAGAATAAGAAAAAAAAATCTATACCGGAATTTGGGATCGGTTAGTCTAGGTTTCCAACGTGATTGTGTTTCTCTGTTCTTAGTTCTCGGATGTCGGATCCACTTGGTTCAGTGTTTGTTTCGCTTTCGTATATTCAATTTGTTTTGATGCTATACCTTTCCGTTTCGATTATTTGAATTGCTTCCACTTTCGTTTTATTCTATTTCCGTATGTTAAGATTCGATTCCACTTCGTTTATCGTTTCGTTCGCCTCTGTATTTCCTTGTTTCGATACTTCCTATTCGCTTTCGTATCCGTTTTTCTTTTCGGTTTTCGTTTCTCCGGTTGGGACCCGGTTCCCGGATCGGGTCCCAACACCTATGCATGACTAAAGGAAAATGATTGGGTAGTCGTCTTATTAAAATTAACAGTTAGGTTCTAAGATCAACTTGAATAATAAATTTAAGTTTAACTTTCATATTTAATAGTTATCATTCGAAATAATTAAGGAAACCTGACTACTAATTACCATTTAAGTTAATATATTTCTAGTTCTTAACCTAAGCTTTTATAGTTTCTCATTCCATATTAAACTTCTTCTCCTGGTCTTTTGTTTAATACCAAAATGATGCAAAGTTTGATCATGTTATTACATCCATTTAGTTCAAAAACTATAGCAAACATAAGAAAACAACACAGTACCTCAATCATGCATATTTGACTAAAATAGCTATATTAATCCTCATGAAAAAAGAGATTAGCCCATCACGAAAATAAAAAGATTCATTATATTCAAATACTTCAATCTTATCTTTTTCAGTATAAGAGAAGTATTTAAACAATAAACCAGGTAAATAACCAAATGAATTATCAAAAGCTACATAATAAGAGTCAGTTAACCTATAGAATAATAAGTCAAGTAAAATAACAAGAAACAATGCAACAAATAAAGAACAAATAAGCAAACAAAGATCATATGGTGATCTCGTGCCCCTCTCAAGCTTCCTGCATTGGCTCTTGCCTTCTAATTCTACTTGGCTCTCCCCCAGATGGTCAAATGTTCACTTTGTTTTCACCTTGTTGTTGTGTTTCTCTCTTCCTCACCCAACTCTCTCTGTTCTCTTCTCTTCTCTCCTTCTTTCTCTCTACCTCTTCTTTATCTCGGAATGAGTCCCGATGTATCAATGAGCCGCCAACCTAATTACTCATTCTATTTCTAATATATTTTAGGTTTAGGTTTTCGATTCGTCCCTCCTGCACATGACATGTAATAATTTAATGAATTAAAGAAAAAATGGGTCACGGGAGTGCATGTGGTAGTCACAATTGTGACTCATTGTCTCCCCCGTGTAGCAATGGTCATGGTTGTGACCCATGGTTGCAAGGGGGAGACAATGAGTCACAATCGTGACTACCTTATGCACCCTAGGTGTGACCCATGGCTGCACACCCATGAGTTACATAGTCGCGGGTGTGACCATGCATGTAATTAAAGGTCTGACATTACATGGTCACACCCGTGACCATGTAACTCATGGGTCTGCAATCATTGTCACAGGTGCAATTAACGTGCCACACCCATTTTTATACAAAAAATTTTTAATTTCCATGCAACATTCACAAGACAATCCAATTAACATTTCTGCAATATTCACAATATTCTCACTCAATTCACCACAAATTTGGATTAAAAACATAAGATTTTGTAACCAAAATCAAGATATGAATGTAAGCAAAATTCAACAAAATTAGGCACAATAGTTGTTAAAACCCTAAAAATTAATTATGATCTCTAACTTCTTGTATAGTCATAGAATCAGGTTGAATCTTCAGAAAACTAAATACTAGTTTTGATTAATTAAGTAATTAACAAAAATTAACAAGGAATTAAAATAAATCAACTAAATATAAAGAGAGAAATTTAAGAGTATTTAACTTTGATTCAAGGGAAATATCTCATCTAATTGCAACCTTGATCATTGATCTAAAAAGAACAATTGTCACAATTAAAGCAGTTAGTCCAAAACATATTTGGATAGTCATAACAAATCTTAAATTTTCCTAAATTAATTGATTTAAACCTAGCATCCAAACCAAAACTTATCATCAATTGACTGGGTATGATAACATTTCGTACCAATTAAATGATAGTAACAAGCATAGTTAAAAAGACTAAACCCTAAATTAAATAATTAAGATAGTTACAATTATTCAACTTAGTTTTCTTATTTATCATAAGTTAACTACGCATTTTCATAAATATTCTATTTTACTACTTGTACCAATCCTTCGTGACAATTATGGATCATTAAATTCATGGATAGTAATAGGATAATCAACATTAAATTAATTTGTCAAATCAATCAATGTTAATTATTTATCAAATATAAAAATACAAAACAAGAAATACTTAAACTAAAACATGAATAGAAGTTTAGAACAAAAACTCACAAGGTTACAACTAGAATTTTAAGTCACTTGAGTCAGAATAATTGAGTTTAGCTACGCATAACTTAAGTTTCAACACCAAAGATATACGAAAGATGAAAGATTGAGAGAAAAGTCAAAACAAATGATTGATTTCAATGGAGAGAGGTGAAAGATGTCAATTTATATTATTTTCCTATTCTAAACCTAATATAATCATATCTTGCAAACATGCCTACCTAAAACAAATCTAAACCCCTTTTATAATAAGGATAGAAAGAAGTTTCCTAATTAAACTCCAACTATTTAAGTGAATCTGGCATTAGGCGTGATCTGGCCTTATCCATTGCAGTAATTTGTCCACTTTTTTCCAAGATTTATGATTTTCTCTAATAATGCTACAATTTGATGCAATCTTCACTTTTTATCTACTAAAACAAAACAAAAGTTAATATTCCTATTTAAGCATCTAAATATATCCAAAACAAAAAGATAATTCTAATTCATATATTAAAATAACATCTTATCATTCTTTAATATGGTGATTCCTCTACCTTTCAAATACTTGTTACAAAATAAACAAATACTTCTTAAAGTAGTTGAATTATCGAGAATACTTGAACTTCATTACATTTATATGTAAAAAATGAAAACATATGTCAAAATTAAATTAATAAATTCACATATTATTTTCTACAATGTATTTAACTACCCATAAGGTAAGATGATGAATATGTATTTGCTACTCATAAGATAAGATTAATATTTGTAATTATTTCCTAATGACAACAATAAACAATATAAAAATGCAAACATTTAATTTTCTTAACTTAATTACACATATTAGATGACTTAACTATATATTAAATCTTATATTCAAATGATTAATCATATGTTAAATACTTTTACATACAAACAATAATAAGTAAATTGTATGTTTCATATAAATTAATTAAAATTAACAACTTAATGGATTAATTTTGATCTCATTGTTATGATTATTAGAATAACAAATAATATGACATATTCTTAAATTATACACAATTCACAAATCACAAATTACAAATTCACAATACTTAAATATTCTTCCATAATTTGTACACAATATTATTTTGATCTCATTTTTCATAAATTCACAATGCCTAAATATCATTGAAATTGAACAAACTCACATAAATAATTCTAACTTTCAAACTCAAATTGTGCAATGCATATTTTGTAAACCATTAACAAAACACACAAACACAGCCAAAGCACAATGCAATTGTAATTTAGAGCAAAAACAAGCAACTTCAAACACACCAAAAAATAAAAAATTGCAATTAAGGGTTAGATTAAGTCGACTCAATTCAGGTCGGAGTGAGTCTAGGAGAGTTAGGTTTGAATCTGAACCTGAAAAGTTGAAAATCCTGATCTGCAGACTACAATATGTCCAAGCAAGCAGCTGGACTGGAGAAGACAACTTGCAATAACTAGAGGACCAAAGGTGCGATGACAGTGGTAGTTGGAGAGAGCTGTAGGCAGTCCAACTAAAGGTTAAGGCTTGCAATATGCAATTGAGCAAGCGATCCAACAATGGAGACTGGACCGTGGCGCGATGGCAAGCAGTGGCGTGACTGGCAAGGCAGTGGTGGCCGGTGACTACTATGTTATCTACGTGAGGGAGATTGGAGATGATGTTGGACCTGGAAAACTAGGTAGAGTGGAGAGAGAGAGAGAGGGTAAAATGAGAGACAGACCACAACGGGTTAATTTTGTTAGTTTTTTTTTCAAATCAATCATTCAACTTCTTAAACTTTACAGTACCAATCAGTATTTGCCCATTATTTCAAATACAAACCAATACTGACTAGTACCATATGAAATCGTCGATATGATACCTTCCAATATGTATTGACCGTATGGTACGAAACTCACTTCACTACTAAATGGAGTGATATTAGAACCGTAACATTTTCTAGTCTATACCTACAATAACCACATTTTCGCCCCCGCAGTTTCCAACCCTACTGTCGATGATTAGTCTTATATTCAGTAAAAGAAGTCCAACATTCTTTAATAAAGTTGAATCGGCAGAAAGCCCCAAAGTGTTGCCCTTATGTATGGTCGTGGGTGACCTACTAAGATTCCAACTCAAACCTAAATTATAATTTAATTTTATCTAATTTTTATAATTAATTTTATTAAATTCAAACTTGATCGAGTCTAAACACTTAATGATAGATACTTTCTTCACTTAATGATAGATACTTTCTTATAAAGATGGCCAATAATTAATTGCATTTTATTTTTAAAAATATTAGTTAAATTACATAATTTAATTTTGATAAAGATAATAAAGTAATTTCAATAAATAATTTAAGTTAATAAACCGAAGTTCATTAAAAAATGAATCTTAATTAGTGTGATAAAAAATTCGATATAAAATTTCTTTTAATTAATGTAGCAAATCGTAAACATATAAATACTAGCCTGTTAAGAGAATTATTTATACAGAAATCCAGAGAGAGCCTTTGACACATCTTGGTGAGTAATTCATCTAAAATTGACAGTAAATTTACACTTGTTTCGATCTCCTTCGAACATTATAAAGTGGAAATTAGGTATTTTTATATTTCTTTTTTATTTCACGTTCGATCTAATATATGCAACCAAGTTCATGCCACGCGTTCCACTCAAATCTGTTAACTTTTGGGTTGATTTCCGACTAAGAGCTTCTTCTGGTAGGGTCAACTCCCCTTATTGAAACTTGTAGCTTTAATGCGAACAGGTACACATCTTTTTCACTTAAAAAACATCTTCGTCTAAAACGTCATTTTGTTGGGCCTACACGTGTATAAATTTTGAGAGTCCAGATCTTCTGTCAAATATTATAAGATCTTAGTATGTCTAATAAATCTTAGTTATTTATTTATGTAAAATTCGTGTGAGTCCCGCGTGAGTCCTGCAAAATAAACAGCTAAAATTTTATGAGACAGAATAAGACAGAATAATATTAGACAGAAGATCTTGTCTCAAATTTTGGGCACATACTACCACTCTTTATCTAATAATACATATTATTCGGAATAATGGATACATAACTAAACCCCAATTAGCACAGATTAACGAGATTTAAAGAAGTTGTTCATATCTTGCAATATTATTGAAGATCTCAGTCAGCTTATTATGTTCATAGAAACTTGATAATACTAATTAAACAATTATCCCCTCATTTTATATAATTGAGATTCCCCAAGAAGGTAAGTTGCTACAACTAAACATACATCTGCAAGTTGAGCTCTGCCAGGACAGAGGACCCCTCTTTCCATTTTCTATCATCACTCTTTTATTTTTAATGCTACCGTCAATCTGTCTCTCTGAATTAACGTACCTAATCAGCAAGTATATTTAATTGGTAAACATCCTACTTTAATAAATTTTATGATGTTATTAACTGAGGACACAAACATAGAAGATGAAGAAGAGACTATTCTATTCTTGCATTTATGGATACATCCAATCCAACTTAAAACCCTTGAATCCCTGTCTGTGTTTGGTTATTGCAACTTAATATCATTTCTGTCAACTTTCTTCATGTCCCTTAGCTAGGCTTCTTTTTAGCCAATAACTTGTATTATCCATGTTAATTTCCTTTTGTTTTTCTTGAAAAACACACAACTCATGGTCCACTTTGGACTGAGAAGGCATGGGAGATGTGTAAGCGTATATCAGCTTGCCGGCATGGATTGCTTTTCCTATCATATTATAATTCTATTTCTCGAAAACACCTACTCTTATTATATTTATATCAACAATACTAATGCTAATAACCAGCTAAGCTCAAAGGCTATGTGTACAACTACAACCCATACCCACTCGGAGCAGGTAGTACTTGGCCTCTTTTTAATCTATCTATAAAGACAACGGCCTTGGTTCGCAGCCAAGTGTCACCAACCCATTTCCCGGAAGAAGGCAAAGCATTTTAGAAACTGATGAAGCGATGATCTTCATGTATGTCGAGGGCGTTTGACGGAGGAAAAATGATTACGCCTGTGAAAGAAACAGCTTTGTAAGAGCCTTCTCTTTCTCATGCTATCATCATCTGCAACGGCTCTTGCCTTTTAAGCCCCATGCTCAGAATTATCGGTAGAAGATTCAGGCGGCTCTGCTCTCGTCTCCGGTGGCCAGTTCGCCGGAGGTTCAAGCCAAAAATTGTCGTCAAGAACTTCGGAAACTTGGGTTCCATATCTCCAAATGGGACAACAAAACATGATTCCATCATTAACGGGTCTGCTGCAGTTCATCCGAAATCAGAGGAGAAAGGGATAAAAGTTGCAACTTTTAATGCTGCCCTGTTCTCAATGGCATCTGCAGTGCCTCAAGAAGTGAGGTTTTCGAGTTTCGGTGATGAAAATGAAGGTTCTGTGAGGAATAAAAGGTCGATAGAAGGTAGTTTACGGACAAAGTCTGCAAATGATCGACCAAGGAGCATACTAAAGCAGTCTCCTCTGCATCCGAGTTCCATGACTGGGGATGATAATCTTACTAAACAGCAGAAGTTTGCTAAATCCAAGTTGAGGGTATCCATCAATTTGCCAGATAATGAGATATCATTGCTAAAAAGTAGGCAATTGAGCTATGCAGAAGATGAAAACGAGGGCAGCTCTTTAGGTAGCAATTCAGCTAGAATTCTCAAAGGAAAAGCTCCTGCAAGGTCACAAAGTGCGAGTTTTGTGAGAGATATCCGGGATGGTGTCGAGGAAGGGAGATGTGGGATTACTAGGACTGTACTTGAAGTGTTGAAAGAGTTGGACGCTGATGTATTGGCCCTGCAAGATGTGAAAGCGGAGGAGGAGAAAGCAATGAAGCCCCTCTCCGATCTAGCTGCTGCTCTGGGAATGGATTATGTGTTTGCCGAGAGCTGGGCTCCTGAATATGGAAATGCCATCTTGTCCAAGTGGCCAATTAAAAGATGGAAAGTGCAGAAGATCTTTGACGATACTGATTTCAGGTTTGTCTAAATTTGTCTCTCAGTTAATTTTGAACCCAGCAAGGCCTGCCTGTTTCTGATTCACTTTTGTTATAGTTCATCCAACTGTTTTTATCCAGACATGAGTGTATGACGCATGGGCCAAAAGTTTTGGAAAATAAAGAAAAGTTTCTGCTTTTCAACAGTCAGCAATAATCTCTCCAGCTAATACACATAAAGAATTGTCATGTACACTAACTTTTAAGGATCTCAGTTGATGAAGGTCTGTCTGCATGAATGCATGTGGGCTAGTATAGTTGTATACAATCTCAAAACCTCCTGATCAGGCACTTCCTTATGTTTCTGTGTTCCTCTTTTCAGCCTGGCTGCATGTAGAGAAGAAATCCATTGCCTCTTTTTTTTTTTTTTCTGTTGCATTGTTTCATACTCTTATAAGTGAGCATTGCCAACAGTTTCTCAGAAAAGATTAACATTCAAGGCAAGATATATAAAATTAAGAATAGGAAAGAAAACAGATGTGAATTCAAGAATTAAAAAGAGCATGATTTGCTGAAAAGTATTCCATCCCTTTAGATTCTGGCCATTTAGGAGAGGGAGAATATTGACTTAAAAATCCCCAGAAAACTAGCACCCGGTATGGTTAAGTTTATCCTGCAAAAACCCTTAGAAGGCTCAAATTTTCTCATGTTTTGGATCTTCAAGATTTGATGGAAAAGAGACATTGGTTTCAGTTTCTTGCGTCAGGTGTGTTGTGCATTGGTATAGCTGAAATGTAGGTATTCCATTTCATTAAATTATTAGGACAATTTAGCTGAAATTTTGAAAAGTCTACTCTTCTAATTATGTTAAAAATTAAAAGCATTAAAATATTTTACAAATTAAAATTTAATGAAAATTTTAAGGTTATATGTAACTTTAACTTAAAATTTTCTCTTTTTATTTTTTAAAGATATGCTATTTTGTCTCATTACTGGCTGTTTACTCAGAATATATAGTAGGTGATCATGCAGATCTTTTACTTAAGTGGCAGTTTCACAAGAATGAAATGGAGTAGCGAAAACCAGTGACTTTGACCTACCAGTCTACCATCAATGTCACAATTAATCCCAGCCAGAGTGCCAGAGCAACTAATTTGTTTTATGAAGTGCCAATCTACTTCCAGTAATAGCATCTTTTTGGGATTCTGGAAGACTTACCTGTCTTCAAATTAGGATATAAGTAATCACCACGTCAAATGCTCTGGTAGTTACGAAAATGATTGAGCAACAGAAAGAAACATGACACTCCATAACTGATTTCTCTCTGAATCCAGGAATATTCTCAAGGCCACAGTTGATGTGCCCCTTGTAGGAGAGATCAACTTTCACTGTACCCACCTTGATCATCTGGACGAGAATTGGAGGATGAAGCAAATAAATGCCATAATACAATCAAGTGATGGTCCCCATATCTTGGCAGGAGGGCTTAACTCTCTAGATGAAACCGATTATTCTGCTGAGAGATGGGCAGACATCGTTAAGGTAATCCTACAAGAAAGCCCAACCTTTTTCTTCTTTGTTGTCTTAAAGTAATCTGAAACAACTATCATAATCATGTTGCAGTACTACGAAGAGATGGGAAAGCCAACACCCAAGGTTGAAGTGATGAAGTTTCTGAAGAGTAATCACTACGCAGATGCGAAGGACTTTGCAGGAGAATGCCAGTCAGTAGTCATGATAGCTAAAGGACAGGGTGAGAAAAATCATTCTGAACGCTGTAACTATGTTGCCTGTAGCTTTTAGTTTGTGTCATTAATGACAAACACTTTTTTTGTTTTCTTTTTACTTGAATGAAGATGTGCAAGGGACATGCAAGTATGGGACTCGGGTGGACTACATCTTGGCGTCCCCTAATTCACCTTACAAATTTATTCCAGGGTCCTACTCAGTGTTCTCTTCGAAAGGGACTTCTGATCACCATATTGTGAAAGTTGATGTAATCATGTCGAATCATAAAGATCAAGAACATGTCCGTAGAAAGAGACGGCAACCTAAGCAGAAGGTTGTAAAGATAACCGACTCTTCCAAAGGTGTATGGAAATGGAAGGCAGATGATGAGAAGGATAAATTTCGATAATAATTTTCGTGTCCTTTTTCTTAACTATTTTGCTTTTTCTTTTTGCTTCCTTCCATCTGTAAATCATTTACTTTCTGTAGAAAAAACTCACTTAGTTACAGCTTGAGATAGTGATAATTACAAATCAGCAAAGTTGAGAAACTTGAAATACAAGGAAGAGCTTTATCATAATTTGTCATGTAAAGAATACCTCGTATACTGTTGTACCAAGTGCTGATCTTGTTTTCATGAATCACAAGCATCATTTTCCAATTTGATTTCTTAAGATATGCTTAAGCTTTCAGTATTCAGTATTCCGTAAGAAAAGGATTCCTCTCTGATATTTAACAACCTGAAAAGAACCTCTACTTTGCACTATCTTTCTGTTCACTATCTGCCTCTCCAGAGACGGGGAAGGGGGCACTTTCAATTTTTTTTTTTTTTAAATTACCTATATAATTAAATTTTTTAAATTATAAATATAAATGACCCTTTTTAAAAATATAAATGCCCCTTTTAGATGTTGACCTCCGATTTTCCCTTAAAGTTGAGTCTGACTCCGTGTTATCGCATTCTTGTTGATAAATGATTAGAGGGCCGCTATACCAAATACAGATATCGTCGTAACGAAAAGAAAAGTAATACACAAATCGATCCCTTTCAAGTTCAGCATTTTAGCCCTCTGCAGCCAAGGTGAGAGTAACAAACTTTGAAGTTACCAGAAGAACATTAACAAGAGGAGCGAAAAATGAAAACAGCAACCATTGTTTTTTTTCCTCTCTCTCTCTTTTCCAGTTGTCAGAATTAGACACTTCTCGCCAAGAAGCGTGACAATGTTAAAGAAACCTGCTAAAATACGATCCTTATCGTTACCAAGCTTCTTTATGCACCAATTACCACTTGGATCTGCTTAAAAATCAGTCCTTTTGTTCCTAGCACCACAAAAACCACGAATTGTTAACTTTTGGCCCAAATCTAACGTTAAAAGACTTACAAGGGATAAAATTCAACTACCATGATCGGTCGGAATATAGGAAAGTTGTAGGTGGAAGATATTGTCCATGCACCAAACCAGTTCACAAGTTCCAGGTACTACTTTAATGTACACGGGGATAACACTGCAATCGAAAGTGGAAAAACTTTTTCCAGCGACAGAAATGATCAACTGACGGACGTTGTCTTGATCTTGAATGTTACATTACGACCCAAGGAACTGCAACCATTCGAGCTGGGAAGGATCCTTTATATAGCTGAGCTCACAAGAATGATGATTGTTAGATAGAAACTAGAAGTTTTGTTCATCAGTCTTATCAGTAATCACATCCATGGAGTGAATTACAAAATATACCAAAGGTCAAAAAGTATTGGATCCCAAAGAATGTCATCTAGATCTATGATTTCATGAATGAATTTTTGTTCTACGTATCTTTACAACAAGAATGCGATTCCTACTTCAGGAACCATGCAGTATGATTTAGAGAAAAATGTCTGGTTGAGAGGAGAATCACAGGACATATGAAACTATCTAGTGTCTGAACTTGACCCTTCTTGGTTGTTGTGAGAAGCGTGATCGCTTTCGAACGTATACGGATGGTAGCCTGCAGGACTAGAGAGCTGATCTGAGCCAATACTGCGGATCGATTTCTCAATGTCACCCCTCTCGGCTACAAGAGGAATTGGCCTTTCTGGGATGGTGGGAACTGATATCTCTGTTTCCAGCATTTTCACAACCTGATCCATTGTTGGCCTGGCATATAACTGAGGGTGAGAACAAAGAACAGCAATCAACACATACTTCTCCAGAACATCTTGTTCACCCAACTCTGGCATATCACCTTCAATAACATCTAAACTTCTTCCTTTTTTCACCAGTGACCATGCCCAATCAGTCAGAAGAGATGGCTGGTTGTCATGATCCATCACAAGTGCTTTTTTTCCGCTCAAAAGCTCAAGAAGCACAACACCAAAGCTATACACATCACTTCTATCAGTTAATTGCCCGTACAGAACATACTCAGGAGCAACAAATCCCATAGTACCAGCTACTCTAGTACTCAAATGTGTCATTCCCTCCGGGGTAAACTTTGCCAGCCCAAAATCAGCTACCTTTGGCTCAAACCTCTCATCCAGAAGTATATTGCTGGCCTTAATATCTCGATGAATGATCCCTGGCTGAGCTCCATAATGCAAATAAGCCAACCCTCTGGCAGTCCCTAGCGCAATCTTCTGTCGACTGGGCCAGCTAAGTTTCTCCATCATAGACCCGAACAAGTGATCATACAAACTTCCATTCTTCATCAAATCACACACAATTATTCTTTGGTGACCTTCAAACGGAGTAGTGGCGATGCAATACCCTCTCAAAGCAACAAGATTGACATGCCTCACACTGGCTATCACTTCAACTTCATGTGCAAAACTGGCATCACCAGCAGCAGAACAATTCTTGAACCTTTTCAAAGCCACTTCCGACCCATCAGCCAACTCACCTCTATACACATTCCCATACCCTCCTCTCCCAATAATAAAATCCCTATTAAAATTCCTAGTTGCCTTCTTTATCTCCTCAAATGTGAACTTAACCAAAGTAGTACTTTCACTAATCGAATCCAACCCAGAACCTGTACCTGCCTCAACTCTGTCAATCTTACTATCCCTCCTCCTCTTCAAAACCTCATGTCTACGCCTCAAAAGCCAACACCCACCAATTCCCATCAACAGGCCAACACCACACACTATAGACAACACCAAGATCAAAACTTTTTTCTTCCTCTTCTTAGATCCACTTTTCGAAATAATATCAAGGAAAAATAAACACTTGACAGTACCCTTATCAGTAGGCCCGTACATATTCACAAACGCCGCCGCATAGATCGACGGATACCCCTGACAATCAGACACGTTACCGACAGAAGGTCCTGTCAAGTACGAGGCTTGAAGCTTCGACAAGCTCGTAGTACAAGCTGCACAAGGAGAGTTGTTCTCAAGCGATTGGTTACAGTTTGCAACCACGTCGCTCAAAGTGGGGCTGGGGATCAAAGACTCGAACTGGGTTCGTGTGGTGATGTTCATGCAGCCCTGGGAGATCCAGCTGGTTTGGAACCCACAAGAGGAGCGAATGTCGAAGTTGGGATAAACTTCGTCGAGGAGCTTCTGGTACGAGAGCCAACACGACTGTGACGAATTAAGTGGAGGCAAGAAATTGCCGGTGTTCTGAAGGTACCGGGCTTCGACGAATCTTAGGCCTTGTTTGATGTACTGGCAAGCCTGAGAAGTGTCCGTGGTTGGTTTGTTGGAGCGAGGTGCGAGATTCCGTAGGGCGGTGAAGTCTAGCGGACATGGTGGTGTTGTGGTGTTCTGTGCCAGGATTGAGGTCGACAAGAGAGCTAAGAATGTGAAGATGAGAAGCTGCCGTAACAGTGTCATTGGAGATGCAGTGCAGGCTAAGTTTGTTTCATCAAGTGCGTATATTGTTTGACTTGCGAGAGTTTTAATCAAGACATGAGCTTTTAGTTTTAGCAGCAGCCGCAGCCAAAGGGAGACGCAGTAATTTCGAAGGTGTTTCGTAAATGTTAGGATATGTCTTATTATTTAATTTTTTAATCAAAACATGAGCTTTTAGTTTTAGCAGCAGCCGCACGGAGACGCAGCTTTACAATTTTAAGACAAATTTCAAAGGTGTTTTCTAACTGTGAAGATATATGTTATTATTTAATTTTGGTATTTTTAATTATTAAATATTTAAGATAATGATTAAAAATATAAATTATGAAGTCTTACTTACTTAAATTGAATTTTTGAATAGTATTATTGTACAAATAAAAGTTTATTTTGAATGAAGATTGAAGTGAATTACGTTTCTTTTTGAAATATGGATAATATAAGATGACCTGAAGTTATCTTGTGTGAAGGTTTCTATATGTAGAATTTTTCACTCCTGCATGAATAATAGGACGTTTGGTTTGAGCACGAAATTGGGTATGGATATGGATGTAATAGTAGAAAGGAATAGGAATGGGTATGAAAAATAAAAAATGATGTTTGGTTTGTAACTTGGGTTTCTGTATTAATACTAATAATGTTGTTTGGTTTGTTGCATTAATGGGAATGAAAGATAATATAATACCATTTTTCATATCATATTTATTATTATTATTACAAAATTTATAATAATAATAATAAGGTAATTAATTTCATATAATAAAATTAATAATTATTAATAATAATAATAATAAGATAATTAATTTCATATAATAACATTAATTAATTAATTAATAATAATAATAATAAGATAATTAATTTTGTATAATAATAATAATAATAATAAGGATAATAATAATAATAATAAGTTTAAAATTTATAATAAAATAATAATAATAAGAACAATAATTATTATTATTATTATTATTATTATTATTATTATTATTATTATTATTAAGAAGTTTAAAATTTATAATAATAATAATAATAATAACAACAACAATAATTAATAATAATAATAAGTTTAAAACTTATAAATAATAATAATAATAATAACAACAATAATTAATAATAATAATAATAATAATAATAATAATAAAATAATTAATTTCATATAATAAAATTAATAATAAACATTAATAATAATAATAATAATAATAATAATAATAATAATAAGATAATTAATTTCATATGATAACATTAATAATAAAATAAATAATAATAATAATAAGATAATTAATTTTATATAATAATAATAATAATGATAATAATAATAATAATAATAATAATAATAATAATAATAATAATAATAATAATAATAATAATAATAATAATAATAATAATAATAATAAGAATAAGGGTAATAATAATAATAATAAGTTTAAAATTTATAATAATAATAATAATAAGAACAATAATTAATAATTATTAATAATAGTAATATTATTATTATTATTAAGAAGTTTAAAATTTATAATTAATAATAATAATAATAATTAAATAATAATAATAATAATAATAATAATAATAATAATAATAATAATAATAATAATAATAATAATAATAATAATAATAATAATAAAATGATGATGATGAATGATGAGTAATATAATTAAAATAAAATTGCTTATGTGGGGAGGGTATAAATAGTAACCACTAGATTGGAATGAAAACTTGATACCCACCTCAATTGGAGGGTTTAGTAGATTCTCAAATTTAATGGAATAAATCCATTCCTTTGTAATTGAAAACCCCAAAGCAAACACTATTTTTTACAATTATTTCATTCCTTCATTCCTAGATCCTCAAACTAAACGCCCCCTATGTTGGGCCTCAAAATTTTGTTTTCTTGAAGTTATTAAGTATGAATTAATTTAATTTATGATTTATGGTATAGTTTGATTTTATTGAGAATATTTATGAAAAATTTGGATTTAATTGAGTTTAGTGTGGAATAAGTGTTTATGAAAGAGTAGAAATGGTTGAGGGCAAAATGGACAAGCCACCCAAGGGTAAGAGGTTTTAGGCTTAACTTAAAGGGCATTTTAGTCATTGCTTTTTCTTGTAGGTTAAAGGAGTTAAAAGATAGAAAAGAAAAGAAGAAGAAGAGAAGGTCGTAGGGAGAGGAGAAAGAAGAGGGAGAAGAAGAGGAATCTAAGTTTTGACGTTTCCGACAGATTCGAAGCATCCTTAAGGTAAGTTATACTCTTCTACTCTTGTTTAGGTTGAATCTAAGCTTAGTATTGTTTGGTTTGAGTAGAAATCGATGGTTTAGGGTTTGGGGTGAACTTTGGTAGATTTGCTTGGATTTTGTGTTTATGTTGATGATTGTGAGTTAGAATGAGGTTAGAATGATGAATATGACTTGATTCATGAGTTAGATGTGTTGTAGTTGAGAAATTGAAGGATTTAAGGTTTGAAAAATGGCGGCGGTTCGAGGCGAAGCTTCGCCCGCACATCGCGACGAGCTTCAAGGCGCACGCCGCGACGTGCAGAAGGCCGCACGTCGCGACGTGCGTTCGAATTTAGAATAACACGCCGCGACGTGCATGCGTTTTAAGGGTCGCACGCCGCGACGTGCCAGCCACTCGTCGCGGCGAGCGCAGCTCTCGTCGAGGCGAGGGCCAATTTTTTCAGCAAGTTGATTTTTAGTGTTTTGCTTATATCTTTTAGTACAGAAGTCCTTTTGGGGTGATTTTAGAGGCGTAGTGAACTAGAGAAATAGATCTACAAGTGTTGTGAAGAGATGAATTGATGAATCAATTCCTAAGAATATGAAATTTGAGACGGAAGTTAGGAATGACATTATGGTTTCAGCATGAGTTTTTGAATAAGATTTTGGTTCTTATTTTAGGAGATCAAGAGAGGCAAGAGGATCAAGAGGCTCTAGAGGAAACTCATTCCTAGGCAAGAACAAGCAAGGAAATCAGGTGGGTTCATGTTTATAATAAAGTAATTAAGTACTCATTGTTTAGTTCAAATCAAGCAAGATCTCATGCATATACATTACATCATCCACGATCGCATTGCATACTATCATGAATGATTATATTCTGCATTGTGATTTGCATTCATGATTATTATCAAGATTTTCACAAAGGAGTGTTCTCCTTTTACGAATACAAGTGCATGAAATCAAGTTTTACGAAATACATGACAAGCAAGATTACAAGCAAGTTTACAAGCAAGTGTCATTTTGGTAACAAGTTTATAAGAACATGCTTATGTGGGTTTGTGGTGTCCCTCACGATAGTCAAGTGCACATTGACTCATGAAAAGGCTTTTCCCGCCTGCCCGACTGTGGCACTGGGTTTCCCACAAGGATTCTCCTCACGAAACTACGTCTACACATCAACATTTCGATGGCATGTGTAGTACGTCACGAACCCGGGACACCCAAACCATCATGTTATGTGTTATGTGTTATTATGTGACATGCATCATGATTTATTCAAGAATCAAGCATTTTCAAGAAACGATACATGCACGTTCAATTGATATGATTTCAATAAGTATCACGGCAATGAGATATTTTGAATACTTTTGCTTATTACTATATTATAGATATGTTCCCACGAGCTTTATAGCTCACCCTCTAATCTCCCCATTCGGTGTGAGCGGAGATCGAGTGAATCACGAGTGGCAAAGACTCAGTTTCTTTTGTTTATTTTCAATGTTATATTGTTGAATGGCAAGACTTTGATTACATTTCAAGTATTATGGGTTCAAGAGTGTTTTGCATTTTTTTGGCTCTTGAACTCATGGATTGTATTTAGGTTGTGATATTCTAAAAGCTTTATGAAACTCAGCTTTTGGAGCATGAATTATGGTTATGTTTGTTTTAAGAGCATGAAAGTTTCACGATGGGTCCGTTGAACTTCCGATGGGTTGAAAACTCATCTTTTGATTAATGAATTATGCATGTGTTGGTTTTCACTTCAATGAAAGCAAGTTTCAAGTTTGTTTTTCAGCAGGCCCATTAACTTTCCGCAGGTCTTTTCCTTAAATGCAAAAATAGCATGTTTCACGCCACGCTCTCACGATCGATGTTGGGCTCCAGCAGCGGGGTCCAACATGTTGTGGTATCAGAGTGCCTAAGTTTTTGATCTAGGGCTGCATGACATGGCTTTCAAGAATAACTTGCATTGTTTTACACGATTTGAACTGTTTCTGCATACTTTGAAAAGCGTCTTACTTGGACTAAAGTTTTCAATGGTTTTTTTTATTCAAGGAGTGAACATGCCACCTCGAAGGAGAACTCGGGGAGCTACGACTCGATCTCATTCTCGTCAGGGGAGTACGGATGAATCCCATATTCCTCGGGATGCGGGACACACTGTTCGATTTTGAGGCACCTAGCTTGCAACAAGAAGTGCCTCCTCCGCCTCCTCCTATGCCTCAGGGAACTCCCATGGATCCGGGTTTCTTTCAAGCCTTTGCTCAGGCTTTCACGTATGCCATGGGTCAGAGCTCTCGGGTCCCGATGCAAGCTCCGGTAGACAGGAGTGGTCAGTATGATAAGCTCCGGAAGTTTGGGGCTGTGGATTTCAGTGGGACGACGAATCCAGAAGAAGCAGAAGCTTGGTTGAAGAGGACCGAGAGGGTCCTAGTTCAGATGAGATGTTCAGATGAGGACAAGCTGGATTATGCAGTCAGTCTTTTGCAGGGTGACGCACTGCATTGGTGGAAGTCAGTGCCTCACAATTAGATTGTTCCTTCAGTGCTGACATGGAGAGACTTTGTCGAAGTGTTCAGGAAGAAGTACCTATCCAGGGTCTATGTGCAGGAGAAGGCGGGAATTTCGAATCTCATGCGAGAGGATATGAGTGTGGCGAATATGAGTGAAGTTCACTGACTTTCTCGTTATGCAATGAGCATGGTGGCATGAAGAAGACAAGTGTCGTAAGTTTGAGGGAGGTCTTCACTTGGGAATCAGGGAGAAAGTCCTAATTCATAATTTCAGCGACTACCAGCAGTTGGTGGATGATGCTCTCCAGGCTGAAAAGCTGGAGAATCTCAGAAATGAAGCGAACAAGAAGAGGAAGAACAGGGAGCAGAATTTCAGAAAGGGTGCTAGTGCTCCATTGCCTGAGAGGAGCACGAAGAGCTCTCACAGTCAGAGTGAAGTGAGTAGCAGTGGTGCTACCAGGAGCCAGCATTGAGAACATGTCGGCAAGCTTCTCATGTGGGAGGTGCCGGTGGAGCAGGAAGGAGCAGGTTCACCTATCCCGTATGTGACTAGTGTGGGAAGCATCATCAGGGAGAGTGCCTCAGGTCACTTGGAGTTTGTTTCAGATGCGGGGAAAAGGGTCATATAGCTAAGTATTGTCCTTAGGCACCGAGACAAGAGGGTCATGATTTGAGCTCTAGGCGGCGAGGCAGTGGGAACCAGCCACCATCTTGAGGTAGGCAGCTCTGGGACTGCAAGGAAGACTGTTCCTCCAGGAAGGCCAAGGGGTCAGGCACCGGCAAGAGTGTTTGCTATGACCAGGGAGGAAGCTGCAGCCGCACCTGAGGTGGTCACAGGTATGGCTCAGTTATATAATTCAGCAGTCTTTGTTTTGATTGATTCTGGTTCCTCGCATTCATTTGTTTCTGCGAGCATAGCATTGCATGGTGTGAGTTCTGTGTCGTTGGATAGGCCTTTGATTGTTAGTACTCCTTTAGGGAGGAATGTGGTGATCAGTCAGGTGTATGAGCAGTGTGAGCTGTTCATTGAGGGTGCTAGATTGGTAGTGGACCTACTACCGTTAGACCTTAGAGGATTAGATGTTATCCTGGGGATGGATACCATGGAGAAATATCTGGCCAAGTTGGATTGTGGTCAGAAAGAGGTAGAGTTTGATCTGGGCAATGGTGAGAAGGTGATCTTCAGAGGGGATAGGAAGACACCATCGCCAAGACTGATTTCAGCTATGTTAGCTGAAAGGATGATGGGCCAGGGATGTGAAGCTTTCTTGGCGCAAGTTGTAGATGCCGCTGTGCAGGAAGGAAAGTTAGAGGATTTCTCGGTTGTAAGAGAATTCCCAGACGTGTTCCCAGATGAGTTGCCAGGATTACCGCCGATGAGGGAAATCGAGTTTTCCATTGACTTGATTCCCGAAACCGCGCCTATTTCTATCCCGCCGTATAGGATGGCTCCAGCTGAGTTGAGGGAGCTTAAGGAACAGTTGGAGGAACTGTTAGAGAAGGGTTATGTCAGGTCGAGTTCGTCTCCTTGGGAAGCACCGGTTCTGTTTGTTAAGAAAAAGGACAGATCATGGCGGATGTGCATTGATTATCAGAGATTCAACAAGGTAACAGTTAAGAACAAGTATCCGTTGCCACGGATAGATGATCTGTTTGACCAGCTGCAGGGAGCTAGGGTTTTCTCCAAGATTAATCTCAGGTCAGGCTATCATCAGCTCAGAATCAAGGAGTCTGATGTTAGCAAGACAGCATTCAGGACCCGTTATGGGCATTATGAGTTTTTGGTCATGCCATTCGGTTTGACCAATGCTCCATTGCTTTCATGGATCTCATGAATAGGGTTTTCAAGGAGTTTCGGATCGGTTTGTCATAGTGTTCATAGATGACATTTGGTGTATTCTAAGAGTGAAAAGATCATGAGGAGCATCTCAGATTGTTTTGCAGACTCTTAGAGAGAGAGCTTTATGCCAAGTTCAGAAGTGTGAGTTCGGCTTCATGAGGTGACATTCACGGGACATGTGATTTCGCGGGAGGGTGTTTATGTGGATCCAGGAAAGTTGAAGCGGTAGTAAGTTGGCATGTACCCAAGGCGATGTGAGAGGTAAGGAGTTTTACGGGTGCAGCAAGGTTACTCTGAGAGGTTTGTAGAAGGATTCTCCATGATAGCTGCTCCAATGACCAAGCTATTGAGAAAGAATCAGAAGTTTGTCTGGACTGATGAGTGCCAGAAGAGCTTTGAGGAGCTCAAGCTCAGATTGATAAGTGCTCCAGTGCTGATTTTGCCTTCAGGTGATGAGGTTATCTGAGATCTGATGATGCATCGAGGAAGGGTCTAGGTTGTGTATTGATGCAAGGAGACAAAGTGATAGCTTATGCTTCAAGGCAATTGAAGCAGTATGAGTTGAATTACCCGACTCATGACTTGGAGTTGGCAGCAGTGATATTTGCCTTGAAGATTTGGAGGCATTATCTTTATGGGGTTCAGACAAGGATCTTTACGGATCACAAGAGCCTTAAGTACTTGCTGAGCCAGAAGGAGTTGAATTTGAGGCGAGAGAAGGTAGATTGAATGCTTTCGAGGACTATGATTTGTTGATTGAGTATCACCCAGGCAAGGCGAACGTAGTGGCAGATGCTTTGAGCAGGAAGTCCTCTATTGCTCATGTTCGGGCAGTGTACCTTCCTTTATTGGAAGAGATGGCCAAGCTTAAGATAAGCTTGGAGCAGGAGGAACCAAATTGCCTCCTAGCTACTTTCAGAGTTAGGCCTATGTTCAGGGAGAAGGTTAGGAAGTTGCAGGCTCAAGATGCAGAGTTGACTAGGCTTAGGGAGGAAATTCAGAACGGTAAGGTTTCGGAGGTAGTAGTGAGAGATGATGGACTCATGACAGTGGGGGACAGACTCTGTATTCCAGATAGCAAGGAGATTAAGGATGAGATTTTGGATGAGGCACATAATGCGCCTTATGCCATGCACCCAGGTAGCACCAGGATGCACAGAGATTTAAGAGAGCATTTCTGGTGGAAGGGCATGAAGAGGGATGTAGCAGAGTATGTCAGCAAGTGTCTCGTGTGTCAGCAAGTTAAGGCTGAACATCAGGCGCCTTCAGGCAAGTTAAGGCCATTGTCCATTCCTGAGTGGAAGTGGCAAAGAGTAACCATAGATTTTCTGATGGGTTTGCCTAAGACCAGTAGGAAGCATGATGCCATATGGGTTATTGTGGATCGGTTGACGAAGTCAGCCCACTTTCTGGCAATCAAGCAAACTGATTCGTTGCATATGTTGGCAAAGAAGTACATTGATGAGATAGTAAGATTGCATGGGATTCCAGATTTCATAGTGTCTGACAGGGATCCTCGTTTTACTTCGAGATTCTGGGAAAGTTTGCAGGAAGCCTTAGGTACTAAGCTGCACTTTAGTACGGCGTTTCACCCTCAGACGGATGGTCAATCTGAGAGGACCATTCAGACTCTGGAGGGAATGCTCAGAGCATGTGTTATGGATTTCAAGGGAGCCTGGGATGAGCATTTGCCATTGGTCGAGTTTGCTTATAACAACTCGTACCATTCGAGCATTCAGATGGCTCCATATGAGGCTTTATATGGAAGGAGGTGTAGAACTCCTATATATTGGGATGAAGAAGGAGAAAGGAAGCTGGTAGGACCAGACTTGATCCAGATGACTGTGGATAAGGTCAATCTGGTTAAGCAGCGACTTAAGGCAGCCTAGGACCGGATGAAGAGTTACACTGATGCTCATCGGAGGGAGATGGAGTATGAAGTTGGCGAGAAAGTGTTTCTCAAGACGTCTCCTTGGAAGGGAGTTATGAGACTTGGTAAGAAAGGCAAGTTGAATCCAAGATATGTAGGTCCATATGAGATTCTTGAGAGGATCGGACCTCTAGCTTACAGGTTGGCTTTGCCGCCAGAGTTGTCTCATATCCACGATGTCTTTCATGTTTCCATGCTGAGGAGGTACAGATCAGATCCTTCTCATGTCATTCAGTTGAGAGACGAATTAAGTTATGAGGAAGTCCCAGTAGAGATCTTGGACACCAAGGAAAAGGTCCTCAGGAATAAGACAGTTCAGCTAGTTAAGGTTCTGTGGAGGAACCATTCAGTGAAAGAAGCCACGTGGGAGCCCTTAGACGCCATGAAAGAGAAGTATCCAAGTCTTTTCCATGACTCAGGTAAATTTCGAGGACGAATTTTCTTTTAAGAGGGGGAGAAATGTTGGGCCCCAAAATTTTGTTTTCTTGAAGTTATTAAGTATGAATTAATTTGATTTATGATTTATGGTATAGTTTGATTTTATTGAGAATATTCATGGAAAATTTGGATTTAATTGAGTTTAGTGTAGAATAAGTGTTTATGAAAGAGTAGAAATGGTTGAGGGCAAAATGGACAAGCCACCCAAGGGTAAGAGGTTTTAGGCTTAACTTGAAGGGCATTTTAGTCATTGCTTTTTCTTGTAGGTTAAAGGAGTTAAAAGATAGAAAAGAAAAGAAGAAGAAGAGAAGGTCGGAGGGAGAGGAGAAAGAAGAGGGAGAAGAAGAGGAATCTAAGTTTTGACGTTTCCGACAGATTCGAAGCATCCTTAAGGTAAGTTATACTCTTTTACTCTTGTTTAGGTTGAATCTAAGCTTAGTATTGTTTGGTTTGAGTAGAAATCGATGGTTTAGGGTTTAGGGTGAACTTTGGTAGATTTGCTTGGATTTTGTGTTTATGTTGATGATTGTGAGTTAGAATGAGGTTAGAATGACAGAATATGACTTGATTCATGAGTTAGATGTGTTGTAGTTGAGAAATGGAAGGATTTAAGGTTTAAAAATGGCGGCGGTTCTCGAGGCGAAGCTCGCGCCAGCGTCATGACGAGCTTCAAGCGCCGCCTTGACGTCTGAAGAGCCGCCGCACGTCGCGACGTACGTTCGAATTTAGAATAACACGCCGCGACGTGCATGCGTTTTAAGGGCCGCACGTCGCGACGTGTCGCACGTCATGACGTGCGTGACGTGCCGACCACTCGTCATGGCGTAGCGCACTCGTCATGGCGAGGGCCAATTTTTCCAGCAAGTTGATTTTTAGTGTTTTGCTCATATCTTTTGGTACAGAAGTCCTTTTGGGGTGATTTTAGAGGCGTAGTGAACTAGAGAAATAGATCTACAAGTGTTGTGAAGAGATGAATTGATGAATCAATTCCTAAGAATATGAAATTTGAGACGGAAGTTAGGAATGACATTATGGTTTCAGCATGAGTTTTTGAATAAGATTTTGGTTCTTATTTTAGGAGATCAAGAGAGGCAAGAGGATCAAGAGGCTCTAGAGGAAACTCATTCCTAGGCAAGAACAAGCAAGGAAATCAGGTGGGTTCATGTTTATAATAAAGTAATTAAGTACTCATTGTTTAGTTCAAATCAAGCAAGATCTCATGCATATACATTACATCATCCACGATCGCATTGCATACTATCATGAATGATTATATTCTGCATTGTGATTTGCATTCATGATTATTATCAAGATTTTCACAAAGGAGTGTTCTCCTTTTACGAATACAAGTGCATGAAATCAAGTTTCTGAAATACATGACAAGCAAGATTACAAGCAAGTTTACAAGCAAGTGCCATTTTGGCAACAAGTTTATAAGAACATGCTTATGTGGGTTTGTGGTGTCCCTCACGATAGTCAAGTGCACATTGACTCATGAAAAGGCTTTTCCTTTTGCCCGATGTGGTACTGGGTTTCCACAAGGATTCTCCTCACGAAACTACGTCTATACATCAACATTTCGATGGCATGTGTAGTACGTCACGAACCCGGGACACCCAAACCATCATATTATGTGTTATGTGTTATTATGTGACATGCATCATGATTTATTCAAGAATCAAGCATTTTCAAGAAACGATACATGCACGTTCAATTGATATGATTTCAATAAGTATCACGCAATGAGATATTTTGAATACTTTTGCTTATTACTATATTATAGATATGTTCCCACGAGCTTTATAGCTCACCCTCTAATCTCCCCATTCGGTGTGAGCGGAGATCGAGTGAATCACGAGTATGGCAAAGACTCAGTTTTTTGTTTATTTTCAATGTTATATTGTTGAATGGCAAGACTTTGATTACATTTCAAGTATTATGGGTTCAAGAGTGTTTTGCATTTTTGGCTCTTGAACTCATGGATTGTATTTGGGTTGTGATATTCTAAAAGCTTTATGAAACTCATCTTTTGGAGCATGAATTATGGTTATGTTTGTTTTAAGAGCATGAAAGTTTCACGATGGGTCCGTTGAACTTCCGATGGGTTGAAAACTCATCTTTTGATTAATGAATTATGCATGTGTTGGTTTTCACTTCAATGAAAGCAAGTTTCAAGTTTGTTTTCCAGCAGGCCCATTAACTTTCCGCGGGTCTTTTCCTTAAATGTAAAAATAGCATGTTTCACGCCACGCTCTCACGACCAATGTTGGGCTCCAGCAGCGGGGTCCAACACCCTAAATTCTTCTAGGGACACATGTGAGTTATTGGGTGATTTTCTTCTTGGTAGATGTTCCCGTGAATTACTGTTGTATTGGTTTTATTGCGTAGGTCACTGGATGTTGTCTCTGTTTTGCAAAAAAAATACGTGAGTATTTTGATGAGATTTTTCTAGTGAGTTTTGATGGTGAATGGAAGAGGAAAAGTGTGCGGTTTTGATCTGAATATTTTACTGCATTGAGGAAGGCTTGCGTGAGGGACTTTGTGATGGTGTCTTGGTATTGGTTGATTGATTGTGTATGGAAAAAATCACGTTGCTTTGTGTTGCAAATATAGTGAGATAGCTTAAAAAGTGTTGCCGTGTGGGTGATTTTTCTTGTCTAAAATTTTCCATGTGTATTATCTTGCTTCTGTACCACACACACATGAGTGACCTGGTGAAGGATTGGTTGGCGTTGATTGATGGTGTGTGCATGAATGGTGAAACCTTGATCTGAATATTTTGGTGATTTGAGGGATTGTGTATGTGTTTAAGTAAGAGTGATGTGTGTGTATGTGACTCCTCATCTGGTTCATCAACGTATGTGCATGACAATGTCGTGGGCTAAAGGACAGATTGTGTGAGCTGCAAATTTCGTGATGGTGCATATGTGACTCCTTTTTACGTGACTCTCTCTTTGTCTTGTTTTGGGTTGTTTGTTGTTGAATGGTAGATCATGTGGTAGTGAAGTGCAGAAAATTTCAAGGGAGCAGCAGATTGGTAGCTAGTGTCATTAGTGAACAACTAACAGATTAATCCTCAGAAGAGTCGAAAACCTTTCGAACAGTTGTTTTTGTTTATCTCAAGTGTATTCAGTTTTCGTTCTTTATTATTTTAATCACTCAAGTTATTTGTTTAGTATTCTTTTGTTAAAAGATTTATTAAGAATCTTCTGTTGAGGTTACTACGAAAAGGTCGTATTAGTGGGTGTAAAATTATTTCATGTATAGTGAGGACGAGGGATACTGTCAAATGTTGAGTGATGTTAGCTCAATAAAGTTTTGTATAAAATTATTGTCGTTAGTGAAAGAATTAAGTTGGGTGAGGGTCATGCAAATGTAAATAAAGTGTGTCAAACTACTTTACTAAATTTTGATATTGATTTGTTTAATTTTGTTTTTATTTTTTTATTGTTATTTAGTACGAAAAAATTAACAATTACTAATACAGTTATAAATAATTTCAACATAATATTACAGGAAGTTTGTGAAAATTCTACACCTTCTTTGTTTTTTTTCACTAACTTTTTGTGAGCTCCAGCAGGCAGATTCCAGGAAGT